>CM076581.1:196036591-196485622 GCA_034641835.2 Pinus albicaulis
CATACCTATTTATTTATTTACATATGGTATTTAGCCCATGGTATTAATAATAATTTGTTCCATGGTATTTGGCCCATAGGCTTCACCTAAATAAAACTTCTTTTTTGAGTTTTCTTAAAATATATAAGGAGGATTATGGATTAAATATAAAAATTTATTTTATTTATTTACCACACCTCTGGAGTAAGTATAAAAATAGGTTTTATTTATTTACCATACCTCCGGTTTATTTATATTTTTATTTATTTACCATACCTTTTTGAATGTTCGTAAATATAACTTTGGGTTAAAAGGTAGGGATAATTATTACAAATATATTGATTACAATTAAGCCAACATTAAAAAATGTTTACAAAATTTCTTACATTACATCTACACATGTACCCTATATATTGAGCCGACATTACAAAAGTTTATAAACTTTCTTTGTAACCACCCTCTTAGTCATTAACAATGATTAAATTTTGTTAACTAATTATGAGATAACTGTGGCTACTGTTATTTGGAATTTCTGAATAAAATTAATTTTGATGAGAAATAAATTTACTGAGAAATTAGTTTATTGTGTAAAATTTATGGTAAAGTAAAAACAGGACCTGCAGTTGTTGAAACAGAAAAAGAAACAGTTAGACAGTTTCTCCACAGAAACTCTGGGATAAGTAGAACATTCCAAGAGAGTTTTGGGGTTCTGCAGGCAAAGGGAAAACTCTGCATTTACTGGGAATAGTTACCAGTTCAGAGTGTTAGCTGGGTTGGAGACTGGACCGGACTGTCCCGAGTCTCCCCAGAGTTCTGTTCCTCTGGAGTTGGAGGGTTGGACCGGATTGTCCAGACATCTCCTCCAGAATTATCACAGCGATAATAAATACAGGCGTGAAGCTCGAAGGGAAACTGGGCATGTAGTGCCAGTTTATGGTTGGGAGGAAACAGGCCTCTACAACCATTTTGAAGAAAACAGATGAGTTTTATATTTGCAGATGTTTATGGCAACAATAATTAATACTGTCTTTTTATTATTGTTATACAAAAGAAGAATGATCGAAATTAATGTAAATAGTTAGTTTCCAATGTAGAGAGGAATAGGAATTAAAGGATAAATAATGATTTTCTTTATGTACAATCCTGAATGAAATGAGTAGTATAAGTTTCGTAAACAAATAAAAGCACAGCAGGGTCTAGGGTACTGCAAGGAATTGTTATAGAGCAGAGAAAAGGTGATATTATATTTATTTTTTAAGTACAGTAACAGAAATGTGGTATTAGAAGTCTTATTACGCACAGTAAGCCAGAATATAGTCTTAAATGCCCTACCCTGATAACTGTGATAAACATTAAGAGTATGCAGTACGAAACTGGTACCAGCGTTAAGCCCTAGGGTAGAAGGGTTCGACCTTCCGCCCCTGGGCATGTCGCTCCGTTAATGTAATTACACGGACAAGAAAGGTGGTCCGGTCACCCAGATATCCGGTATGGGGAAGACCCGGAAACAGTAAACTATACAAACATTATATTATAGCAACCGAAGAATGTAAGGAGAAAAGAACATGTTAGATAGCAAGCATTGACTTCGAGAAAGCAATGACTTATCATGAGTTCAATAGATATACCATACACATAAATCGCGAGCTTAAACACAAACAGAAATGTATATAGCGAGATATCAACCCTATAGATCATTAATAATAGAGCACAGACATAAACCATCTAAACCCTTATGAAGCAGTTTACAGTTGAGTCGTATCATGGCGGAAGCGGACCGATTCGTAGACAAACTTCTAGGCAGAGAAATAGGAAAGAAACGCAATTAAAAGCGCTCTACCATATAAGAGCCATAACATTATAACTGTTTATCAAAGTCCACAGAAAAACGATTAAGCTTGAATCGAATAGTTATGCACAGAACATACATTCCGTCGCCAAAAGTAACAGTAGCAAGCGGGAAAATCAAACTCAGCAGTGCGATGGCATGTGCCATAGTTCTTAAACAAAATAGGACTGATAGACTCAAAACCCTGGCATGGGTAGAGTATTCAAACGAGAGAATCTTAGCAAAAACTTCAGAGTCCACATTATCTAGCGCTGGAAACTATGTGACCACTGACTAAAGAACAGAAAACCCTCCCGGAATGGGCAGGATGAAAAACCCCAAATTTTCTGTCGGAACTTGCTCTGTAGACTCAGAGGGTACCTGGAATTGGTAGCCGAAGTAAGAATGTCTCTCATGACCAAATGGAAACGTAAAAGCAATTCAACCTCCAGGTTTAAGATCGAAAACAATTTACCTGCATTTAGCACAGAAGAAGCATTGGTTAGGAGTAGGAAGAGAATAATCCTAATCTAGGAAAACAAAATCTTCTGAAGATAACCAGCATTTCAATACAATACCTGGTGAGGAAGACAATGGCACTCGCGCGAGAACAAACTTCTAACAGCCTCAAATTTCATAAGGAGCGATTGAGGATGCGCTGGAAAACCCTGGAAGGTCGAAAGTGGTTAAACCCATATCTATAAACTTCAACGTCATTAAATTGCAGACTGACTGAAACACTGAGGGAAATAAATTACCAGTTAAACATGAAGAAATGAAGTGACGAATTACCAGAGGCATGCCGAAGGAAAATGCATCTCATCTACCGCAGGTGCAAGCCTGTTCGTTGTCCGAGTCGAAACCCTGGTTGTTGCAGGGCGGGTTACCGACATGCTCGGCCCAACCCAACTTGCCGAGAGCTCCAGAGCACCAACGGACAGGGAAACAATGAAAATGAATGGGAAAGACAGGCGAAAAGCAGAGATCATTACCCCCACCCAGCCTCGGGTTCTGCGCACCATTGGATCGCTGCAGATCAAGGGCTAGGAGACGGCCAGCTGGAGTGGGCACGGATCGAAAACCTCCACCATAAGGCGAACAACACATTAACTCACGCACAAACCACATAGCCATAATCTCATTTATTAGGTGAGGACGTGGCAGCCGAGGAACCCAAGACCGGGTACCAATCATAAAAATCGAATAACAATAATTTAACTCAAGCCATAGTGCAGAGAACACATGAATCGAAAACCATATCCAAATCAAATGTATAGTACTGTGTGGTAATTAACCACAGAAAACCGTGTAATGCCAAGACTTAAGCTTGTGACAGTTTATTATTATATTATGCGGATTCCATGAAATAGATATGAAACATAGTATGAAACTTAGGATTAGATTAATGATTAGTTACCATCGAAATTTTTTTTTTTTTTATTACATGGTAAGTTGGGGTAATTAACTTAGGTGAATGTTACAAGTGGTATCAGAGCAGCGTTACAACGCTGGGCCCTATTAGGGTCAACTGACGTTAAACTGTATGTTACTCCTGCACAGAGAGTTCAGTTAACCAAGAGAAGGTACAATGAGGCGGACACCGTCTCAACCGCCACCTCGAAGTGGCGAAGAGCTGCCACCACCACCGGAGGGTAATCCCGAAATGTGGGTGCAGCTAGGAATAGAACAGCATCAGCGATCGAATAGGCTGATTGAAGAGCAACAGCAGCAGACTCGCATTTTAGTACACACAGTGCAAAAATTGCAAGACGAGATGGAGCGGGTGCGAAGAGAAAATGCAAAAATGATGCAAGAGCAGGAGCGAATCTTGAAGAGCCTCTCTGACAAACAAAATCACAGAAATGACAACCCCAGTGCTGGTAGGGAATTCCAAGAAGGAAATGAACAGCAGACAGATGAGCAAGAGATGAATCGTAAGGAAAGAAGTACATCACAGCGAAGTAATCTGAACAGAAACTTTCATGAAGCTGAATCTGAAAATGAAACTGAACGGAAGGCAGAAAAGAGACAGAGAGTGGAATTGCATGGAGAATTCAGAAAAATAAAGCCACCTACTTTCGATGGGGAAAAGGAAGAAGTGGCAGAAGCTTGGTTGATTAACATGAACAAGTACTTCCAAGTGTATGACTATGACAGTGGACTTAAAGCTCGGTTAGCCATTTACCAGCTGAAAGATAAAGCCACCTTATGGTGGGAAGAAGTGAAGAATGTGCGGGGAATAGAAGATCAAGATGTGACATGGGATAAGTTTCAGCAGTACTTCAAGGAGAAGTACTTGACAGAGCGTTTTTACGATGAAAAGGCTCGAGAATTCCATGATCTGCGGCTGGGACAGTTAACTATGGACGAGTTTATTGCTAAGTTTACCTCATTATTGCGCTACGTACCATACTTAAGGGAGGAAAAAGCCAAAGTCCAAAGATTCCTGAGCAGTCTACCCTCCCACATGAAGGAGCGTATTGAATTTGTAAATCCAAAAACCATGGATGAGGCCATTAGGAAAGCAAGATTGTGTTACCAGCAAGCGAAGACCAAGGTAGACCAGGGAAAAGGGTGGCAATCAAGGAAGGAAAATAAGAGCAGTGCTGGCTTTAACCGCAGCAAAACCAGTAAATTTAGGAGCTCTGCCAGGAATTCATTTAATAAGAAATTTGGCAGGAATCACCAGAGGATCAGATGGCCTGGGGAGGACAAAACTGTTGAGGCATCTAGCAAACCTGAACAGACTCATAATCAAAGGCCACCTCTGCAGTGTTGGGGCTGCGACGCAGCACATTATTATCGAGATTGCCCACAGCGGGGAAAGACTGAAACAGTAGCTAATCTACAGGAGGCCTCTACATTAGGAGATGTGGCGCGAAGCATACCCAGAATTAACGCAGCATTGGAGGACCGGCAAGCTGATTACCAATCTACCATGATAGAGCTGGAAGGTAAACTGTTCTCTCAAACTGTTTCTGTTTTGATTGATCCAGGAGCAAGTTTAAGTTATATAAGCCCTAAGCTAGTAGAAAACTGTAAGTTGCCAAGTCAAAAATTTAAGAAGGCCTGGTTGGTTCAATTAGCCACAGGAGCTAAGAGAAAAGTTAGTGCCAAGATACCCAACTGTGCGCTACACATCAGCGGACAGCAATTAGTAGTGGACTTAAATATTCTGCCTCTGGGATCCTATGATGTATTACTGGGAATGGATTGGCTGGAAAAGCATTGGACCCTTCTAGATTGTAAGGAAAAGAAAATTTACTACAGAGATCAGAATGGAAATCGCCAAGAAATTCAAGGCATAAGGAAGCCCACACAGTTACGCCCAATTACAACTTCCCAAATGGGAAAATGTATTAGGAAAGGATGTAGGTTGTATGCCATCCAAGTTGGATTATCAAAGGCCAAGGATAAGGCAGCTCTACTGGAAGATATACCTGTGATACAGGAATTTCAAGATGTGTTTCCGGAGGAGGTACCCGGATTACCACCAAAAAGGGATGTTGATTTTACAATAGAGTTGCTACCAGGAGCTTCTCCAGTATCCCGGACTCCTTACAGAATGAGTGTACTAGAGTTGACAGAACTAAAAATGCAGCTCCAAGAATTATTGGATAAGGGGTATATACGACCCAGTGTATCCCCTTGGGGAGCACCAGTGCTGTTCGTTAGGAAGAAGGATGGAACCATGCGCATGTGTATGGATTATTGCCAACTGAATAAGTTGACGGTTAAGAACAGGTATCCCCTACCCCGTATTGATGACCTGTTCGACCAGGTTAGAGGAGCTATTGTGTTCTCAAAGATCGATTTGCGATCTGGCTATCACCAGATTAGAATTAAGGATGAAGACATTCACAAAACAGCTTTCCGCACAAGGTATGGCCACTATGAATTTGTGGTGTTGCCTTTTGGGCTAACTAATGCACCAGCCACCTTTATGCGACTGATGCATAGTATTTTTCACCCCTATCTGGACAGCTTTGTGTTAATTTTTATCGATGATATATTGATCTACTCTAAGAATGCGGAAGAGCACCGGGAGCATCTGCGTATGGTGCTGGAAATGCTTAGGAAGCACCAGCTGTATGAAAAATTTAATAAATGTGACTTTTTCAAAGGAGAGATACAGTATCTGGGACATGTAATATCTGAAAAAGGTATAGCAGTGGACCCGGAGAAAATTAAAACTATTTTGGAATGGAAGGTACCACAGAGTGTGGCAGATATAAGGTCTTTCATGGGTCTGGCTGGTTATTACCGACGGTTTATAAGAGGATTTTCCAAAATAGCTTTCCCCATTACCTCTTTGCAAAGGAAAGGGAAAGTTTTCCAATGGACCAAAGAGTGTCAGGACAGTTTTGAAAGACTGAAGCAATTACTGACAACAGCACCCGTGTTAAGTGTGGCAGATCCGAGCAAGGAATTCGAGGTTTGCACGGATGCGTGCAAGGAAGGTGTTGGGGCTGTGTTGTCACAAGAGGGAAAGGTAATTGCTTATGAATCCCGCAAATTGAAGGATCATGAGCAGCGGTACTCTGCTTACGATTTAGAGCTATCTGCAGTGGTACATGCTCTCCATGTATGGAGGCATTATTTACTTGGAAAAAGGTTTGTGTTAAAAACTGATCATAGTAGTTTAACCAGCTACTTTAAGCAAGATGATTTAAACTCTCGACAGGCTAGATGGAATGCCTTCTTGAGTGAGTTTGATATTGATCTACAGCACGTAAAAGGGAAGGAGAATAAGGTTGCAGATGCATTAAGTAGGAAACTGCATAACATCTATGAGTTATATGTTAATCAGATTGAAACCAAGTTCCTGGAACAAATCAAAGAAGAAGCAGACAAGGATCCTGAATACAGGTATTTGTGGCAGCAAGCACAGGAATCTGGAGAGCAAGGTGAACCAAGGGAATATGAGATTAACCAGGACGGGTTGCTGATTTTCAAAAAAAAGATAGTTATTCCAAACAGGATGGAATTAAAAACTATGATTCTGGATGAGTACCACAGAAGCAATTACGCAGGACATCCGGGATATCAAAAAATGCTGACAGCAATAAGAAAGGACTACTGTTGGCCAGGCATGAGGAAGGATATCGCAAGTTATCTGAGCAGATGTTTAGAGTGCCAGCAGGTGAAGGTCGAGCACCGGCACCCAGCTGGATTGATGCAGCCTATACCCATCCCTGAATGGAAATGGGAGGTGATCTCGTTGGATTTTATCACCGGATTACCGAAAACAAAACGAGGTAATGATTCGATAATGGTGGTTGTGGATCGGCTTAGCAAGTCGGCACATTTTATACCTGTTCAATCCACTTATAAGACAGTACAAATAGCAGATCTGTTCATGCGTGAAATATTCAGATTGCACGGTATTCCTAAAACTGTTATTTCGGATAGAGATGTGAAATTTACATCAGCATTCTGGAAGACTCTGTTTTCGGGTTTGGGAACGCAAGTACATTTTAGTATTGCTTACCACCCGCAAACCGACGGTCAAACTGAGCGAGTAAATCAGGTACTGGAGGACATGCTGCGAATGTATGTCATGCAGCAACCAGTTAAGTGGGAGGAGTACATTCATTTGATAGAATTTGCCTATAACAATGGATACCAGGAATCCTTAAGAATGAGTCCGTTCGAGGCATTGTATGGGCGGCAATGCAGGACTCCCATTAATTGGAGCAGTCCCGAGAATAGAATCATGCTGGGACCAGATATGCTAGCAGAGATGGAAGCAGAGGTGAGGAAGATTAGACAGAATCTGAAAGCGGCACAAGACAGGCAAAAAGTATACGCGGATAAAAAAAGAACATACCGTGAATATGAGGTTGGGGATCATGTTTATGTTCGGATTAAACCGAAGAACAGCACAATGAGATGGGCGTCTTGTGCTAAATTAGCACCCCGGTTCTATGGCCCTTTCCAGATACTGGAGAGAGTAGGACCGGTAGCCTATCGTTTGGCCCTTCCTAGTCACATTCGGGTGCATAATGTTTTTCACGTTTCGTTATTAAAGCGATATGTTCATGATCCTAGACACATAATACACTGGCAGAACATTCAGGTAGTGCTTAAGCCTAATTGATAAATACTAATGCGATGACAAGAACTTGTTCATTTACTTAAGTTCACTGTGTGCAGGTAGAACCAGACGGGGAGTTTCTGGTCGAGCCTCACAGTATCATCGACCGGAGGGAAATCATGCTCCGGAAACGAGCCATCGCCCAGGTTAAAGTGCAATGGAAGCACTTTGGACCCGAGGAAGCTACCTGGGAAGACGAAAAATTTGTTCGGGAAGCCTATCCTGAGTTGTTTCCTTGAGGTCAGATAGGAACACCAGGGACGGTGTTCTCTTCCAGAGGGGGAAAACTGTAACCACCCTCTTAGTCATTAACAATGATTAAATTTTGTTAACTAATTATGAGATAACTGTGGCTACTGTTATTTGGAATTTCTGAATAAAATTAATTTTGATGAGAAATAAATTTACTGAGAAATTAGTTTATTGTGTAAAATTTATGGTAAAGTAAAAACAGGACCTGCAGTTGTTGAAACAGAAAAAGAAACAGTTAGACAGTTTCTCCACATAAACTCTGGGATAAGTAGAACATTCCAAGAGAGTTTTGGGGTTCTGCAGGCAAAGGGAAAACTCTGCATTTACTGGGAATAGTTACCAGTTCAGAGTGTTAGCTGGGTTGGAGACTGGACCGGACTGTCCCGAGTCTCCCCAGAGTTCTGTTCCTCTGGAGTTGGAGGGCTGGACCGGATTGTCCAGACATCTCCTCCAGAATTATCACAGCGATAATAAATACAGGCGTGAAGCTCGGAGGGAAACTGGGCATGTAGTGCCAGTTTATGGTTGGGAGGAAACGGGCATCTACAGCCATTTTGAAGAAAACAGATGAGTTTTATATTTGCAGATGTTTATGGCAAAAATAATTAATACTGTCTTTTTATTATTGTTATACAAAAGAAGAATGATCGAAATTAATGTAAATAGTTAGTTTCCAATGTAGAGAGGAACAGGAATTAAAGGATAAATAATGATTTTCTTTATGTACAATCCTGAATGAAATGAGTAGTATAAGTTTCGTAAACAAATAAAAGCACAGCAGGGTCTAGGGTACTGCAAGGAATTGTTATAGAGCAGAGGAAAGGTGATATTATATTTATTTCTTAAGTACAGTAACAGAAATGTGGTATTAGAAGTCTTATTACGCACAGTAAGCCAGAATATAGTCTTAAATGCCCTACCCTGATAACTGTGATAAACATTAAGAGTATGCAGTACGAAACTGGTACCAGCGTTAAGCCCTAGGGTAGAAGGGTTCGACCTTCCGCCCTTGGGCATGTCGCTCCGTTAATGTAATTACACGGACAAGAAAGGTGGTCCGGTCACCCAGATATCCGGTATGGGGAAGACCCGGAAACAGTAAACTATACAAACATTATATTATAGCAACCGAAGAATGTAAGGAGAAAAGAACATGTTAGATAACAAGCATTGAAGCTTCGAAAACAAGCTTATACCGCGATTTCAATAGATATACCATACATAAATTATCGAGCTTAAACAAACAGAAATGTATATAGCGAGATATCAACCCTACATAGATCATTATACATAGATCCTGGACATAAACCCATATGAACAGTTGAGTCGTATCATGGCGGAAACAGACCAGTTCGCCTATAAACTTCTAGACAGAGAAATAGGAAAGGAAACTGTAATTAAAAACTGTCTACCATATAAGAGCATAACATTATAACTTCCAACTGTCAAGTCCCTGGAAAAACGATTAATCTTGAATCGAATAGTTATGCACAGAACATACATTCCGTCGCCAAAAGTAACAGTAGCAAGCGGGAAAATCAAACTCAGCAGTGCGATGGCATGTGCCATAGTTCTTAAACAAAATAGGACTGACAGACTCAAAACCCTGGCACGGGTAGAGTATTCAAACGAGAGAATCTTAGAAAAAACTTCAGAGTCCACATTATCTAGCGCTGGAAACTATGTGACCACTGACTAAAGAACAGAAAACCCTCCCGGAATGGGCAGGATGAAAAACCCCAAATTTTCTGTCGGAACTTGCTCTGTAGACTCAGAGGGTACCTGGAATTGGTAGCCGAAGTAAGAATGTCTCTCATGACCAAATGGAAACGTAAAAGCAATTCAACCTCCAGGTTTAAGATCGAAAACAATTTACCTGCATTTAGCACAGAAGAAGCATTGGTTAGGAGTAGGAAGAGAATAATCCTAATCTAGGAAAACAAAATCTTCTGAAGATAACCAGCATTTCAATACAATACCTGGTGAGGAAGACAATGGCACTCGCGCGAGAACAAACTTCTAACAGCCTCAACTTTCATAAGGAGCGATTGAGGATGCGCTGGAAAACCCTGGAAGGTCGAAAGTGGTTAAACCCATATCTATAAACTTCAACGTCATTATATAAATTGGAGTAGTGGGCTCTTGAGAAATAAATTACGATTAAACATGAAGAAATGAAGTGACAATTACCGGAGAGGAGAGCATGCGAAGGAAAATCATCCTCTCTCACCTTCAGTGCAAGCTAATCGTTGTCAGAGTAAAACAATTTGCATTTTGCAGGGCGGGTTACCGACATGCTCGGCCCAACCCAAATTGCAGAGGACTCCAGAACACCATCGGACAGAAAACAACGAAATGGAAATGAATGGGAAAGAAGGACGAAACCGGAGGTCATTACCCCCACCCAGCCTCGGGTCTTGCGCACCATTGGATTGCTGCAAATCAAGGGCTAGGAGACAGCCAGCTGGGGTGGGCACGGATCGACAGCCTCCACCATAAGATGAATAACACAATAACTTACGCACAAATCCACATAGCCATATCTCATTTATTAGGTGAAGACGTGGCAGCCGAAGAACCCGAGACCGGGTACCAATCATAAAAACAATAACAATAATTTAACTCAAGCAGTGGATAGAGAACACATATATCGTCAACCATATCCAAATCAAATGTATAGTACTGTGTGGTAATTAACCACAGAAAACCGTGTAATGCCAAGACTTAAGCTTGTGACAATTTATTATTATATTATGCGGATTCCATGAAATAGATATGAAACATAGTATGAAACTTAGGATTAGATTAATGATTAGTTACCATCGATTTTTTTTTTATTTTTATTACATGGTAAGTTGGGGTAATTAACTTAGGTGAATGTTACAGTGGTTCTATAGGCCCAGAGTGCTTCAGGTAGTCGGGTAGCCCAATCACGCCTATGTGACGCAATGGTTTTCGTTAGGATTGATTATATTATCTTATTGCTACTTTCTACCTGCCCATTCGCCTGTGGGTGATATGGAGTAGTGATTTTATGCTGGACGTGATAATTGTTGAGTGTTGCAGCTAATTTATGCCCAACAAATTGTGGTCCTCCATCTGTAATTACTTCCCTAGGAAGGCCATAACGCACAAATAGATGGAACAAGAACTGTATGACAGAGTCCTCTGTGGCTCTTGGCAATGCTTCTGCCTCAACCCATTTGGTGACATATTCTGTGGCCACCAAGATATATGTTTTCTGATTTGACGAGGGGTTGATGGGTCCAACGAAATCAAGAGCCCATCGCTCGAATGGTTCGATGACTAACTGTGGTTTCAGAGGCATCTCATCATCTTGACCAGGTCGTCCTGCTCGCTGGCAGCTGTCACAGGCTTGGACAAATTTCTTTGCATCTTTGAAAATCGTAGGCCAGTAATATCCTGTCTGCAATACTTTGTGTCCAGTTCTACGCTCAGCGAAGTGCCCCCCACACGGTCCATCGTGACAGGCTTTTAGGATGTCAAAGATTTCATCCTCTCTAACACATCACCTGATATGCATGTCTGCTCCTGTGTGAAACAAATAGCCCCCAATCCACGAGAATCGAGAACTTTTCTGAATAATCTGCTTGCGCTCATTAGGAGTTAAATGTTTTGGTAATTTACCTACTGCGAGGTAGTTGGCAACATCAGCATACCAGGGTGTTTGAACGGCAACAGCAAAAAAGTGCTCATCCGGAAATTGATCTTCAATTGCTGCTACATCGCTTGATTTTGGTATTCTCGAAAGAAAATCGGCTACAGGGTTTTCTTTGCCAGGCCGGTCCTTGATTGTGATGTCGAATTCCTGCAATAAGATTAACCATCGAGTTACTCTGGCATTTGTGACAGGCTTGTTTGCTAAATATTTTATAGCAGAATGGTCTGTGTATAAGATAACAGGATAGCCCGTAATATAATGTCTAAATTTATTGACAGCATGTATTACAGCTAGGAATTCTTTTTCAGTAACAGTGTAATTTAATTCAGCAGGGGATAAATTCTTGCTGATGTAATAGATAGCATATGGTTTTTTATCCTCTTCCTGCCCAAGGACTGCGCCAATAGTTGTATCTGAGGCATCAGATGATATCTGGAACGGTAGGTCCCAGTTTGGTCCTCGAAGGACTGGAGCTGTGGATACGAGCTTCTTTAGACCCTCAAAAGCACGGTCACATTTTTCTGTCCAAAGAAAATCAACATTACCAGTTAGTGCATATAAAGGAGCAGCAATATGCGAATAATGTTCTATAAATCGTCTATAATAACCAGAAAATCCAAGAAAGTTGCGTACCTCTGTTTGAGTAGTAGGAGTGGGAATAAGAAAAAGTATTTGGATTTTGGCCGAGTCTACCTAAATGCCGGCTGCTGAAACATAATGTCCTAGGATAAGTCCTTCAGTCATCATCAAGAAACATTTTTCGTGGCTTAAGCAAAGCCTGATAACAATGCAGCGTTGTAGGACTTTTTCTAGGGTGTCTAGAGCTGGATCAAAATCATCTCCATATGGTGTAAAGTCGTCCATGTAAACTTCAAGTCCATCATTTATTAAATCTGCAAAAATGCTAAGGATGGCCCTTTGAAATGTGGCAGGAGCATTACATAGGCCAAAAGGTAGAACTCGATAGGCAAATGTTCCCCAAGGACAAGTAAAAGTAGTTTTATCCTGGTCTTTAAGGGCAATATGAATCTGATTGTATCCACTGAAGCCATCCAGGAAAGAAAAGAATTTCTTTCCTGCTAAAGTATCTAATACTTGGTCTATGAATGGGAGAGGAAAATGATCTTTCTGCGTCGCCTTATTTAATTCCCTATAGTCCACACAGATTCTCCATTTTCCATTCTTTTTTGGTACCACCACAAGCGGAGAGACCCATTTACTATCAGAAATAGGATAGATAAAATTGACATCTAAAAGTTTCTGAAGTTCAGCCTTTACCACATCCTTTAGATGAGGATTAAGTCTCCTCTGGGGCTGACGAACAAGTCTGGCATCTTTTTCTATATAAATGTGGTGTGTACATAACTGGGGGTCAATTCCTTTCATGTCAGGGTAATCCCATGCAAATGCTTCTTGATATTTCGTTAACAAATGGATGAGCTTAGTTTCTTGTTCAGGTGTGAGATTAGCATTGATGTTTAAAGTTTTTCCCGGTCCAATTTCCACAGTTTTACTATTTGCAACAGAAGTAACAGGTATCGTTTGGTCATGCGTATCTTTCAGAGGATCTTCCTCTAATTCATTATCAAATGCCGCTTCTATCATGTGACACTGTGTGCGAGATTCAGTTTGACTAATGAAATTATTAATGGCATCATCTTCTGTTTGGTCTTTAAAATCAAGTGCCTCTTGTATAGTTAATGGAGATCTGATGTTATCAGTAAGGTAAGATACAGGGTGCTTATTAGTTTTGATCATTGTGACACTTGGCTGCGCTGGAGGATATAGAACTAAATTTTTTCTATTCGGTCCTCTAGTTATGGTCATATTTCCCTGCCGGCAGCCAATGTAGGCATCGGCAGTGGCAAGCCAAGGTCTACCTAAAATTAGTGGATGTCCATCAAGTCGGGTTTTTGGATTAATTATCAGAAAATCGGTTGGATACTCCCAGGATTCTACAGAGACCATGACATCATGTAGAGTACCCTCTGGTCTAACCACAGATCGGTCAGCCAATTCCAACAGAGTAGAGGTGGGTTCTACAGATGTAATGTCGAGCTTTTGGCAAGTAGTGGTTGTTAAAATATTAATTGCAGCCCCTAGATCAACTAAGGCATTAGACAGGGTCTGACCATAAATTTGAACAGTTATAATTGGATTCCCTGGGTCTTCATATTTAATGGGTGTTTCTCTCCCAGATAATAGGTCAGATAAAGTACCGACTACTTGGACTCTTGGATTATTTGTTATATTCCTCCTTGGTTTCTTTATGCACAACTCTTTGATAGTTTTTGCGTATATAGGAATGTCTTGAATGGCTTGGAGGAATGGGATTTTTATGTACAGATTTTGTAATTCTCCTAGAATGTCAAAGTCAGGATATTGTATGGGTCGAGGTATGACTAATCATTCTGGGAACGGAGGAGAGGATGTAGTTGCTTGATTATGAGTCTGCTGCTTATTTACATCCTCTTGTTGCAATTGATGTTCTCTTGGTAACTGATCTTCAATATGAACTGTTTTATCTCCCTCAGTTTCAATTATACGTCCAGATCTTAACTGAAGATCATTGCACTCCCTCAGGTCGGGTCCTATTTCTGGTGATTCTATGATTTGAATAGATTGGACCTGTCTGTTATTTGGATTGGGATCGGGTTGGGCTGGGAGTTGCGGTCTCAGGTTAGACTGGGGATTTTGTTGTAAGGCTGGTAGAGTAGGTTGAGGGAGTGGAATGGTTCCAGCTGGGTGGTACATCGGTCTTTGCCAGCTTGTTTGCCAGGGTGAACTTTGTGAAGTAGAGGGAGTCCATTGTGAAGGATATGGGCCATTTTGCCAATATGGTGGAGTGTAAGGGAAATTCGGCCAACCAGATTGGCTTGTTTGATTCAGCCATGGATTTGAAGAAGGAAATGATTGTGGTGACCAGTTTGTAAATGGGGGTTGAGATTGATTTTGCCACATACCATATTGTTGAGCATTGTACTGTGGGGGTTGAAAGAAAGAGGTTGAGTCCGGAAACATACCAGGTTGTCTCGGCTGCCACTGGCAGCGCTGGTTGATCGAATTCACCGATTTTGGTTCTTCTTCTGCTTCCTTATATACCGCTTTCAATCCAGGAAGTGAGGGGCAGCTCTCCGTAAGGTGATATTTTGTACAGATGGCGCATGTTTGGACTTTATCCAGTGGACATTCCTTGTGGCTATGTTTTTTTCTGCATCGGGGGCAGAAGATTGCCAAATTCTGTTCTGCCTCCAACTGCTTCTGTTTAGCCTGCACAATATCAAGTTGTGTAGTTAGTGTTCCCATAATATCAGTTTTAAAATTTTCTAATAAATTTCCAATTTCTGCACGTGTTACTCCTTCTGCTGATACTTTGTTATCTCTTGCAAACCGATCATATTCTGTCGGTTTTATTCTTGTGCTGCCTCTCGAACTCCCGATACATAAATCAATGATGTCAGCAAAATTCTCTTGATAAATGTCCCCTTTTCCCATAATGTTTAATGTTTCAATCCATTGTTCCTTCATACCCCTTATTAATGCAGTTTTTAACACATTATCAGGTAAAGGTAGTGATGCATAAGGAGATCTTTGTAGATTGTACTGAAAACGTTCCACATACTCCTCCAATGTTTCATTCGGTCTAGCTGTCATTTGAAATATTTCGTCCTTTAATTCTCTAGACCTACAATAATCCTGATATTTTTTTAAGAAGGATTCTTTCATTTGATCCCAATTGTTGATAACCCCGCCACCTAGCCCCATAAACCATCTTAAAGCAGCCCCTTTTAATGTAGAGGGAAATAATTTCAATTTTTGGGGATCAGTGGTGTAATCATACCCCCTACATAACACATCGAATTCGAATAAAAATGCATCCGGATCTTCTGATGTGAGTCCGTGAAATGTAGGGATATGTTGAAGAGGGATAGCTTTCATGGGTGCATTTGCTGCAGAATACACTATAGGATATTGTAATGTAGAGGTTTGAGCATTTGGCTGGTTTTGAGCCATGGGATCGAATATATGCCAGTAACCTTCTGGGATATCTAAGAGGGTATTCCTAGGTTGAGAGGGAACGGTTTTGACAGAGATATTTTTAATAGCGCTTCCCTTATCTGGAATAATGAGAATTCTTGAAGATTGGATTCCTTCAACAATGATTTTCGCAGCACTCCCCTTATCTGGGCTATCTAATGGCTGATTTGTTTCAATAGGGGATTTTGGTTCCTTGGTTTCCCCTGTTTCTCCTTCTCCTTCACAAAATTTGCTGGAATTCCCTTCCTGCAATAGTTCTGGAGTAGAATTTTCGATTTCTTGAAAGTCCTGCTCTTCAGTTTGACTATGCACCTCAGCACAGGCTACAGATGGTGATCCTGTGGCCTGAAGGGGACTAGTAGGCGGTTTAGAAATGTTTTTCCTGGGGCCTACTGATGGCTGAGATTCTGTTTTCTTATAGATTTCGTCTATGAAGGTCATTCGGCCAAGGGTCACCGGCCCCTTAGCTTTTTCAGGCTTGGATGGGGGTTTCATGTTCTTTTCTGGGCTTTTCTGCTTAGTCATGCACTCAAATGAACTACCAACTTCTATTCAAACAAAGCAAAAAAACAAATCTGTTAGGAAAGCGGACAGTGGAGCAGGGTTTTTACATGCTCCGCACGCAGGTTCTTACCTTCCGTTTTTAGGATCCAACTCCTCCCTAGCAGGCTCGTACACTACTCTGAAAAAGGCAAATGGCTACACTCTTTCCCCGGCAACGGCGCCAAAATGTAGAGCTATAAAAAGGGTCTCTTTCACCTCTAATTACCTCACATTAATATGTCAATCCGGGAGCGTTTTGTTATTACAAAGAGTGTCTCAGTCTGAGGCTATCACTTGTCAGAGTAATGCTAGTAGTACAGTGTCTAAGAAATACAAGAGTAAACGGATGCTTGTTTATAACTAGATTACTTCAAAAGAATAAATCACACATTCAGAAAACTCTGCAGCTTATCAGTCAAGGGTTCGGCAGTGATAACTCATCCCTTGGGAAACTGATGGAAAGGAAATTAGAGCATAGACCACGGGCCTGGGAGCTAGACAGTGACTGCCAATGCTCACTACAGCCTTAGATCATCTCTCACACCAAAACAACAAATGCGAGTAAATGGAACAGCAAATAAAGGATTGAACAACAATTCTGGAATAGAACAGCAAATCTAAAATGGAACAGCAATAGAACAACTAAGTCTCGCGAGTTGTAACCAAACTTAGTCTATTAACTCAAATGCACTCTTTGCAATCAAATAGCAGTCTTTCACTCTTAAGGCAAATCACACGAAACACACTAATGGAACAACGTTAACTATTGATAAATTATAGAACAACGTTAATAAATCAGAAAACGCACACAACACGCTGGAATAATAATCTGATCAACCTTAATCAACAGGAATATGACTGTGTCTCCAAATAGAACATTATTATTTCTGAATCCGACAATTATGAAGAACACTACCTCAAACGAATGTATGACACGAATGTTCAATATACAAGCTCTGTAACAGAACAGTAAGAGTACTCGATTAAGGCTAAGAACATGCAATGAACTCTGAAAGAATCAATAACATAATGCAGAGTCAATCCACGATTCTACCTGTAAAAACTTCAATGATTTAATCTTAACAGAGCATGTAATATCAACTTATAAAGCATATCAAATTACCAAATAACAATGATAAACAAACCATGCAGAAATCAAGTCGTAATGGTACAGAAGCAAGTGTCCTCTGGGGCCGGGCCCTTAGCCTCCAAGGATAGACCGCTTTAAGTTAATCCAGACGTAGAGATGAAATAATCACCAAGCTTTTATTAATGCATCGGTCAAAAATACAATGAACCAGTTCGCAACGAGACTTAATAATCAGAGCTGATGTTTAACAGAAAATTACATAAAAGCGTATCCTCTCTCTTTTTTCTTTTTAAGCTAACAGTGCCGTCCCTTTATATAAAGGCAACGGCGGAGATGTCCAAGTAACAAGATAAATATTCGCCAAACTGTTAATTCTTCATCCTTTCCTTTCTTTTGCGCCGAGCTAGTGTCTTCTCCTTCTTTTCCGGGCCGACTTGCTTTAATCTGTTTAGCCTGTTTTGCATTCGGTTCACCTTCAGAGGGACAGCAGTTATCTCGACTTTGTCTCTTCCTTTGGAGCGGCAATTCCTCGTTTTCTCCTTCTCCTGTATAGAAAATAACCATTATCAGTGGTTAAGTCTTGCATATCAATTCTCACATGTTTTGTTATAGTTCCTTATTACTTTCCAAACTCATGATGTAAAAAGGTTTGCAAATTCTACTAAAAAGCCACTGAAATAATCATCAAAAGCATACCTTTTTAGTACTCCAAAAATTTCATTTGTCATTCTTAATTCTGTGGTTCTCGGAAGTATTTTTCTATGTCTCCGCCTACACTTGCATGGAACTAACCCATGAAACCGTCACTCACGACTTCATTATTTCTCCCTAGTAACTACCTCTGTCTTGTTCCATTATTTCGATTTCAGTTTGGTTAACATAGATTATTGATTCGATATATTACCCATCAAATGTAATGGATAGAACAAGAATTTGATTTTGGGATTCTGATTATTCATGTTATTGTTGTTGAGTTTAATGGAGGTAGAGCCCTCAGTGGTAGTTAGCCAACTCACTATAACAGGAGTTACCCATTTCCCTTAAGGATTGCGAAGATTGGAAATTTTTGCTTCTATCTTCCCATTTTCTACTTTCACTGTTTCGATTTTATTTGTGAAATGAAGTTTCGGTTCCATAATAATTTTGGAGTTTGAGAATTCATTTTGTACATTAGCTTCCTTTTTTCCTTTTTCTCTGCTAGAGAGTTTAGCTCGTATACTCTCATTTTTAGCTTACGGTATTTACTAATTCTTATTTTTGGGTTTACATCCTATTTATATTGAATACTTCCCATCTTGATATGGGGTATGAAACAATTTCATTGGGCTCATGGGTTTTGTTTTGCATTAGATATATTAGATAAATTTCAATTTTGATTTCATTGTCATCCCATTTTCTTATTTTATTAAAACGAAAACTCCATATATTATTAAAATGACCATTACAGAATATATCATTGTCCTGCAATAATTTGTCGGTGCTTAATTCCGACACTACTTGCATATGCATGCCAGCTTTAGGAGAGTTCACAGGGTTTGATGCTAGAACAATGACTTTGATACTCTTGTATCTCCGTCAGGTAATAATAATGCTTATCTAGATTTCTTTGGTTACTTGAAATTTAAATCTACATTTTTTATTTCTATACTCACCACTGCAATTGACGGTAGGTTGATTTAATTGTGGTTATAGGTAGAACATGTTTACGGTGTAGGAATTCCTAAGGTTCTCGGTTCTCGGTTTGAGTTTTCTATTTAATTCTCCTCATAAATAGTTTTATTTCTTCTCAAGTTATAACCACTCCCCTTGGAATGTGTAGGTATACCCAAACCTCTGTGTCTCATTCAATAATGTACTGGATAAAATTACTCATTCACTGAATTGAGCTATGCTTTCCCTCTCTGACGCAAGTCGGTACATTGTTCCTGGAATATCTCCTCTTCACAGTTTCTCCTTCCCAAATTTCCCGTGCTGTGGGATGTTGTTCGATTTTCTTATACTTAGGTTACTGTATAGTGATAGATGTCATTCAATTTTGTTGTCAAGCTTAGCTTGTAACATTACGGCCATAAAATCTTACCCAGGACTGCAATACTAATCGCCAGAATGTTTTCTCATTTTATGATAATATTTCTAATTTAATGCTATTATTACCTCATTATAATTTTCTTAATGAAATTTGTGGTTTTTAAATTTTTGCAAAATATATAACTATGTCCCCTTTTTATTGCATATAAAATTGTTAATAATGCTCCATTAGTAATTCATTTAGAATTTCACAGCCTCATTTCATTTAAGATAGTATGATTTCAGTTCATTATTTTATTATCGAAAGTCTATTGAGGAAATGACTCCTTCCATAAGCAAAATGAAATAGTCCATCTTCTACTGATTTGGTTTTCATCACAATTTCTTGTTATATTAATTACATAGTATAGAATATTTATTATCAAGTTCCTCCACAGTACCGCTTATTCTACTGTTCCTAAATTTCCATTATAATTAGCCTAAAAGTCTAGTTAGTGAAATTTATGAATACAACGACAGTAGTTCCCTTTTTTCCACATGTATGTATATTATACAGGTTCGAATATACTCCTTTCATTTAATAAGGGATAGTTTTATACTGTCAGTTTCTCGATCTTTTCTATATATTCGTTATTTAATTATCAGTATGTTCTTAGTCTGTATTTCTGAGAAACTGTACCTAGCATTTCATTCTGAAACTAGGAATACATTTTCACTAATTAAAGTAGATTTTTATCTCAACTATATATATATATATATATATATATATATATATATATATATATATATATATATATTAAGTAAATCATAATGTGCTGAAATTGTTTTATTCTTAATAGTCCTCAATTTTCATTTAAGTAGACTAAATTTTAGAGATAGAAAAAAATTAGATACATGCATTATTGTAAATGGATTCCACTATTCTAAATATTACTCGGATCTGAAACTTGAGATATGATTCTAATGATGTTTCTTTTATATAATAATAACCATTTCATTTCCTACTGAGACTAATAACTTATCGGTTAGACTTCCTAACTCCATATTTAAATCTGAGATCAGATTTCGACATTTTGGTTGTTGGAGCTAACTTTACCTTTATCCGTACAATAGCACAGATTTCTATGTTACTACTGTCATAGAATCTGTTAAATGTATAGCCTCTCATAGTACATTAACTAAAAATTTAACTACGTAACAACCACTATTATTAAATTCCACAATTTCATATACATATAGACATTAATAATTTCGAAACCATAATTTAGCATATATGTGAAATAAAGATCAATCAAAAAACATGATATTTAGGTGTGAATACTAATTTCTTTGACTAGTTCCTCCCAAGTGTATATTTCTCTCTCTGTAACTCACCCCCAAGCTGAGACCTTAGATCCAAGTGATAGAAAACCCTTTATCTACCTTGGAGCAACTTATTTAAGCTGTGCTTTCTCTAGCCTGTTTCCATTTTCTGCGTCCAGAAATTTCAGGATGCTTTCTTCCTGTTTTGCCTAGGATTTCCCTCATTTAGGTACTTTAAAGCTGTCTTTGACACTTTTACAAATTTTTCTTCCTCTTCCCAATTACTTTCCTCTTCACTGGCGAAAAATATATGTTTATCTCCAAATCTAATTTTGTTAATATTCCTTCCAAGGATTTTTGGAAGGTGTGGGAAAGTATCATCACTTTATCCACATCCTCATGGATCTAGGTTTCAGATCTCAATTCTCAATCTAGTCATTGCACACATAAATTTTCCATATATTTTTATTAATAAATAAAATATATCCACACATTAGTTCTCCATTGGGGTCCACTTCCTCTTTGGACTTATTGCATTTTCAAATTAAAAAGCATAGAAACTTGGAGTGTTACAGAAATTTTGGTCCTTTGCAGCCCTTGACAACACATGATCTAGGTTTTTCTTGTTGTTTAGGAGCTCGATGTTGAATTTGATGTATCTCTGTGATTTCAAATCTCCAATATGTGATCTTCAGTCTTGTAGTATCCCTTTGAGTCTTCTTTCCAATGCCACAATTCTGACCCAATTTCGATTCTTAGGAGAAAGGTTATGCCCAATCTCTCACAATGACCTAAATATGGACTAGTTCAGTAGAGAGAAATTGTATGATGTGCCACGTGTCACTGTTTCCTCCTTCGGCTCTGAAATTGATACAGATAAAACTATACTTCGTGCACTATCCACAAATTTTTACATAATTCCAATCCGCTTCTTAGAGAAAGGGTTATGACAATTTTCCCAAGGTCACCTCCTTGAGATGAAATTCAGAAGCATGCACAAAATCTAACTTCCACAGATCATATCTCCAAAAATATATGGAACCGAGGTCTTAAATTATGACACGAGCTTCATCAGGATTTTACCCAATTGGGTTTTTTGTCTCAGCTTCTGAAGCTTCATAGAAAAAAAGTTATAGAAAAAAATGCCACGATGGCCTGTTTTTGTAGCGAAATCCTTACATGAGGAGGATATGCAGGTCATAATTTATATAAATGCTGAGGTTGAGAGGGTATTCAAAAAGTGAATTTTGGAGGGATTTTATGAGCTTAAAAAATTATTAATTATTCAACCAAAAGAAAAATTATTAATTATTGAGCCAAAAGGTTCATTCTATAATCCAGTATGAGGGACATGTGTAATTATGTCACGTTCTCAAAAAAATGGTAAAAATAATTTTGGCTCACCCAAAAAAAAAAAATTAACCATATAAATAAAAAATAAAAAATATATTATCACAATAATTAACTATTGATATGATAATTTTATGCAACTTTATAGACATAAAATAATTAAAAAATACATTTACATTTCTCTTATAAATATCTTAATATAGAACTTAAAGAAATTGTTTGAATATCCATATTAACTAATATATTTTAGTATGAACTTTCTCTTTCTACATAAAGTGTTTGTTTATATGTGTGTGTGTTAACCTTAGCTAGAAAGGTAAATGTAATTCGAGGAAAATTTGTAACTAATTCAATATTTAATATAAAATATTAATAATGATAAAATACCAAAATATACAATTTAAACAATGAAAAATCACCACATTGATCTATATTAATCACATATTTACCAACAAGTAAAATGTATTAATTCAAGTGTAATTTTTTTTTTTTAAGTTTGAGATTTGATCCCTCTAGGATCTGCTGTGTTTAAAATTCCTCTATGTGAAGGCCATGTGTAAGTATGTTTTTCCCTCTTAAAATAAAAATAAATTGTCCCTCTTAAAATAAACAATAAAATGTTCTCTAAATATAAAAACAATGTAGGCTATAATAATAAAAAATAAAAATATATGCTATGAATTTTTAATTAGTTTTCCATATGACCTAATACCATGTAAAGTAATTAGAAGTAAAAAAATTATGTGAGGAATATGTTTAAACCTTTTTTTTTTGAAAAATATTTTAATAAATGATATCAACTATATATAAATCTATATATAGAAAAAATGTGAAAAGAAAATATTTTAATGTATGATACAATCAAATATCCAATGTGAGCTATGAATAAATATTTTAATATAAATTAATATAAAATGATTCAATACACATGTTATGTAATCTCTATAACATTCAAAAGTGCAATTTAAAAAGTAAGAAAATACATATTGTTTTTTGTATTCCAAAATAAGTTTGTAACAAAGGAAATTTGATCCCTCTCGGCTCATGTTAGATTCATGTTTTAGATGGATCTATGCTGGTATTTAGTCCAATTTTAAGAAAATGTTGTAGTTTTGTAAAAAATTACAAGAAATAAAATAATAAAATTAAATTTGTAACATTGTAATTTTGTTTTTATTAATGAAATTATGAATATCTTTTTAGATAAAAGAAAACCATAATATATATATATATATATATATATTACATTCGAATACATTGTAAAATAGAGTAATGATTATGTAACCATATTTAAATTCAATTAATAAGCACATAAAAACTCTAATATTTACAATAAACCCACAATATAACTATATGTTTAACCTACAATATAAAAATATGTTTAACAATGGATATTGAAGTCCACTTTACCATAGGTATTATTAACTTGTAAATAGGTTTTGTTACAATAACATGATCCAATACTATGGCTCATCAATACAACATGCCTAAACAACTATCTCTCATTTCACAATCAAAATATTTTATAAATATTTAATTTGAATTAATTTTATAATATTTTTTTTATTAAATCTAAAAAAATTATAATTAGTTTTTAGATATATTTAAATCTCTACCACAATTAAATATATAGGATAAATAGTACCTATAAATTAAGATTCATTTTACCATATAAATTAAAATAATGATTTTGTAACCATATTTAAATATCATTAATAAGGACATAAAACTTAATACTTATAGTATTACAAGATTTTTAAACATGGATATTGATCCCCACTTTACCATGGATATTATTAACCATACCATACTGTGGGCCAATGAGATGGTTCATCAATACCACATGTCCAAAAAGCATCTCTCGTTTTACAACCAAAATAATTCTTACAACATAACAAGAATTTAACTATGCATACCCACCCGTATTTATCATGGATATTATTAACCATACCATACTATGGCCAATACCATGGCTCATCAATACCACATGCTAAAAATCCACCTCTCATTTCAGAATCAAAATATTTTATAAATAATTTTTTAATTTAATTTTATTGTCTTTTTGGGTCAAGAGACATACTCCATCCTAGTATGTTATAATGTCTTCTTATAATATGTTATCTTAATTTTTTGACCCACTCAAATTACATAAAAATAAAAATGAAAATAAAATATAAACTTATTAATTAAAACATTTTGACATAATGAAATTACACAAAAATAGGAATTAAATGAGAAAAATAAACTTAATAATTAAAACAACCTAGATCCATCTCAACCCTAGATCTATCAAGCTAGAGAGGGAACAAATATCTCAAGGTGCACCTAGAGAGATTTGTTTGATCCCCTTGATCCCTCATCTAAAGTTACGATGCATCTAGGCCGGTTACTTTTGAGATATAACTAAACCCTCTGTCCTCATGACTGCTAAAAATATTCTCATATAAATTAAATCAAGGTTTTAATAAAGTTGAAAATGAGAATACTCTTATATATAAATATTTAAAATTAGTATTTATATAATATAAATAATATTATTTAGAAACAACATATATCCATCTTAACTAAGGATCCAAAATTACTTATTTTGTTTTGTTTCCAAAACATATACTTAATATTGTACAAGGAATTAAGTTGTTTAATTTAGATACTTTCTTAAACACAATACAATTGGATCAAATTTAATAGAGAGATAGAGAGAGGTCGGAGAGAGAGAAAGGAAGAGTGAGAGGAGGCGAGATAGATGGATTTGGGTTTGGAGGGGTGGGGAGGGGAGAAGAGAGCAAAGAACAAAGACATAAAGAGATAGAGGTGCGGAGAGAGATTGAGAGACAAGGAAGAGATGGAGTGTAGAAATTATATAACTTATGTGTTATATATTCAAGATTCTCCTGATCACACACTATTTTAACTTCATGCACAATCAGAATCTATTCCACCATTGATCATCACATGTACAAATTAAATCAAGATTGCAATGCACACATGAAATAATAAAAATTCACACACATTAACACAGTTGTTTAACGGGAAAGCCTGAAGCTGAAAACCCCAACTATATGTATATAATATATATCATAGAGATCATGTAACAATCCTCATACAAACTCTTAGTACAATACAATCGCTACACACTAATCAGGCCCGATCTTGCAAATCCATGCACCGATATCTGCCACCTGCTAACCTGCCTCTACTACGCAATCCCTGCTGAAGAATGACTCTGAATGAACTCAAATTCAACCAACCTTACTCATGCAATCCTCATTGGCATCTCCACTAAGTGTTGGATGCAATCAATGCATCACTATAGTCATAACTGATAGTCACACTTTCTCTTTCACCTATCTCTCCGCTGGTCTCCACTGAAGCTGACATGCACTGTAGTTAACTGTTGTATTGTTCAGTTGATTAATGAGTTATTATTTGTGAATTAATTAATTAATTAATTCACTCCACTCTCACTAGTCTATCATTCAGTTAGACTAGATACAAGTAGCTCAACTAAGTTTAACTGAGTTAAACTAAATACAACTCCATAACTACTTCTTCCAACTTTTTCATAACTTTGCCACTTGATTTCTGACTGAGTTCTCCATGCATTAGCTCCAGTAAACCCTTGGGAATTGCCTAATTCCCTCAGTCCATTGATGTGCCACATCTATGCACTGAAACAAAGTGCTCCAAGAGAATAAGTTGTTGTTTATTTTCGATTATTATTAAGAGCTAATAATAACCAACATGCAACACTGTTACCGATGAAATAGGTAACCACACTGTTACCTACTTTTTTTTGGTAGCATAAAAAGCACTCGATTTTGAAAAGCGGTGATGCAGAATCACCTTCTTCTTTTTTCTGAGCACATTTTTGACACTCTAATATTTTTATTTATGAAGTATGAATATTTGTTTTAAAATGTTAGTGATTTTCATGCTAATTTTGAAACGTATTGATGCAACATCAATTTTTTTTTTTAGAGCGGTGATTTTCATGCTAATTTTGAAATGAATTGATGTAGCATCAACCCTTTTGTTTTAGAGTGGTGATTTCATGTTGGTAATAAAACACAAAACCTAGATTAAAAAAAATATATAAAAACAATACAAAAAACCAATAAAAATGTAAAAAAAAACAGAATTAACTCGTAAAAATAAAAAATTTAAACAAAAATAAATAAATAAAAACAAAAATATTCGAAAATTATATGAAAAGAAATGACAAAATTTGAAAAAAAAAAACATAATTTAAAGAAAAAAACAAAAATTAACCAAATTTTTTTTTAAAAAAAAACATCAAAAACATTTTTTTCTAAGTTATTAAAAAAAACCATATAATTAAAAAAAAAAAAAATTTAAATAATTTAAATTACAAAATTAAAATTTAGATAAAAAAATAAAATACGAAAAAGAAAAAATTAAATTTAAAAAATTAAATTAAAAAAATAATAATAATAAGAAAAAAAATACAAATTTTAAAATTAACAAAAAAAACAAAATTGAAAATTGAAAAAAATAAAAATAAAAGAATTAAAATAAAAAAAGACTATCATTAAAAAACAAAAAAAATGAAAAAAACCACATGCAAATAATTAAAAAACAAATATCCATAAATTTACTGTTTTTTTTTTAAATGAAACAATTTATAAATTTTAAAAATGAAAAACTAAATAAACTAAAAGATTAAAAAAAAATTAAATTAAATTAAAATTTAATAAATTTAATAAATAAAATTTAAATTTTAAAAATAATTAATCTAAAATATTAAATTAAAAAAAAAAAAAACAAAAAAAACAAAAAAAATTAAAACAAATTGAATTTAAAATAAAAAAATTTGAATTAAAAAAAAAAAAAAATATTAATTTTTTGAATTATAAAAAAAATATTAAAAATTAAAAAAAAGAATTTTTTGATCGTGCTGGCGCCCCAATCGGCGTCCCGCCCAGGGGGCAGCGGAGGTCGGCCGCTGGGCAGGCGGACGATTCCGAGACCGATTACGGGAATCGACCTGAGACTGATTTCGGGAATCGCCCTCCTGCGACGAATCGCCCTCACGCCGCAGTAGGGCGATTCCGGGAATCACCATGAGACCGATTCCGGGAATCGCCCTCCTGCGGCAGGGAGGCCGATTCTGGGAATCACCCTAAGGTCGATTCCCAGAATCGCCCTCCTGCCGCGGGAGGGCGATTTCCGGAAATCAACCTCGGTCTCCCGCCACGGGAGGCCGATTCTCGGAATCGGCCTCCCGCCCAGTGGCCGGCCTCCGCCGCCACCTGGGCAGGAGGCCGATTGGCAGCGCCACCAAGATCAAAAAATTCTTTTTTTTTTAATTTAATTTTTTATTTTTTAAATTCAAAAAATTTAATTTTTTTTTTTTTAATTTCATTTTTATATTTGAAATTTAATTTGTTTGAATTTTTTTTGTTTTTATTTAAATTTTTTTTTTTAATTTTATTCACTTTTTTTGTTTTTAATTTTTTTTTTCTAAATTTTGTTAATAATTTTTATTAAATTTTGTATTTTTTTTTAATTTAATTGATTTTTTTTTTTCATATTTTTTTTTATTATTAAATTTTATGTTTAGTTTTTTCATTTAATTTTTTAAAATTTGGTAAATTTTGTATTTTTTTTTAATTTATTTGAATTTAATATTTTTTTGAAATTTTTTTTTTTTTAGTTATTTTTTTAATTACATAAATTTTTTTTATATATTTTTATTTCAATTAAAATTGTGTATTTAAAATTATATATTTTTTTAATTAAACTTAATATTTTAAAATTAATTTGTTTTTTATTTTATTATTTATTTATTTATTTATTTATCTATTTTTCTTCAGTTCAGTTTTAACTGATTTTTAAAAAAAATTTAATTTTTTATTTTTTTTTTAAATTTAATTTGTGATTTTAATATTAACAATTTTTTTAAATTTATTAAAATCTAATATATAGATTTTTAATTTAAGTTTATATATATATATATATATATATATATATATATATATATATATATATATATATATATATATATATATATATATATTATTTTTTATAATTTAAATTCAATCTATTTTTTAAAATCTATTTGTTTTTTTAATATATATTTTTTTAAATTTAATATTTTTATTGGATTTTGTTTTTCATTTTTTATTTTTAATTAATTTCTCTTTTTTTAGCTTTTAATTTCAATAATGTTTTTTTTTTTTAATTTTTATTTTAAAGTTTTGAATTTATTAAAATTTAATATATTTCTTTAAATTTTTTATTTTTTTATTTTTTTAATAAACATTTTTTTTTTTTTTTAAATTTAATTTCTATATTTTATTTTTTATAATTTCTTTCTTTTTATAATTTTTTTATTTTTTTTAATTTATTTTTTTTATTTTGTTTTTTAATTTTTTTTTTATTTCTATATATTTTGAAATTTTAATCTTTAAATTTTTATTTTTTATTTTAAATTTTTTTATTTTTTTTCTTAGGTTTTTTTTAATGTTTGAATTAAAATTTTTATTTTGTTTTTATTTTTATTTTTTTATTCCTATATATTTTTAAATTTTAAGCTTTATTTTTATTTTCTAAATATTTTTTTCTTAAATTTTATGTTTTTTTTAATGTTTGAATTTTAAAAATTGAAAAATGTTATTTCTATTTTTAAAAAGTCAAAAATATGACACAATTTTTTTTTTTGTTATTCTAGCATCAACTGGTTTTGTTTTAAGGGTGTTTTTTCAATCCTTTTTTCAAGAAATAATTTTGTTTTTAGCATAATTTTATAAAATGTTGAAATTTGACCTTAAAAAAAAACCAAGTGCGTTATGGAATACACTTTTTTTGTTTTTGGGGTGTTTTTTCATGTTTTTTGAGTCTTTTTGGGCTAGAGTTCCCGTTTTGAGGTCGTTACTGGTTTGATTTTAATGCTAAGTCACATCTATTTTTAGATTGACGATATATAAATAGACTTCGCCCAATATTCTAAAAATAGAATTTCATCTATTTTTCACATTTGACCAACCATCTACAAATAGCATCCTACAACTTATAGAATATGCTCACCATGTCTAAAGATAGACATACACCTTAAAATAACCTGTGTGGGCCCCAACTAGTTTAGGTGATTATTTTCCAACTAGGATCAAGGATGATGTTTCAGGATGCCTCCTTCACTGTTTCTTGTTGCAAAATTCAACATGCCCTCTCAACAAAAAAGGACAGTCTTTGCATGTGACATGCAACTCCATGCATTTGCCCTGCAACCTTTTCAAGCGCCCTGCAACTCCATGCATATGCTCTGCAACTCTTGCTGCAAAACTTATGAAACTGAAAGGCTCCAAACAATTCAATCAGTCTAATGCATCTATCATCAAAGTCTTCGACTTCTGCTTGTACCAACTGCACATGTCTTCAGGAACCACTGCACTGTTGAACTCTTCACCCATGCACTCTGCACTTGCTGTGAACTCTGAACCGCGCTCTAGTATCCGACACTGTCACTTTGATCTGCCTCCATCAATCCAAATGATCATGCTACTGCTGCTATGTGGGCTCCTCGTAGCTAGGTTCAATTCATTAGATCCACACCATCTCAATGAATCCTGCTCAGAAATCTCCTCTTGGGATTACTCATGCATGTCTCCCCACCTCTCACCTAGTGGTATAGATGCATGCACTCCTTCTGCCCATCTAGCACGAAATTTCTCTGAATGAGTTGTTTATCCCTCTCCATGATCCTCATCTTGTGGCTGCTCCACATCCTGAGGTTCACTCTTAACTACATGCAAATCCTGCTCCCTCTCAAGCTTTAATTGCATGTATTTCTTGCACTTCCCAACAATAGGAATTTCCTTACAAATCCCATCTACTTCAAATCTATAAAGATTCTTCTACATTTATATTTTTCTGAGCTTGTCTTTAAGAGCCAACTTCCTCTGGTCACTTCTGCTCTGCAACGAATTTGTCAAAGCCTTCCACATAGCATATGGAGTGGCTTTCCCATGAAGGCTTGAGACAATATGGTCTCTCACACCTTCCAACAGAATTCTTCTCGTCCTTGCTACTTTCTTTTTCCATGCGTCATGTACTACAACATCCGCCGAAGTGGGCTTAGGAAGATCTCTCTCGATGAATTCCTTTAAGCCATTATCTTCAAGCATCGCCTCCATCCTTTCCTTCCAAGCTATGTAGTTAGAGTTTCCCTCGAGTGCATAATCCAACCACAACCCATTGAAATACATTTCAATCTATACTCAGCTGTCGCACTAAGAAACTCTTGCAGCAAATTCGAATTTTCCACCAGCACAAACTCACTTCACAATTGCAATCTTCAATCAACAATGCTCTGATACCACGTAGAAAATATAAAAATTATGTGTTATATATCCAAGATTCTCCTGATCACACACTATTTTAACTTCATGTACAATACATAATCTATTCCACCATTGATCATCACATGTGGAAATTAAATCAAGATTGCAATGCACACATGAAACAATAAAAATTCACACACATTAACATAGTTGTTTAACGGGAAAGCCTGAAGCTGAAAACCCCAACTATCTGTATATAATATATTTCATAGAGATCATGTAACAATCCTAATACAAACTCTTAGTACAGTACAATCGCTACAAACTAATCAGGACCAATCTTGCAAATCCATGCACCGATCTCTGCCACCTACTAGCCTGCCTCTACTACGCAATCCCTACTGAAGAATGGCTCTGAATGAACTCGAATTCAGCCAGCCTTACTCATGCAATCCTCATTGGCATCTCCACTAAGTGTTGGATGCAATCAATGCATCACTATAGTCACACTTTCTCTTTCACCTATCTCTCCGCTGGTCTCCACTGAAGCTGACATGCACTGTAGTTAACTATTGTATTGTTCAGTTGATTAATGAGTTATTATTTGTGAATTAATTAATTAATTAATTCACTCCACTCTCACTAGTGTATCATTCAGTTAGACTAGATACAACTATCTCAACTAAGTTTAACTGAGTTAAACTAAATACAACTCCATAACTACTTCTTCCAACTATGTCATAACTTTGCCACTTGATTTCTAACTGAGTTCTCCATGCATTAGCTCCAGTAAACCCTTGGGAATTGCGTAATTCCCTCAGTCCATTGATGTGCCACATCTATGCACCTAAACAAAGTGCTCCAAGAGAATAAGTTGTTGTTTATTGTCGATTATTATTAAGAGCTAATAATAACCCACATGCAACACTGTTACCGATGAAATAGGTAACCACACTGTTACCTACTTTTTTTTGGTAGCATAAAAAGCACCCGATTTTGAAAAGCGGTGATGCAGAATCACTTTTTTTTTTTTTTTCTGAGCACATTTTTGACACTCTAATATTTTTATTTATGAAGCATGAATATTTGTTTTAAAATGTTAGTGATTTTCATGCTAATTTTGAAACGTATTGATGCAGCATCAAATTTTTTTTTTAGAGCGATGATTTTCATGCTAATTTTGAAACGAATTGATGTAGCATCAACCCTTATTTTTAGAGTGGTGATTTCATGTTGGTAATAAAACACAAAACCTAGATTAAAAAAAATATATATAAAAACAATACAAAAAACCAATAAAAATGTAAAAAAAAACAAAATTAACTCGTAAAAATAAAAAATTTAAACAAAAATAAATTTAAAAAAACAAAAATATTCGAAAATTATATGAAAAGAAATGACAAAATTTGAAAAAAAAACACATAATTTAAAGAAAAAAAACAAAAATTAACCAAAAAAATTTAAAAAAAGAACATCAAAAACATTTTTTTCTAAGTTATTAAAAAAATCCATATAATTAAAAAAAAAAAATTTAAAATAATTTAAATTACAAAATTAAAATTTAGATAAAAAAATAAAATACGAAAAAGAAAAAATTAAATTTAAAAAATTAAATTAAAAAAATAATAATAATAAGAAAAAAAAAACAAATTTTAAAATTAACAAAAAAAACAAAATTGAAAATTGAAAAAAATAAAAATAAAAGAATAAAAATAAAAATAACTATCATTAAAAAACAAAAAAAACAAAAAAACCACATGCAAATAATTAAAAAACAAATATCCATAAATTTACTGTTTTTTTTTTAAATGAAACAATTTATAAATTTTAAAAATGAAAAACTAAATAAACTAAAAGATTAAAAAAAAAAATTAAATTAAATTAAAATTTAATAAATAAATTTTAAATTTTAAAATGTAATTAGTCTAAAATATTAAATTTAAAAAAAAAAACAAAAAAAATTAAAACAAATTGAATTTAAAATAAAAAAATTTGAATTAAAAAAAAAAAAAAAATTTAATTTTTTGAATTAAAAAAAAAAAATTAAAAATTAAAAAAAGAACTTTTTGATCACGCTGGCGCCGCCAATCGGCCTGCCGCCCAGGGGGCGGCGGAGGTCGGCCGCTGGGCGGGCGGATGATTCCGAGACTGATTACGGGAATCGCCCTCCTGCGGCGAATCGCCCTCCCGCCGCAGGAGGGCAATTCCGGGAATCACCCTGAGACTGATTCCGGGAATCGCCCTCCTCCAGTGGGGAGGCCGATTCTGGGAATCGCCCTAAGGTCAATTCCGAGAATCGCCCTCTCGCCGCGGGAGGGCGATTTTGGGAATCACCCTGCCACCGCGGGAGGGCGATTCTGGGAATCGCCCTCCCACCGCGGAAGGCTGATTACCGGAATCGGCCTCAGGGCGATTGCCAGAATCGGCCTCAGGGCGATTCCCAGAATCAACCTCTCGCCGCGGGAGGGCGATTCCCGGAATCGGCCTCCCGCCGTGTGAAGGCGATTCCCGAAATCGGTCTCACGCCGCAGGAGGCCGATTCTCGGAATCGGCCTATCGCCCAGTGGCCGGCCTCCGCCGCCACCTGGGCAGGAGGCCGATTGGCAGCGCCACGAAGATCAAAAAATTCTTTTTCTTTTAATTTCATTTTTTTTTTTTAAATTCAAAAGATTTAAATTTTTTTTTTTTTAATTTCATTTTTATATTTGAAATTTAATTTGTTTTAATTTTTTTTGTTTTTTTTTTAATTTTTTTTTAAATTTTATTCACTTTTTTTGTTTTTAATTTATTTTTTCTAAATTTTGTTAATAATTTTTATTAAATTTTGTATTTTTTTTTATTTAATTGATTTTTTTTTTTCATATATTTTTTTATTATTAAATTTTATGTCTAGTTTTTTCATTTAATTTTTTAAAATTTAGTAAATTTTGTATTTTTTTTTTAATTTATTTGAATTTAATATTTTTTTGAAATTTTTATTTATTTTTATTATTTTTTTAATTACATAAAATTTTTATATTTTTTTTTATTTCAATTAAAATTGTGTATTTAAAATTAGATTTTTTTTTTAATGAAACTTAATTTTTTTAAATTAATTTTTTTTTTATTTAATATTTTTTTTTCTTTTTTTTTCAATTTTCCATTTTTAATTGATTTTTAAAGTTTTTAAAGTTTTTCGTTTAACAATATTTTTTTTCTCTTTTATATTTAAAATTTATTTTTTCTTTCAAAATTTATTTGTTTATTCATTTATTTATTAAAATTTAATATTTTTGTTTTTAAATTTAATTTGTTATTTTAATATTAACTTTTTTTTTTTTAATTTAATAAAATCTGATATATATACATATTTTAATTTAAGTTCATATATATATTTTATTTTTTATAATTTAAATTCAATTTATTTTTTATAGTTTATTTGTTTTTATAATATATATTGTTTTAAATTTAATATTTTCATTGTATTTTATTTTTATTTTTTATTTTTAATTAATTTTTCATTTTTTTACTTTTAATTTAAATAATGTTTTTTTTTTATATTTTTTTTTTTAATTTTTAAATTTATTAAAATTTAATATATTTCCTTAAATTTAATTTTTTGTTTTAAATTTTTTTTTTTTTTTTAATTTAATAAGCATTTTCTTTTTCTTTTTTAAATTTAATTTCTATATTTTATTTTTTATAATTTCCTTCTTTTTTTAACCTTTTTTTTTTAATTTAATATTTTTATTTTGCTTTTATTTTTATTTTTTAATTTCTATATTTTTTGAAATTTTAATTTTTAAATTTTTATTTTATTTTTTATTTTTATTTTTTTTCTTAAATTTTAGGTTTTTTTTTTAATGTTTGAATTAAAATTTTTATTTTGTTTTTATTTTTATTTTTTTATTCCTATATATTTTTAAATTTTAAGCTTTAAAATGTTTTTATTTTTTAAATTTATTTTTTTTCTTAAATTTTAGGTTTTTTTTAATGTTTGAATTTTAAAAATTGAAAAATGTTATTTCTATTTTTAAAACTTTCAAAAATATGATACAATTTTTTTTTTTTGTTATTCCAGCATCAACTGGTTTTGTTTTAAGGGTGTTTTTTCAATCCTTTTTTCAAGAAACAATTTTGTTTTTGGCATAATTTTATAAAATGTTGAAATTTGACCTTAAAAAAAAACCAAGTGCGTTATGGAATACACTTTTTTTGTTTTGGGGGTGTTTTTTCATGTTTTTTGAGTCTTTTTGGGCTAGAGTTCCCGTTTCAAGGTCAGGTTACCTATTTCATCGGTAACAGTGTTGCATCTATTTTTAGATTGACGATATATAAATAGACTTCGCCCAATATTCTAAAAATAGAATTTCATCTATTTTTCACATTTGACCAACCATCTACAAATAGCATCCTACAACTTATAGAATATGCTCACCATGTCTAAAGATAGACATACACCTAAAAATAACCTGTGTGGGCCCCACCTAGTTTAGGTGATTATTTTCCAACTAGGATCAAGGATGGTGTTTCAGGATGCCTCCTTCACTGTTTCTTGTTGCAAAATTCAACACTCCCTCTCAACAAAAAAGGATAGTCTTTGCATGTGACATGCAACTCCATGCATTCGCCCTGCAACCTTTGCAAGCGCCCTGCAACTCCATGCATATGCTCTGCAACTCTTGCTGCAACACTTCTGAGACTGAAAGGCTCCAAACAACTCAATCAGTCTAATGCATCTATCATCAAAGTCTTCGACTTCTGCTGGTACCAACTGCACATGTCTTCAGGAACCACTGCACTGTTGAACTCTTCATCCATGCACTCTGCACTTGTTGTGAACTCTGAATCGCGCTCCAGTATCCGACACTGTCACTTTGATATGCCTCCATCAATCCAAATGATCATGCTACTGCTGTTATGTGGGCTCCTCGTAGCTAGGTTCAATTCATTAGATCCACACCATCTCAATGAATCCTGCTCATAAATCTCCTCTTGGGATTACTCATGCATGTCTCCCCACCTCTCACCTAGTGGTATAGATGCATGCACTCCTTTTGCCCATCTAGCACGAAATTTCTCTGCATGAGTGGTTTATCCCTCTCCATGATCCTCATCTTGTGGTTGCTCCACATCCTGAGGTTCACTCTTAACTGCATGCAAATCCTGCTCCCTCTCAAGCTTTAATTGCATGTATTTCTTGTACTTCCCAACAATAGGAATTTCCTTACAAATCCCATCTACTTCAAATCTATAAAGATTCTTCCACATTTATATTTTTCTGAGCTTGTCTTTAAGAGCCAACTTCCTCTGGTCACTTCTGCTCTGAAACGAATCTGTCAAAGCCTTCCACATAGCATATGGAATGGCTTTTCCATGAAGGCTTGAGACAATATGGTCTCTCACACCTTCCAACAAAATTCTCCTCGTCCTTGCTACTTTCTTTTGCCATGCGTCATGTACTACAGCATCCGTCGAAGTGGGCTTAGGAACATCTCTCTCGATGAATTCCTTTAAGCCATTATCTTCAAGCACCGCCTCCATCCTTTCCTTCCAAGCTATGTAGTTAGAGTTTCCCTTGAGTGCATAATCCAACCACAACCCATTGAAATACATTTCAATCTATACTCATCTGTCGCACCAAGAAACTCTTGCAGCAAATTCAAATTTTCCACCAGCACAAACTCACTTCACAATTGCAATCTTCAATCAACAATGCTCTGATACCACGTAGAAATTATAAAAATTATGTGTTATATATCCAAGATTCTCCTGATCACACACTATTTTAACTTCATGTACAATACATAATCTATTCCACCATTGATCATCACATGTGGAAATTAAATCAAGATTGCAATGCACACATGAAACAATAAAAATTCACACACATTAACATAGTTGTTTAATGGGAAAGCCTGAAGCTGAAAACCCCAACTATCTGTATATAATATATTTCATAGAGATCATGTAACAATCCTCATACAAACTCTTAGTACAGTACAATCGCTACAAACTAATCAGGACCGATCTTGCAAATCCATGCACCGATCTCTGCCACCTGCTAACCTGCCTCTACTGCGCAATCCCTACTGAAGAATGGCTCTGAATGAACTCAAATTCAGCGAGCCTTGCTCACGTAATCCTCATTGGCATCTCCACTGAGTATTGGATGAAATCAATGCATCACTATAGTCACAACTGATAGTCACACTTTCTCTTTCACCTATCTCTCCACTGGTCTCCACTGAAACTGACATGCACTGTAGTTAAATACTGTATTGTTCAATTGATTAACGAGTTATTATTTGTAAATTAATTAACTAATTAATTCACTCCACTCTCACTAGTGTCTCATTGAGTTAGACTAGATACAACTAGCTCAACTGAGTTTAACTGAGTTAAACTAAATACAACTCCATAAATACTTCTTCCAACTGTTTCATAACTCTGCCACTTGAGTTCTAACTGATTCCTCCATGCATTAGCTCCAGTAAACCCATGGGAATTGCGTAATTCCCTCAGTCCACTGATGTGCCACATATTTTCACTGAAACAAAGTGCTCTAGGAGAATAATATTGTCAGATTATTATTAAGAGCTAATAATAATCGACATGCATCTATTTTTAGATTGACGATCTATAAATAGACTTCGCCCAATATTCTAAAAATAGAATTTCATCTATTTTTCACATTTGACCAACCATCTACAAATAGCATCCTGCAACTTATAGAATATGCTCACCATGTCTAAAAATAGACATACACCTAAAAATAGCCTATGTGGGCCCCACCTAGTTTAGGTGATTATTTTCCAACTAAGATCAAGGATGATGTTTCAGGATGCCTCCTTCACTGTTTCTTGTTGCAAACTTCAACATTGAGAGAGAGTGGAGAGAGGAGAGGAGGAAGAGAGAGAAGAGAGGAGAGAGATAGGGAGATAAGGGGAAGAGAGATAGGGACAGAGATAGTGACAAAGTTGGAGGGAGAAGAGAGAGAGTGAGAGAGTGATGGAGGATCTACGGAGGGAATGGCGAGAGAGAGAAAGAGAGATAAATAGAGAGGACGAGAGGGAGAGGAGAGGGGTACAGAGAAGGAGGAAAGAAGAAACACATATAGGGAGAAAGGTGGAAAGAGAGAGGGAGTGAGAAGGGAGAGATGGAGAGAGAGAAGGGGAGAGTAGAGAGGGAGAGAAGGGGAAGAGAGAGAGAGAGAAATGAGTCACATAGATACAAATATATATATTAAATAGTATTATAAAAGAAACTTAGATCAATCTTAACCATGTATTTATCAATAGTCGAGAGGTATCAAATCTCTAGAGGTGCAAACCTTTTCTCAATTTTTTTTTTACATGTTTAGAAATCTAATCACTCTTAACACTCTATAGATCAAAAATTAAACACTCTATATATCAAAGATTAAAATAAATCAATTGACTCTTTTTTAAACCTGTATTATCTCATAATTTGTTTAAATTATTATTTTGAATTGATTTCTCTGGTGAGTAACTCGAGTAACTCAAGACCCTAACGACCAAATTGATGTTTCTAAGTAACAATCACTGAATACAAATAATTTGAGGAAAGTAAACATAATCTAAACGTGATAAATCAAGAACTCTACACCTGTCAAAATTTATGTTGAACCCTTAGTTAAACTGAGAGGGGGGGGGGGGGGGTGAATCATTTTAACACATTCATGGACTCTGAAAACTTTTCATTAAACCTTATTTACACCTTCATTTCATGTCCAACTTAATATGTGAGTAATCTTAGAATGTGAGCAGCAAGTATTAGTACAATATAACAATAGACTTAATATGAGAGCAGCAAGTATTAAGCAGATGATATAAATCAAATCAAGACATAAACATCATGCACAGAGACACCATATATAAGTGGAAATCCATAAAGGGAGAAAATCACATCTTATTATTGTTGTGATGCAAAGGCAAGCTCCAACTCCCTCTCACCACTGTTTTTCTACAGGCACCAACCTACAGGAGGCTCCAACCTCAATTCTGTAAGCTACAACCTGCAAGGAAGCACAAACTCCCTTCAATTTTCTGCAGGCACCAACCTACAAGAGGCTCCAACCTCAGTCAGCTACAACTGACAGCTATCAAGCTACAACTTGATAGGGAAGCTCCAACTTCCTCAATTTATCAAACTGAATGTTTGATGATTTACCTCAGGTATCATCTCTGTTCTGTAGCATCTCTTTCTACTCTTCTTTTCTTAATCTTCCCTACCTCACTCTTCTATACTCTAAATTCTCTATATTTGCTCTCTCTAACCTCTTTTTGCATATCAAGATGATATTATTTATAAGGATTTTCTTGTGACTGTTAGCATTCCTCAATGAATTTGGAATGGACAGCCATGCCTCTTCACTTTCTGCCTTTTCATTTATTTCACTCGCTCATTCAGAAAATATAACAACATGCATTAATTTCAATATTACAGTGGGAGCTTTTTTTTTCCTCCGGAGACTTGCCAATGCATCACAACAATATAAATCAATTAAAAATATTTACATTCAAATTACAATGAGAACTCCAGCTCAACTCATTTAGTATTTTGGCTCGCTGCGCACTTGTCTTTTCTTTGACTGTGTTTGTCTTTTCTGTGACTGTGTTTTATCTCTTTTCAGCTCTGTTTTCTTTTTTGTCCTCTGCTGTGGTGTAACTGCTGCAAAAATGTAACTGTGCTTTGTATATCAATGAATTTTGTATATATGTGTAACTGCTGACTTTAAATCTGGGCATATTCCAATGCTTTTCATACAGTAAGTGTCTTGTTGATGTGAAAAGTTCCGCAAGCGGAACATACATACATCGCAATTATTAATAATCGCCCTCCACCTTAAGCCAAGGCCCGTGGGTCCGTAGTCTACGTGGCACATTTCAATACAATCGGCATCCTTATATAAAGTTTTAACAAACAAACCGCCACTTCAATGAAGAATCATATTAATACTTAACCAATGCCCTTTCAGGCCCACTTGCCACGCTTTCCGATGTGATATATTTCTCCTCCAGCGATTTCTGATTGCGATTGATCGCAATCGCAAGCTTCCTTGCTCCGATGCGATTGATCACTGTTCACTGTTCTTTGTCGATGCAATTGGAACTCAAATACTTGTTAATCATAGTTTATAAGCCAATTGGGTCCAAGCTTCAATCGCAATCACAAGTATTTTAATATATTGCTCCGATGCTCTACTTTTGTCCGATCCGATTGACACCTTTGCGATTGATCGCAATCGCAATCTTCAATGGTATGTTCCGAGACATATCAATTATGTTTTATAAACCCATTGGGTCCGGGCTTCCAATCGCAATCGCAACTCTTTGTTGCATGTTCCGATATTCCACCTTTTTCCGATGCGATCAGTCACTGTTCACCGGAACTCAAGGTATATATAAATTGTAGTTTATATACCCATCGGGTCCAGACTTCCAATCGCAATTGCAACTGTTTGTTGCATGTTCCGATGCTCTTATAATCTCTGATGCGATTAGACTGATCCGATGCGATTATGACGGACTTCAAATGCGTTTGAATCATAATTCATACACCCATCGGGTCCGGAACTCAATCGCAATCGCAACTTTCTATTGTTTACATATTCCGCTTCATAGTTTTTCTCCGATGCGATTGGGAAAGGGTCCCACCATATAAGGTACTTTGGTTCTGATAATAAAGCGCTTCATATCATTTAATATTATTCTTTGAACCTTTGTGCATAAGGCGCAATATATGTAATGTGCTGCATATATACTTCTGCGTGGGTAATGATTCCTGGAATGAGATTTATATATATATATATATATACTTTGCTGCTTTGGGTTATACGATTCCCGGAATTTGTTTGAGTATCCTTCCGCCTAGGCTAATGATTCTCGGAATAAGGTTTGTATATATATATATATATATATATATATATATATACTTGCCGCTTGGGGTAATCGATTCTCGGAATTGAGTTTATGTATCCTCCAGTTGGGGTAGCGATTCTCAAAATTTTCTTTTCTGCCTCTACTTGTGATAACGGCTCTGCCTCTGCCTCTGCCTCTGATAACCTGCTGTGATAACGGCTCTGCCTCTACCTCTACCTATGATAACCTACTGTGATAACGGCTCTGCCTCTGCTTCTGCCTTTGATATAACGACTCTGCCTCTATATTCGTTGCCTCTACCTCTGCCTTAGCTGCTACTGCTACTCGAACTCTACCTCTGCCTTCGCTGTACATATTACCTGCTGCTGTTATTTGGCTATATTTGCATCTACTTCCTTCTTTGTTTGTCTCTGTCTTTGCTACCTCCATTGTCTATCTCTGTTTTTGCTGCCTCCATTGCCATCAATGACAATGTTTCCAATATTCTCCCCCTTTGGCATTGATGGCAATACACTTTCTCTGTTTGCCTGCTCTTCCTCCTGTTGCTTGCGCTTCCTCCCCCTTTGACATCAATGGCAAGGGGTTTGAATTCTTAGTGTAGTTTCTATTCTTTGATCCTCTGATTTCATGTATTTTATTTCTCTGGAATTTTCTGACTTTGTACGCTGTCGCTTCAATGTTTGGATTAGATTTACGTTAGGTTCACCACTCTTCCTGCGTTGGAGGCACCACTTTTCCGCTGCGCCACTGATCCTTTTGCCTATTTATTGATTCTTTTAAGCTGAATGTATTCTTGCCATAATCCTTTTGATCTTGAGGACCTATTTTCATGCTTCCCTTGCTGATTGATCTCCCCCTGTGAATGATATTTTCATTTCTATTCTTCCCCTGAAACTGTGCTTTCTCTTCATATTAGAGAATAGCATCTACAGATACTACCCATAATATGTCTCTCAAATATTCAAATGGTTCTTTGGCAAGCGGTTTGGTAAATATATCTATTGTCTGTTCTTTTGTTGGTACATACTCTAGTTTAACTATCTTCTGAGCCACTTGTTCTCGGAGAAAATGATACTTGATTGGGATATGTTTAGTCTTTGAGTGAAGCACAGGATTTTTAGATATACTTATAGCACTTGTATTATCACATTTGATTGAGATAGGTTCATCAATGCTTACCTTCATGTCTTGGAGGGTTTTCTTCATCCACATGACTTGTGTACAACATGTTGCTGCTGCTATATATTCTGCTTCCGCTATAGACAAAGAGATATATGTTTGTTTCTTGCTTAACCATGCCACCAGACTTTCTCCTAGATAGAATGCACCTCCACTTATACTTTTCCTGTCATCCACACAGCTGGCCCAATTTGCATCTGTGTATGCTATCAAAGTGAAGCTTTTGTCTTTAGGATACCAAAGTCCATACTGTGTTGTTCCTTGTAGATATCTGAATATTCTTTTGACTGCCAGAAGATGGTTTTGTTTAGGAGTTTCTTGATATCTAGCCACTAGTCCTACTGCTAGCATGATGGCTAGTCTTGATGCAGTCAAATACAACAGACTTCCTATCATGGATCTGTAGAGTTTTTGATCTATATCAGCAGACCCATCATCAGCACATAGCTTGCATCCCGTGATCATGGGAGTTGACACAGGTTTTCAGTCCTCCATTTTGAACTTTTTCAACATTTCTTTCAAGTATTTTTCCTATGAGATGAATGTCCCTATGTTCTTTTGCTGAATTTGAAGTCCTAAGTAGAAACTAAGCTCTCCAATCATAGACATCTCAAACTTTGTTTTCATCTCATCAGCAAACCCTTTTTCTAGTTCTTCTCTGTTGCTTCCAAACATAATGTCATCAACATATACCACAACAATCAGGAGTTAATTTTCATGGGCTTTTATGTATAGATTGTCGTCTACTCCGCCTCTCTTAAAGCCTTGTTTTTGAAAATATTTATCCAGACTTGAGTACCAAGCACGAGGACTCTGTTTCAGTCCATAAAGAGCCTTTTTCAGTCTGCATACATAGTCTTCTTTGTCTGTTAATGAGAAGCCTTTTGGTTGTTCCATGTAGACTTCTTCTTCTAAGTCTCCATTCAGAAATGCAGATTTTACATCCATTTGATATACTTTGAAGTTTTGGTAGCATGCAAAGGCCAGAAACATTCTGATGGCTTCCATTCTGGCTACAGGGGAAAATGTTTCATTGTAATCAAGTCCTTCGATTTGTGAATATCCTTTGCAGACTAGTCTGGATTTATCCCTGATTACTTGTCCTTGCTCATTCATTTTGTTTTTGAATACCCATTTTGAACCAATGATATTTTTCTCAATTGGTCTAGGAACTAGTTCCCAGGTATTGTTCTTCTCAATTTGGTCCAATTCTTCATTCATTGCCTTTACCCAAGACTTGTCCTTGCTGGCTTCTTCGAATTTCTTTGGCTCTATTTGTGACAGCATGGCTATGTATACCTCTTCAGTTTATTCTGTTAGCTGCCTTCTCGTTTGGACCCCTACTCTCTTGTCTCCAATGATCTGATATTCAGGATAGTTCTTCTGAGTATATCTTGAGGGAGCTTTACAACTCAGCTCTGTATCTTCTGTTTTCTTGCTTGTTTCCTCATCATCTTGTTTTTCTTCTTCATGGTTGTCTGATGGACTGCAGCAGTCTGTATCTCTTGTATTTTTTGGAAGTTCTTCATCAAATCTCACGTCAATGCTTTCTACTATTTTCCGAAGAGTCTTGTTGTAGCACCTGTACCCTTTACTTTTGGATGCATATCCTAGAAATATCCCTTCATCTTCTCTTGCGTCAAATTTCCCAAGATTTTCATCATTATTCTTTATGTAACACTTGTTTCCAAAGATTCTAAAATGTTTGATTGAAGCTGGTTTTCCATGCCATAGTTCATAGGGAGTCTTGTCACTTCTTGGCCTTAAGTGAGCTTTATTAAGAATATGCACCGCTGTGTGTACTGCTTCTGCCCAGAAGGTCTGAGCAATATTACTTTCATGCATCATGGCTCTGGCTATTTGTTGTACAGACCTATTTTGTCTCTCTGCTACTCCATTTTGCTGAGGTGTTCCTGCAATAGTAAATTGTTGCTTTATCCCATGTTCATTGCATAGGTCAGCAAAGTCATAATCTGTGAATTCACCTCCTCTGTCTAATCTGATGCATTTCAACTTGCATCTTGTTTAATTTTCTGCTAATACTTTGAAAATCTTAAATTTTTCTAGAGCTTCTGATTTATTCTTGAGGAATGCAACCCATGTCATTCTGGAGAAATCATCTATTATCAGCATGAAGTAGGATTCTCCACTTGTAGTTTTAGTTCTTGCAGGTCCACAGAAATCCACGTGCACAAGCTATAGAGGTCTTCTTGTTGATAACTCATCTTTGGCCTTGAAGGATGTGCGAGTTTGTTTGCCTAATTGACATGATTTGCATATGGTATTAGGAGGCCTCTTTATTTCTAGCATGTCTCTGACAACATTCTTCTTGCTTAGTCTGATTATGTGATCGAAGCTGAGATGTCCCAACCTTTTATGCCATAACCATGACTCTTCTAGTTTGCTAAGATTACATGCTTCATCTTCCTCTTTCACAATGTAAACATTACTCTATGTTCAAACTCCTTTAAGCAGAGTCTTACCTGTGGTGCTTGATCTAACCTCACAATCTTGTGCTCTCAAAAGAACTTCATAGCCTTTGTCACACATCTGACTAACACTTAGTAAATTTTCTTTCAGCCCATCTACAAATAGTACATATTGGGCCTTTCCTCTGCCATTGTCTATGCTGAATGAGCCTTTTCCCTTGATCTTACCTAATTTATCATTTCCAGATTTCTTTTCATCAAGAGTTATAAACTTGCTTTTATCTCCTGTCATGTGTTTAGAGCAACCACTGTCCAAATACCATTGAATTTTCAAATCTTGAGCAGTTAGAGCCAAGTCACATTTATTCACCTTCTTTATCCACTGGAGGCACCCTTTTGTTTGGTATCTTTTGTGAGGTGATGAATTCCATGTTCTCAGAGGACATTTGGAAGGTATATGTCCAACTTGATTGCATACACAACATTTGATCATAATTTTTGTAGAATTATGAGTATGAACATAATTTCTTTGATTCATAAACTTCCTTGAGGTCTTAAACATCAATCTTTGTCCATACTTTCTACACTCAATGATTTTATGACAAAATTCCTTACAATAAAAACAGTAACCATAGAAACTATTTGCATACCTGATGTAAGGTTGTCTCTTCCATTTGTTTGCTTGAGGCAGTCTCTTCAATGTTTGCATCTTTTGCTGGTTTCAATTACTCCTCCTTGCATGGAAATATGCAGCAATGTGTCCCAGCTTGTGGCAGACATAACAGGTGGCATTCTTCATAGGAGGGAAGAATCTCCTTTGATGGCTTCCAAATTTGAGATATTCAGAGACATGTGTCCCTTTCTCTGTTGTCTTAGTATTTATTGCATTCTTTGCTACTAGTGGTTTCTTCTGATATCTGTCTTCCTTATTACACGTTTCTTCTTTTGTAGGAATTGTTCGAGCTGATTCATCATTCTTCTTTTCTTTTACAAAAATAATCTCTCTGTCAACCTTTTCTTTGCCTTTACTTGATTCTCCTTCATAGCCTATTCCAGTCTTTATCATAGGGGATCTTTGAGCAACCAGAATTTCATTCAACTTACTAGAGCTTGTTGTTTGAGAAGAGTTTATAACCACATTCCTTTGAGCATTTTCTAATTTCTTCCTGAGACATATTACTTCTTCTTCCAACTTTTCTTGATCCTGAGCTTTTTCTTTGATTTTCTTAAGTAACATGTCCTCTATCTTCTTAGCTTCTTCAAGTTCTATCTTTAGCTGCATAAGGACTTCTGAATTCTGTTCTTTTCATACATACTTGAGGATAATGTCCTTTTGTTTTCTGCATTTCAGCTTGAGTCTATCAATCTCTTCTAGAGCACTTCTTAGCTCCCCCTCAAGGTCAACTTCACCTTCTTCTTCTTCATCTTCTTGCAGGAGACCTTAAAGTTCTTCTATAGCCATTAATAAAAATTCAGAGGTTCCATCTTCACTTGAGAGTTCATCTGGTACTGCTGTCTTGTTGAGCATAGAAGGATTTTCTGCTGAACTTCTTTCCTTTCTGCTTGTTCTTTGATGTATATTTCTCTGATTCTTGAACCTGATTTTTTACTTTCTTGTGAGGACACTTAGCAGCATAGTGTCCAACTCTTTCACAGTTAAAACATTTGAAAGGAAGTTTACCTTTGTATTTACCTAAACCTCTATCTAGTTTCTTGACAAAATTTTCCTCTTCTTGATCCGAGCAAGAGCATATGTCTTCCTCTTCTTCTTTCTTCTTTTTTGTTTTAAAGGCTGCCTCCCTTGTACTTGTCTTCTTCTGTGGGAGCCTCATCTCATAGGCTGTTAGATTTCCAAGTAGCTGGTTCATGGTCAAGGTCTCCCAATCAGCTGTTTCTTCTATTGCAGACACCTTGGGATTAAATTTGGATGGAAGAGATCTTAGAATCTTTTGCACAATTATAATTTCTGGCATGGTTTCTCCAAGAGCTTTCATATTGTTAACAATTTCTGCAACTTTTAGGAAGAAACTGTCAATGTCTTCATCATCATTCATTTTTAAGTTCTCAAACTGGGCTCTATAGACTTGAAGTTTGGCAGTCTTTACTTTCTTGTCTCCTTCATGGATATTCTCCAGAGTATCCCACATCTCTTTGGCAGTGTCTTTGTGCATTACTTTGATAAACTCTACTTCACACAATCCATTCAAGATGGCATTCATGGATTTTGCGTTAGCTACAAAATCTTGTTTGGATTATTTCTCTGAGTCAGTTGCCTTTGGGGCATATCCTAATTACACATCACCCCAAACTTCTATTCCTAGAGACATTATATATGTCCTCATCCTGATTTTCCAGAAGGCATAATTTGCACCTGTAAAGAATGGGGCTTTATTGGTTGAGCATCCTTCTTTACTAGCCATTCTGAGAACCTAGAATCTCCTTTCAGTTGTTAAACTGGTACAAAGGAACCCGCTCTGATACCAATTGTTGAACCCTTAGTTAAACTAAGAGGGGGGGGGGGTGAATCAGTTTAACACATTCATGGACTTTTAAAACTTTTCATTAAACCTTATTTACACCTTCATTTCATGTCCAACTTAATATGTGAGTAATCTTAGAATGTGAGCAGCAAGTATTAGTACAATATAACAATAGACTTAATATGAGAGCAGCAGGTATTAAGCAGATGATATAAATCAAATCAACACATAAACATCATGCACAGAGACACCAGATATAAGTGGAAACCCATAAAGGGAGAAAACCACATCTTATTATTGTTGTGATGCAAAGGCAAGCTCCAACTCCCTCTCGCCAATGTTTTTCTGCAGGCACCAACCTACAGGAGGCTCCAACCTCAATTCTGCAAGCTACAAATTGCAAGGAAGCACAAACTCCCTTAAATTTTCTGCAGGCACCAACCTACAGGAGGCTCCAACCTCAGTCAGCTACAACTGATAGCTATCAAGTTACAACTTGATAGGAAAGCTCCAACTTCCTCAATTTATCAAACTGAGTGTTTGCTGATTTACCTCAGGTATCAACTCTGTTCTGTAGCATCTCTTTCTGCTCTTCTTTTCTTAATCTTCTCTGCCTCACTCTTCTATACTCTGCATTCTCTATATTTACTCTCTCTAACCTACTTTTTCATATCAAGATGATATTATTTATAAGGATTTTCTTGTGACTGTTAGCATTCCTCAATGAATTTGGAATGGACATCCATGCCTCTTCACTTTCTGCATTTTCATTTCTTTCACTCGCTCATTTAGAAAATATAACAACATGCATTAATTTCAATATTACAGCGGGAGCTTTGTTTTTCTTCCGGAGACTTGCCAATGCATCACAACAATATAAATCAATTAAAAATATTTACATTCAAATTACAATGAGAACTCCAGCTCAACTCATTTGATATTTAGCTCTTCTTTCTTTTATTTTGAGCGTAATACATAATACTACTATGCTTGAGTTTTATCTCTTTTCGGCTACGATTTGATTGTCCTACGATGTAGATTATAGCTACTTTGCAAAAATGTAACTGTGCTTTGTATATCAATGAATTTTGTATATATGTGTAACTGCTGACTTTAAATCTGGGCATATTCCAATGCTTTTCATACAGTAAGTGTCTTGTTGATGTGAAAAGTTCCGCAAGCGGAACATACATACATCGCAATTATTAATAATCGCCCTCCACCTTAAGCCAAGGCCCGTGGGTCCGTAGTCTACGTGGCACATTTCAATACAATCGGCATCCTTATATAAAGTTTTAACAAACAAACCGCCACTTCAATGAAGAATCATATTAATACTTAACCAATGCCCTTTCAGGCCCACTTGCCACGCTTTCCGATGTGATATATTTCTCCTCCAGCGATTTCTGATTGCGATTGATCGCAATCGCAAGCTTCCTTGCTCCGATGCGATTGATCACTGTTCACTGTTCTTTGTCGATGCAATTGGAACTCAAATACTTGTTAATCATAGTTTATAAGCCAATTGGGTCCAAGCTTCAATCGCAATCACAAGTATTTTAATATATTGCTCCGATGCTCTACTTTTGTCCGATCCGATTGACACCTTTGCGATTGATCGCAATCGCAATCTTCAATGGTATGTTCCGAGACATATCAATTATGTTTTATAAACTCATCGGGTCCAAGCTTCCAATCGCAATCACAACTCTTTGTTTCATGTTCCGATATTCCATATTTTTCCGATGCGATCAGTCACTGTTCACCAGAACTCAAGGTATATATAAATTGTAGTTTATATACCCATCAGGTCCGGACTTCCAATCGCAATCGCAACTCTTTGTTGCATGTTCTGATGCTCTTATAATCTCTGATGCGATTAGACTGATCTGATGCGATTATGCCGAACTTCAAATACGTTTGAATCATAATTCATACACCCATCGGGTCCGGAACTCATTCGCAATCACAACTTTCTGTTGTTTACATATTCCGCTTCACAGTTTTTCTCTGATGCGATTGGGAAAGGGTCCCACCATATAAGGTACTTTTGTTTTGATAATAAAGCGCTTCATATCATTTAATATTATGCTTTGAACCTTTGTGCATAAGGCGCAATATATGTAATGCGCTGCATATATACTCTTACGTGGGTAACGATTCCCGGAATGAGATTTATATATATATATACTTTGCTGCTTTGGGTTATACGATTCGCGGAATTTGTTTGAGTATCCTTCCGCTTGGGGTAATGATTCTCGGAATAAGGTTTGTATATATATATATATATATATATATATATATATATATATACTTGCTTCTTGGTAAGCGATTCCCGGAATTGGGTTTATGTATCCTCCAGTTGGGGTAGCGATTCTCGGAATTTTCGTCGCTTTCGTTAGGGATAACGGCTTTGTTTCCTCGTTTCGTCGATAACCCGTCGTGATAACGGCTCGCTCTATATTCGCCGCTCTACTCCTCTCGCCTTTAGCCGCTACCGTCGTCGACTCTCTCGCTCTCTCGCTCGTCGTGCATATTCCCTGCTGCTGCTATTTGCCTATCTTTTCATCTGCTACCTTCTTTGTCTGTCTCTGTCTGTGCTGCCTCCATTGCCATCAATAACAATATTTCCAACAATTTAAACGTGATAAATCAAGCATAAAATGTGTACCCAGTGTCTAAATAACAATAATATTAACTATTCTAAATAACGGCCCCGTTATGTCCTTCGTTTGTGGTCTTATTGAGAATGACTCTTGAGATATTGAAATACACAAGACCTCGCGATGGCCGTTCATTGATTGAACTTTAATTAAAAGGAAATTCACTTCACATCTCTTCATATTTTAAAAGTTTAAAGGAGATTCCCACGTTTCTTTGCTTTTTCAGTTATCAGCGCATTATTTGAATTTGCATTCCGTCCACCGGAAGGATGACGATTGAAAATCTATAAAAATCTGTAATTCTTCGAGTGTTCAATTTTGCAAATGCGGACATTGCTTTTTAAAGCGAGCCCTGTGTTGATACAGATGTCCCGACCGCCCGTAGGCAAGCCATGTTGTCTGCTCACGAATATTTTCACGTTGATCCAGTCTGGCCGCACTCAAACAAAGAATACTGTCCTACTTTAAGCACCTTTAACTCATTTAGCATGCTTTACAATCAAAATGCATTTATTAGAAAGCATTTGTGAAAGGAGCCGATTTTAAAAATGTTATTGACACGGACACACATTTATTAATGATATTATTTTGACAGAAAGAAATCCGGCATTATGTCATTCGCATTGGATTGGCACACGCAACCTACCATCATTGGTAATTCTGGAGCTGAATCTTTGTATAAGCATACACGTATCAGGGATAAAATTGCTCGGTAAGTTGCCCATTAAATACAGTGTAAAAGTTTACAAAGTATCCGAATCTTTCATTGAAATTGTGAAATGGATTTAGAAATGTATAAAGGGCCAACATTATTGCTGGTAGCGTTAGATTTAAATTTTTTTAAATTTAAAGGTGGGCATATATGGTTCACCCATTGCTCACCAACATTTAATAGCGTATAAACTACAAAATATATATTACTGGTAGAAGTAATCAAATTTAACGAGTAAATCAATTTCGAAATTCCAACCTTGCACTTACCCTTGCCTCAGTTGTATAAGCGAGAAAACGTAAGGAAGGAAATCTAGCGATTCCAATAGCTTATCCGCACAATCGTTAATTTTGGCATGGCTTTGCATACTTTTTTTTTTTTCAGAGGAAAAAAAACGCTGATTTATATAAGAGTATAAAACAGTACATAGACGACTATGATCTCACTGAAAAGAGATGACAGTGAGATTCTACCCATCGTAACCCATTTACATCAGCCCATTAATAGGAAAAATGAGCCAGTGAAGTAGGCCACCAATCATAACAGGAAACAGAGTTCCTGCGCTTAATACTATGTATTTCCTTAGAGCATAGAAAACAATACATAATAATTCAAGTGAAGTCCCCGCACCCATCTGCAATGAATAGTTCAGAAAATAGAATGCCCCAGCCAGATCCCGAGAAGAGAAGATAGACTGCTTTATAACACCCGGCCAATCACTTCAGCCAGGCCATCAAATCCTGTGCCTGTCTTTTCTTGCACCTGTAGAACGCATATATCCGTGATGAAAGAGTATAACTGATCAGCTTCCATCCACGCCCGCCTGGCATTATCCGACCACCGAATCATGAATCAGGCTCGCTTGATGACGGCCATGAATGTTTGCGCTGAAACAAAAACTCTGCAGCATATTACCCTGTGTGCCCATGACTTCCTGTAGTGTATAAACACCCGATGACATCCAAAAAACTAGCATACCGGTGATGACCTCTATGTATACCCCTCCTAATGCCAAAAACGACTGATGATAATACCTGTGTGACCAAAACTGGATATATACCTTTGTTCCGATACGCCCTATCATCCTCTGACTTATGTAACTATTTCACTAACATAATATGCCTATTAAACAGGAAACTTATGGGATAGGTATCGAAAATGATTCAATCAGCCTGCCTTCCTGATAATGAAAAACCTCCATAGACCCAAATCTTGCTCTGAGCCCCCTTTTTGATAACTTATCCGCCCTGGAGTTATTATCCCAGAAGATATGATTGATAGGCGGGCAGCGTAATCTATGCCATAATTTCTGAGCCCTCTCAACCCAGCCCTGAAGGTGCGGAGATAGCATCTGATTCTTGGTGGTGATCGAGTTAATGGTAAGCTGTGAATCCCCATATACACTGATCCCCTGTAATTGCAAATCATATAAGATTTGCAAGCCCCCCCACAACGCCATAACCTCCGCCTTATTATTGGTCCCCGGACCCCCACACCAACACATATGATAACGCTCAGATCCTGATAATTTAATCCAAGCCCCACACCCGGTCATACCGTCCTCTGCAGCACCATCAAAATAGAGGGCGGGAATACTGATCTGATGAGGATGGATACGAGCAGAATTGTCAGCTAGACGAGGCATAGTGATGGGACAATCATCCATCCACTCCTTTATCACTGAAAATGTCTGATGAATATGAAAAGGCGAGTCCTCAAAAATCATCCGATTCCGGACCAGCCAGATCTCCCAAGTGAGATAAAATGGAAGTGATCTGTATTTGCAGTTACGGAACAAGAACAAATTATGCAATTTTAGAGCAAATTGCAAGTTATGTTGAATGATATAGCAAAAAGCTCTCGATTAGAATGCTCAAACCCTTCAGGTGTAATATATTTTGAATTAAAGCAATTAATTTCAAGTTTGAATGTAATGAGTTAAGTTGAAAAAAAATAATTTATAAATATAAAACATATTTGAACTTATTATTACTTTTAAATAGAGATTTGAGAAGATTTTAATATTTCAAACTATAATACTATATAAAGTATGTGTTTTCAAGAAATTTATAATTGTTTCATAAGTAAGGATGAATCACTCTAGCTCGCATCTTAACATTTAAAAGGCCTAAATTTAGTCCATTTGATATTTCCATGCTAACTATTGAATAGATCCATTTCATAAAAATGAGATATATCATGAGCATGTTAATATTGAACAAATTACATGAAAACTCTCAAATTTAAGGAAAAATTTGTTATATCATTTTTGCTATTCTTCACTGAATAACTAAAAAAACCCTTCTATCTAATCACTCTATCCCAATAGCAATTTTAAATACCATACATATGGCCTCCCTGCAAGAACACTAACTTCAACCTTTGGGTTTGGGTTCATGTTGCACAGTGCTAGATTCCATGATATTCCATGATTTGAGTTAGGATAAAGATAAGTTTTTTCTAACATAACCATTAACCCATGCCCTAATTTAGTGCACAATTTTTTTTTTATCATAGAGTCTAGTTATAGAAATATTAATTGCAAAAACATATATTTAACAAGAAAATTTTACAAATTAACCTGCAACAAAACTCTAAACATAATATGCACAATGTTTATACTAGGAAAACCCCAACTTTCAGGAAATACAGTCAATAAAATTCCATTATTTCCTTGACCTTGGCCAAATGAACCTTTACTGTCACCTCTAAATCCGTTAAGATGAAGCTTTCCAAACCTTTTAAAATATTAAGTACTGCATCTATACAAAACATAATTACAAATTGAAAAATTCACTAATACCATTCGATTCACATCATAATACAATACATAAATTGTATTTTATGTAAATCCATTAAGATGAAGCCTTCCAAACCTTTTAAAATATTCATTAATCCATATATACAAAACATAATTACAAATTAAAAAATTCACTAATACCATTCGATTCACATCATAATACAATACATAAATTTTAGTTTATGAAATTAATTTAGGTTGAAAGTGTCTCTAGTTCCAATTATTTATTCATCCCATCCCTTGCGATTCTGAGCAACGAGGCTTAGTAGAAGACACAACAATCCGGAACAGTTTTTGGTCATGCACCAGACCAAGAACAGGTGCCTAATGGTTCTGGTTACACTTGCTTATACATATATGAGGTTATGTTTTCAGTATACGGACTTGATCTGGATGGCTTGTATTCAGATAGGATGGTTCCACTATGATAATTTAATGAGGATATCTAATATTCTATATTAGACAGAATCAGCAGAATTTTGGTTCATAAAGATATAACAATAGTCCTTTATTTAGGCTTGTTTAGTATTGGCTGAAAATGGAGAATTTAAGTTATATACTCTAATATCGTAGCTACTATCACTATTATATATTTGTGTTTACTCTTATAATATAAGGTGTTTTTTCCTCTTTAAAAAAAATTCATGGAAACATCTATCTCACTGGCACATTCATTAGTTTCAAACTAGCTTTATAATTTTGGCTTATCAAAAAATTATATATTAGGGTAAAAACGTGAAGGTGGGTTACACTTTTGTGAGAAACGTGGGCGGAAAATTCATTTTTCCAACAATTCGGCCAAACTTTTATAAAATTTTGGGCAAACTGTTACAAAGTTCGTCCGAAGTTTTTAACTTAGTTTGGCCGAACTAATTCTATCGTTTTCATTGACGGTGTAATGATGGCGTGGGTAAACAAATTTTTGGTTGGAGATGGTAAAATTGACATTAAAAGTTATACTGAACTATTAGTTCGGCCGGACTATTAGTTCTACCGAACTTTTGAAAAGAATTCAGCTGAAATTTTCCTTATAAATATGTAGGCCCGCAGACAGTAATAGTTTTCGGGCTTGTTACCATTTGTTTGTTATCTCTATGTCGTTGTTTTGTTGTTTTGTTTTCTGATCTATGTCTCAATGTTTCATGTTTGCTCTTGCAGGGGCTTGAGGTGAGAAGATGTTGGAGGGGTGTGTTGTTTATTTTTTTTCTCTGTTTTTTGTTTGCAGGTTACAAATAACCTGCATCTTCAACGATCTCCTTCCTCGTTGTTGATAACCTCCATCTTCATCGATCTCCTTCCTCATCGGCTTGTCGTCTCTAGGTAGACGAAAAAACTATAATTATTTTTTCTTGCAGAGTGTTTTCTTGTGGTTAGATTTTCTTCGGTCCAATCTACATAGTCCATCCTGCAAGAAGTGTTTCTTGTTTCCTGTTAGGATAGTAGGAAGTGTTTCATGTTAGGATGGTAGGATATTGTTTCCTGTTATTCTAGTGATTATGTGTGGATGGAAAATTATAGAAGAAAATACCTCACAACAAAAAAGGCATAGAAATCCATGTGATAACTTTGCACAATTGTGTCATTAACATGTAGAATGATTTCCATGAATCCTCTATAGGTGTTGTTAATTATTGACACATCAAGATTTGTTTTCCTATTCGTCGGTCTATCTTAGAAATAAAATTGAATACTCAAATCATATTTAAACGATCAACCAACTTCAATGGAGTTGCAGGAGCATGGTAAGAAATCCCATTCAAGCATAATGGAATTTCGCATTGATATGTCCATATTTCGAATACCCTTGCTGATTAGTCCTAGTAGCCCAAACATATATATTCCACATGTTTCACATGAAAAACAGAACATAGGAAATCAAAATTTTCACATCAACCACAAATACCAGCATGTGGATGAGATATAAGTAAACAAAACTCCTGATAGGGAAGACAATTTACCATATAATGAACCAAACTGTGATTCAGCTATAGGGAATGAAAAATTAGTTGTATTTATATGTAATTGTAAATTGAAAAACTCTTAAAATTTTAATGTAAAAACTATACATAAATGCTTATTCATTTAATCATGAATGCACATTAGCTACAATAGTGTGACCATAACAAGGTTCTCTATCCAATGTGTGGCAACTCAGAATCTCAAATGTTTCATAGGAAATTTTTTAACAAATTCAATGCTACAATTAAGCCACCAGTTAAGAATAGTGAAGCTACTAGAATTCAACAGAACTTCCAACTTCGATTTCTGCTTAGTCTAGTTTGCATGGAGCCTTCAAAATTGATTCAAGACTTCAAGTAGAATTCATATTGTGCATACTAACCAAACAATATATTTTCTAGCTACCTGAATATTATATTTGTGGAAGAGATATTCCAGACACCTCATCGAACTCCTCTTTACTCATTCTCTTTCTCACACTGTCAGACCTCAAAATCAGATTTAGTGGAACATGATTTCTGCTGCCTATACAACGCAGCATCTGAGGCTTGATGCTAAGTTAAATGGTTGTTTGATTGGTTGAGTAGAAGTAATTCAAGTAGGCAGGTTTTCTTGCTTTCTTTCTTATTCCTGAATTGAAGCTTCCTAGTCTAGCTAGCTTTCTAATGCCTCAAAGAGTAGAGTTGTATGTGTTTTCCTGATAGCTGATAGCTCTATTATTTCCTTCAACTTTTGCAGATCTAATTTCTCTGTGTTCTTCTTATGAACACCAACTCACATATCAGTTCTTTATTAAGCTTGTAGGTTGTATTTGTGTTATGTTTCTTCCTCGGACATTTGTTATATTGTATTTTTCTTTCAGCAGAGCTTTTTTTGTGGTTACAATGCCTATCTTCTTAAATACTCCTTTCTAAGCTAAAACCTAAGTTTTTCTTTCTTATTCCTGAACTGAAGCTTCCTAATCTAGCTAACTTTCTAATGCCTCAAAGAGTAGAGTAGAGATGTATGTTTTTGTTTTCCTGATGGATGATATCTCTTCTCTTTCCTTCAACCTCTTCAAATCTAATATCTTTGTGTTTTTCTTATGAGCACCAACTCACAAGTATTTTCTTTCTTAAGCTTGTAGGTTTTATTTGTTTTTTGTTGCTTCCTCATACCTTTCTTAGATTGTCTTTGTCTTTCAGTAGATTGTTTGTCTATGGTTATAGTGCCTATATTTCTGAATACTCCTTGCTAAACTAAAACCTAAGCTTTTCTTTCTTATTCCCGAATTGAAGATTCCTAATCTAGCTAGCTTTCTAATGCCTAAAAGAGTAGAGCTATATGTGTGACTTTTCACATAACTTCATCAACCACTAACACTAGTTGTTTAAGTAACTGCATAAAATAATTTTGCACCCCTTTCCACTTATTACTTCACTCATAAGTTTCTATGTGTAGATTTTAGGCCCACCTCACTAGATGATGTGGTGGTTTTATTGTAATTGAGATGATTAAATTACTAGGATTGAGGTTGGATATTTTAAAAAAATTAACCAAACATTGATTTAGTGATACTTTTCCACTGTATTCATATTTATGTTGATGCTAACTATTTTTTATTAATGTACCTAAATTTACACCTTCAATGATGCTTTCTCTCCTAGCATTGTCATTTACTTTTCTAATCTTGTAAAATGTTAAAAGTGGAGTGTTTTATGATGTAATGGAAATTACTAATCTAGATTATGTACATTTAGTTTTGTAATCTTGTAAAATGTTAAAATTGGATTGTTTTATGATGTAACCGATATAAATAATCTAGATTATGTATGTAGTGATATGATGATAGTGTGTAGGTTGATGTTCAAGTTGTAAAATTCTTGTATGTATATCAAGGATGAATGATAGTACAAGACAAAAATGAAATTAGATTATAAAATTTAAATGATTATTATATTTTACACCTTCCATGATGCTTCCTCTCTTAGTGTTTTCATTTACTTTTCTGATCTTGTAAAATGTTAAACTTTACTTTACTTTTCTCCGACAAACTCATCAAGGTGTGACTTTTGACATAGCTTCATCAACCACTACCACTAGTTAAACTCATCAAGGGGTGACTTTTGACATAACTTCATCAACTACTACCACTAGTTGTTTTAGTAAGTGCATAAACAAAATGAGCTTATTATAAATTATTAAACAATATGTTAGGTTCTAAATCATACTTATTAAGGACATAACTAATGCAATTTGAATATTCCTGTTTAACATTCTTAGCCTATTTATAGATGTCAAAGTAAAGGTTTCTAGATAATGATTTATCCCATAAAATTAAAGGCCAACTAAACTCTAAGGCAAACCATGTACATGTCATTTCTCCCACAAACTCATCAAGGTGTGACATTTGACATAACTTCATCAACCACTACCACTAGTTGTTTTAGTAAACTTGCATAAAATAATTTTGCAAACCATGTACATGTCATTTCTCACACAAACTCATAAGGTGTGAATTTTGACATAACTTCATCAAACACTACCACTAGTTGCTTTTAGTAAGTGCATACAATAATTTTGCAAACCATTTACATGTCATTTATCCCACAAACTCATCATGGTGTGAATTTTTTACATAACTTAATTAGCCACAACCACTAGTTGTTTAAGTAAGTGAAAACCACTACAACTGGGTGAAAATGTGAAGTTGGGTTACACTTTTTGCCCTTTTTTGAGAAAAAAATTTCATTTTTTTTGTTCTTCAACTTTCTGCAAGCTAAATTTTTTTTTCTGTTTATAATTTCATTTTGCGATAAAAATAAAAGTTGTCAGAAATTTTGTTAGCTTTATATTACTTATTTTTTGGAATTTTTTTATACACATTTGATATGTTAACTTAGCGTTTCTTTGAGTGTGTCTTTTTTAACAATCAACAGATTCATAAGAAGTCATGTTAATATGCAATGTTGTATTCTTTGAAAATTTGTGTTTTTGAAAAACAAAATGTGTTACAACAATCAAGACAGAGTCTACTTCGGTTTCGTCATATTTACAAAGCCAATGGATGCTTAGAAAAATTACTAGAATTTTTTGAACTGGTCCAATATGAAAAAAATGCATATTTTGAATATGTTTCACGATGCAATAAATTTCTTAACATATAAGTTATAAACAAAAAATCTAAAAGCTACCCATTAGAGATGACAGACCAATGTAATGTATCATAATTTTTTCAACCTTTTTTACAATGTATTTTGGAAGATACAAAATTTTGATTTCATCGGATCACAATGACCTTCATAAATTGTTTGCATTCGTTTTATTACAAAATAATTAAAATTAGTAAATATTTATGAAATTCCATAAAAGTTATATTTCCTGAAAGTAGATTCAATTTTGAAAATTCTTGTCTTGGTTCCGACAGTTAATTCAGAATGTATCATGGAGTTTAATTAGTCCAAAGTTGCAGAAACGTATTCAGAGCTAGGTTCTGCATAACTGGTGACACGTTAGATCGGCCAAACTCTTAAACAAAGTTCGGCCAAACTATTTTTTACACTGACAACCCGTTAAGTCAAACGACAAAATAGTCCAGTCGAACTATTTATAAAAAGTTCAGCCGAACTTTTACATAACTTTCCATCGGCTGGAAAGTACCGCCGAGCCCCTCCAAAAAAACATTTCACGGCAATATAAATTTCCGCGAAATCATTCATTATTTTCGCATATTTTTTCACATTTGGTCGAATTTTACAAAAGTCTTGATCTGATTTTGCAAAGAATTGTTTTGGGTTTAAGGACTTTTCTTGGAGGTACATTCAAAAGAAATTTCTTTGACGCACATTATTTTCCTACGCTTTGTCCGATTTTGCAAAGAATTGTTTTGGGTTTAAAGAATTTTCTTGGAGGTACATTCAAAGAAAATTTTTGAAGACTTTTCTTGGAGGTACATTCAGAGAACATTTTTCTTGGAGGTATGTGATACAGTTTTTTGGATGGTTTTTGGGCTTCATTTTTTTTAAAGTATGGATTTGGGCTTAATTTTCATTATATTTGACGTTATGGATTTGGGCTTAATTTCGAAAGGAAATTTTTTATAAATTTTTTGGAAGTATTTTTTTAAATGATATTTTTTGAAGTATCTTTTAAAGTGGTTTTTTTTTATGAAGTTGGAATTAATTTTTAATAGAAATTTTTTGAAGGCATTTTTTGAAGTGACATTTTTTTAGTGTACGTGTTTTGGGTTGAAGTAAATCTTTTATAATGATTTTTTAAAATGAGTTTTTGTGTAACTTTTTAAATGAAATTTTTTTGTAGGCTTGGAAGGAAATATTTTGAGCTTCGTTTCATTTTTATAAGACATTTTTTTCTTGAAAATTTTAAAGTAAGTGTTTTGGATTGGAGTATGTATTTTTTGCAAAATTTTGAAAATGAGTTTTTTTTAAATTAAATCTTTTGTGATGGTTTTTTTAATCAAGTTTCTATCTAAATTTTTGAAGGATTTTTTTTGAAATTCATACTCTATTATCATGGGAAATCGAAGGAATTGTACGAGAAAATATGATCGAAAAAGAGACCGTGAGGAACGTAGAGAAGAGACAAAACAATATCGCAAAAGAAATATATAAGAACTCTCAAATATTGAAGGGGAAAATGAACCTCAAATAGAAGTTGAAGCAGGTATGTAAATGTAAATATTATGATTTTGATATATTTAAAATTTTCCTAGTGTAAAATGTGAAGCTTAATTTTTATTTGATGAACTAATTTGAAAAATATATTGCAATGTAAACAAAGAGAGATATTCGTCAAAACATTGATGATGAGATACAAAATTTTGAAAGAGAAAGTGAAAGAGATATTGAACCAATGATTGAAGATGGTGAAAATGTTGAAAGCAATTCAAGTGAAGAAATTGGATCACAAGGTATATATATATATATATATATATATATATATATATATATATATATATATATATATATATATATATATATATGTTGAACACATGCATGTATTATTGAAATTATACATATATTTATTAATTTAGTTATTTAGTGAATATGTAAACTTATTATGTACTATTGATTCGAATATATACAGATGAAATAAATGTAGATGATGAGATGTTAGAAAATGTTGACACTCACACATATGGAGATGAAAAAGTTGACCATTATATATGATATCGTGTTAACTGCATTTTTGATAAGTATTTCATAAAGGAAAAGGTGATAGTTTAAGCCAAAATGTTGAAAGGTCTCCTATAGTTAAGGAAATTAAAAGAAGCTACGACTTTATTGGGTATTCGAAAATCAACCAAAGATAAAAAAATGAAGGAAAATGTGATACAAAATATAAATAGTACTATAAATTCAATTAGAAGATCTAGACAGAAAAATGTTTTAGTTGTGTATAGAGCAATACATATGGTAGTGGTTTCATCAAATACTAAATATAATTGCTTGGTGAAATCTATGGCATGAAAATTAGGAGCCTCGTGAAAAAATTTGCACAAACATCAGAAATTTTGGTTGCAATTAGATGTAAATGATGAACTCGCTTGTTGGAGAGCTATTTGTAGGCAACCATACAAAGATAGACTTGGACAAAATGTTAAAAAAATAATATATGAATATTGGAAGAACAATTCGTGTGTTTCCCCAACTTCAAGGCATGTGATGCGTAGAAGAATAGCACGAAATCAATACAAAAAACATGAAAAAAAATTCTTGGAAACGACTCAGATAGAGTTGTTCAACAAGTTCAAAGAAGAGAATCATGAAATTCATGTTTCAATCAGTGCTTTTGTTGAACAAATACCATGGTATGTAAAACCTATCACCGTACGCAACACTTGTTGTTGCCATTATCATGTGGAATTTGAATTATATTATGACACATTCCTTGATTTTAGTAGAACATTTTGAAAGGATTCATGTTAAGTCCCTATATTAATGGTGTATTCCCTTATTATGTTAGTTTATCCCCCCTTATTGTTATTGTTGTACCCCTATAACCCCCATATTGTTATTATTGTGCCCTTACATTACTATGTTTAGGTCAGCTAGGGTTACATTGTGGCGCCACTAGGATTACATTGTTGCCCCATGGACTCCTATATATAGAAAGGAGGTTTTGTCATTTGTATCATCCAAGAATTGTTTATTCATGTAATGTATTGGAGGTTTCCCCATTGAAGTGGCTTATTTCTAAGACTTTGATATCTCTTTTCTTCTATTTTTAGAGTTGATTTCACAACATTTGGTATCGGAGTTGTGGATTCTAGCGTTTCGCTGCTCCAAACATGTCATCATGGAATTTTCGCTATAACTCTTTTTATACGAAGTTTCAAAAGCTGAAATTTTTAGAGTGCGAAGCTGAAATCTTGAGTAACATCTTCACAAAATTTCAGAGCTTTTTTCGTAATATTTTCGGAAATATGATCTGTGGAAGTTAGGGATTTTTGCAGGCTCCTGAATTTCACTTAAAAAGGTCATCTCAGAATTTTTGATATAACTTGTTTTCTACGAAGGTTCAGAAGTTGAAATTTTTAGAGCGTGAAGCTGAAATCCTGAGGAACATCATCAGAAGATTTCAGAGCTAGGTTCACAGTATTTTCGGAGATATGATCTGTGGAATTTAAGTTTTTTTCAGGTTCCTGAATTTCGTCTCAAAGAGGTGATCGTGGGAAAATATTCATTATTTTCTCTTTGATCATCAGATTGGAATTTTGTAAAGTGTGACTAGAAATGCATGGAATGTAGTTTCTTGTCTATAAATTTTAGAGCCAAAGGAGCAAAAAGTGACACGTGGAATTTCGTACAAGTTTTCTCTACTGAACCAGTCCATAATTAGGTCAATGTGGGAGATTAGACATAACTTGGTCTTGAAGAATCCAAATCAAGTCAGACCTGTGGCATTTGAGAGAAGCTTCATAGGAATAATACAGGGCCTAATTTCAAATATTGAAGATCTGTAAATATAGAGATAAGTCAATTTCAATATCGAGCTTCTCAAAAGCAGGAAAAAGGTGTGTATTTGGTTTTTAAAATTGCATAACATTTGTTTGAAAAAACAGTTTAAAGTGATTCCAGGGGAATATTTTAGAATTTGTATGAGTATGGATTCTATAATGCCTCCAAAAAATAATTCCATACCCATTAAGCCCTTAAAAATTTATACTATAATGCATAAAGAGGAAGCATTGCAGTATGAGATATCAAAATTACAATACCAAGTGCAACAAATTTCGATCTTACGAAAAGCAACTGAAGATGACATAGATGGTTTAAAAGAATAAATGGAGGCTAATTTGTATGGTTTGAAGGATCAAATAATATATAATATGAATGATAATTTAGTGGAAGATCACATCGAGCATCAACAAGAAGTTCTCCAACTCTCAAACGATAACCTAAATTTGGTGCAGAATCTAATGAAACAACAAGAAGATCAATATCACATCGAAATAACTTCTGAAGCAGTCACAGAAACAAGAAATCAACAAGTATGATCAATTTTAGATTATCTCAGCAAGTGGAAGAACTTTTGTGTAGAAGATTCCACATGGGAGGATGAGAATTTTATACAGAAATATCATGAAATAATCAAGCAGTAAGGACAACACTTGTTTGAAGGAGAGGGGCATGTTAAGTCCCTATATTAATAGTGTATTCCCATATTATGTTAGTGTAGCCACCTTATTGTTATTTTTGTACCCTTGTAACCCCCATATTGTTATTATTGTGCCCTTACATTATTATTGTTAAGTCGACTAGGATTACATTGTGGCCCCACTAGGATTATATTTTGGCCCCATGGACTCCTATATATAGAAGGAGGTTTTGGTCATTTGTATCATCCAATAATTGTTCATTTATGTAATGTATTGGAGGTTTCCCCCTCGAATTAGCTCATTTCTAAGGCGTTGATCTCTCTTTTCTTCTATTTTTGGATCTAGTTTCACAACATTTGGTATTGGAGCTTTGGATTCTAGGGTTTCGCTGCTCCAAATAGGTCATCGTGGATTTTTTGCTATAACTTGTTTTCTACAAAGGTTCAGAAGCTGAAATTTTTAGAGTACAAATCTGGAATCCTGAGGAACATCGTCACAAAATTTTAGATCTTTTCTCACAACATTTTCTAAGATATGATCTGTGGAAGTTAGGGCTTTTTGCAGGCTCCTGAATTTAACCTAAACGTGTCATCATGGAATTTTTGGTATAACTTTGTTTCTACAAATATCCAAAAGCTGAAATTTTTAGAGAGCGTATCTGAAATTGTGAGAAAAATCTTCAAAAAAATTTAGATCTTGGTGCACAATATTTTTTGAGATATGATCTGTGGAAGTCAGGTATTGTTGAGGCTCCCAAATTTCATTTAAAAGAGGTGATCGTGGGAAAATATTCATAACTCTCTCTTTGAGCATCAGATTGCAATTCTGTAAAAATTAGCTTGAATCAAATAGACTGTAGTTTCCCTTCTATCAATTTCAGAGCCAAAGGATCAAACAGTGACACGTAGAAGGTCGTAGAAGTTCACTCTATTGAACCAGTCCATAATTAGGTCATTGTGAGAGATTGGACATAACTTTATCTTGAAGAATCCAAATAAGATCAGACCTGTGGCATTAGAAAGAGTATTGATAGGGATACCTTAGGAAAAAATTTAAGATATTGAAGATCTAAAATCACAAAGATAATTTAGTTTCAATATCAAGATCCTTAAAAGCAAGAAAAAGGTGTGTATTTGGTTTTTAAAATTGCATAATGTTTGTTTGAAAAAGCAGTTTGAAGTGATTCCAAGGCATATTTTAGAATTTTTATCAGTATTGGGTTCTATAATTCCTCCAAAAAATAATTCCATACATGTTAGGCCCTCAAAAAGCTATACTATGACGCATGAAGAGGAAGAATTGCAGTATGAGATATCAAAATTACGGTACCAAGTGCAACAAATTTCAATCTTACGAAGAGAAACCGAAGATGACATAGATGGTTTAAAAGCATAAATTGAGGCTAGGGGATGGTTATAAGGATCAAATAATAGCTAATATGGATGATAAACTAGTTGAATATCACATCGAGCATCAACAACAAGTTCTCGAACTCTCAAAGGATAACCTAAATTTGGTGCAGAATCTAATGAAACAACAGGAATATCAACATCACATAGAAAGAAGTTCTGAAGAAGTCACATAAAAAATATCTCGACAAGTATGATCAATTTCAGAGTATCTCAGCAAGTGCAAGAAATTTCCTGTAGTCGATTCCACATGGGAGGATGAGAATTTTATAGAGAAGCATCAAGAAATAATCAAGCGTTGAGGACAACACTTGTTTGAAGAAGAGGGGCATGTTAAGTCCCTATATTAATAGTGTAGTCCCTTATTATGTTATTGTATCCCCTCTTATTGTTATTGTTGTACCCCTGTAACCCCCATATTATTATTATTGTGCCCATACATTATTATTTTTAGGTCACCTAGGGTTACATTGTGGCCCCACTAGAATTACATTGTGGCCTCATGGACTCCTATATATAGAAATGAGGTTTTGTCATTTGTATCATCCAAGAATTTTTCATTCATGTAATGTATTGGAGGTTTCCCCCTCGAAATGGCCTATTTCTAAGGCGTTGATATCTCTTTTCTTCTATTTTTGGAGTTGGTTTCACAACAATTCACCTCCTCTTTCCACTATCTGTGATTTCATATCTCAAATTCTATGTGAAAGAGAAAGCGATGAACTATTTTATGAAAAGAAATGTGTTTGTGGTAAAAAATGCGATGATTCTGGAAATTTGAGTAAATTTCAAAAAAATATATCGTACTGATATAAATGATCAAACATTGTCCAACATGAAAGTGAAATGGAAGAGATATGAATATATCCATACATCGATTCAAGGTGCAAATAGTGTTAAAAGAATTGAATTACGAGAAGAAATTTTTTTTGTGATAGAACTTTTGAGAAGAATCTGAGGCGGAAATTTACAAATACACCAAGCATTCCCATAGATCTTGATGGCAAGACTTGTAATTCAAAAAATCCAGTGAATTTTTTCCACTAGGGACCATTTTTTCAGTAATTGATTTTGTAGAAAACTACACATTTGTTCCACAAAAAGAAATTCAGAGTGAATACTATCATTCTGACTTAGTATCCATGCTCGTCCATATTCTATATAGACATGTTGAACAAAAAGTCGATCATATAGAAAGAACTAGCGAAAATCAACATATTATTAAAAAATATCACTTTTATATCAATGACGCTCGTACACATGATACATATTTTGTACAACATTGTTTTGGAAAAAATTATGATTCCTTGAAAAATAGTGGAATAAAATTCAATGAACATTGGATATGGTCAGAAAGATGCACAGGTCAATTCAAATCTGTACGATCATTCTTTTGGTTGTGTTGTCTTCATAAGAAAATTTGCATTAAACATTGTTGGAATTTCTTTGAGACTATCCATGGAAAGGGAGAATATGATGGTGTAGGGGAATGCATAAAATAAGCATTTGAAAGATATCAAATGAACCCTCTGCAAGTTGACTTGTGGACGTGAAAGATGTTGTTCAATGGTCCATCATTACTCTAAGCCATGAGACAAACCGATCAAGGGAATTGCGAAGGTACATTAAATTTAATTTTGATTGGATATCTAATTTTAAACAGTGTACATTTATCACAATGATTATCTTTGATTGTATTTTGATATCATATTTACGTTCTTCTTTAAATTTTCCATATAAAGGTTTTTTTGGCATATTGGGATCGAAGACGTAGATAGATCAATTGCAAATGACGTTGAAACAATAAAAGGGACTCGAAAATTTCATTCAATTAAAACAAAGTTGTCCAAAAATGTGTTTGTATTGGATAAAAGAAAATATTATTGTTTTTGTCATGTTTGCATTGACAACACAAAATCCAATGACGTTTGTGAAAACAAAATGTATGTAAAAGATTGGAAAAATACAAAGCTAAATACAAAGGGAAAAATGTCCATTACAATGTTTGAAGAAATGAAATCAGGGGAGACTACAATATCATCCGATGGTGATCGAGTTTTTGATATTGTTAGAGAAGGTAACATTTGAATTGCTTTCTAATGATAAAGATCTAGAAATAAATTTGAATATGTATAATTTTTTTAAGTTTGTTTTATTTTGCAGGAGATGTTTTTGTTGTAATTGCACCTACTGAAAATGATTAAAATGTGAAGTATTATTTGATGCGGTGCACTGAATGAAAAATGAAGTTATTAAAAGACTATAATGATCACATATTTCCATATGAAAGAGGATCTATTATACTGAAAGGTTATTTTTTCAGACAAACTAATCAAAGTGGGGATTTTGTTTACTTTGAAGACTATGAACCTGATTTCATAAGTTTTCAATATAGTCACTTGGTGTGTGCAGCATGCATAAAGTTGATAGAGGTTCAATAAAAAAAAAAAACGAAAATTAAGAAATGGAAAATGTCAAAATCCGATCATGAACGGATTATTGAAGATGGCATTCCATTGGAATTTTTTTGATTGAACTGCCCAACAATTTATTCTCTTTGGATTATATGCTTTAGAACTTCCAGTACTCAATTAAAAATTGAGCTGCCTTGTTATGTTATCTATGCAAGTGTTTGCACATGTACAAATTGTTTTGGTACATGCACACTCTAGTATCAACTGAAAGTAGCTTTTCTATACATGCATTGATGAAAAATGTTGCATGCATTGGATATATGTGTGTGTGTGTGTGTGTGTGTTCTAGAATGCAATTAACTGAAAGTAGTTTTTCTATGTGCATTGATGAAAAATGTTGCACATACTGGATATATACACGAACTAAATACACGCCCAGTTTTTCTTGTGGGATTTTCTAGTAAAAAGTATCCATAATGTAAATAAATCATCCACAGTATAATTTTGTATGAAGATTCCTTTCAGACAAGAGACTCAGAGCAACCCACATCTCTATTCCTGATTGAAAATCTAGTACAAAATTTTTCTGTCCAATGGTCAGATATGTTCTATGTGCATTGATGAAAAATGTTGTGCACGTATTGGATATATATATATATATATATATATATATATATATATGTTCTATAATGAAATTAATTGTTCAAGTAGTTTTTCCATGTGCATTGATGAAAAATGTTTCACGTACTGAATATATATGTTCTAGAATGCAATTAACTGAATGTCATCAATTTACCAATTTATAAATCAACAAGGCTACCTAGTTGAGTGCATTAATGAAGTTGACCCCAATTCAACAAACATATATCTACTTCTTATATTTCCAATCAAAATTAAAGGGATTTATATGGGAAAGAGGCAAAACATATAGCCCATGAACTACTTTTTAGAGGTCAATGAAGGTATCATCATGTGGGAAAATGTTTCAAGAACACTTGATCGTACTTGAAAGTAATCTTAAGATTGTTTTTGATCCCTACATACTACATACTATTGTTTGAGTGAAAAAAATTTCCAATGAAAAGAACATAGCTTTTCAATCCAACTAACCATATCAATTGAGCTCTATTTCAAAAAAAAAGTAAAACAACCAAAAAGCCAACAAAATAACATCCTTGGCTGTTATTTTTATTGGAATAACTAAATCATATTAAAGATTCTCTTCATTGAAATTTTCTTTCGATGAAGAATCCTTAAAATACGATTTAGCTATTCCAACAAAAATGACAACCACGAATGTTATTTTTTTGGCATGTTTTGTGGCATGCTAAATTTTCTTTACTCTTTTTTCAATTAGGTCTCAATTGATATGGTTAGTTGCATTGAAAAGGTATGTTCTTCCCATTGGAAAATTTTTCACTTTAACTTGAATTTTAAAAACTTTTTGATTATATCAAAACAAATTACTTCACATGTCTGCCAATTGTAGTTCAACTATCCAATAAAAATATTAAACATTTAACATTATATCACATGCCAAATGTAGATTGAAACCATCCAAAACTTGAGTTTTAAGAACTTTTTTATTATATCACAACATTACTTCACATGCCTAATGTACTTCAACCATCCAAAAATTGAGTTTTAAAAACTTTTTGATTATATCACAACATTAATTCACATGCCATGCCAATTGTAGTTCAACTATCCAATAAAAACATTTAACAGTATATCACATGTCAAATGTAGATTGAAACCATCAAAATATTAAGTTTTAAAAACTTTTTGATTATATATCACAACATTACTTCACATGCGATGCCAATTATAGTTCAACTATCCAATAAAAACATTTAACATTATATCAAATGCCAAATGTAGATTGAAACCATCCAAAACATAACCTTTAATTTAACAAAAAATTATAGATCACAACATTACTTCACATGCCAAATGTACTTCAACCATGCAAAACTTGAGTTTTAAAAACTTTTTGATTATATCACAACATTACTTCACATGCCAAATTTACTTCAGCCATCCAAAACATAAGTTTTAAAAACAAAACAAATTATAACACATCATTAAATAACATGCCAAATGTAGTTCAAAAGCAAAACATTAATTTATAGATGACAACATTACTAGTAATTCAACTATCCAAAACTTAAGTTTTAAAAACCAAACAAATTATATAGCAACATTACTCCACATTGACATGCCAAAAGTACTTAAACCATCCAAAACTTAACTTTCAAAAGCAAAACAAATTATATTAACACAATAAAATATGTCCAAAAATTGTAGATCTCACAAGTATCAAGTATCAGTGTGCATCTAGATAATATATAGAAAAGTAAATTTAAGACTAGAAATCTCAGTCAAATATACAAATCATGTCCGTCAAATACAGATGGATGTAGTGTCTTTCCTAGCAGAGTCTCAATCTGTGAGCTATTTTGTGAATCATGGAGAACCTGTACACAATGCACGTACAAACATTAAAATTTGATTTTTTAAAAATGAGTGAGAATATATAGAACTTCATGTAAAAAACAAAATATAAAAAAAAATCATGCAATACCTCATGAGGTTCCCTCTCCATTTGTTCGCCTGCTACAACTTCCCCCATGGGAACATCTCCAATAGAAAAATGTACAATATACATGTACAGTTATATATATTAAAAATTTTCAGATGAAAATGCACATGTGTATATATAAACTTATTTTCAATAATATTAGAAAAAAGTTAGACAACTTGTTCAAATGGTTGAAATGGTGTGGATGTTCCTATATTCATCGCTAGAGTCCATGGATTAAAGAAATATTCTATAGAAACCTAAAATTCAAAATTTTAAAAGTATAAAATAACTCAAGATCAAGATCGCAATTTATAATAAAACTTAAATAAACTTCAATTTATAAATTATAACTTTTAAAAAAACATATATATATATATTTAAAAGTGAAAAATTGAATACTTCTGTAGGTGAATTTGGGACATCTCCTAAGAGAGGCTCCAAATGAAAATCTGCAAAAACCTAAAATTCAAAAAATTTAAAATACCTCAAGATATAGATGTATATATATCTCAATTTTTAATGGAAATTTTTGAGGTGGAATATATATATAACTTAAACATACATTTTAAATATGAACTTTTGTCCATACTTCTTGTGGATTTGGTACATCTCCTAAGGAAGTAGAGGGTACATCTCCCAAGGAAGAAGAAGGTACTGCCATCCCAACAACATTAGACGAAATCAGAATCTGTTAAAACATTTATTATTATATATGTACATGTACATGTGTGCACAATTATTTATTTTAAAAATATCACTTAAAAAACACTATAATTTGTCAACATATCTTGATGATGAGACCCATATTCATTGTTTGAACTAGAGGCCCCGAACGTGATATTAACATTTTCGTCATTCATCATGTGTGACAACTGCAAATGGTGTTTTTGTCATTCATCATGTTTAAAAATTGTACACATGTATGTGTTAAAATAATTGAACCCTAAGGTCATTAAAAAATACTGTTCTCGTGCCCTCTCCCTCATGAAGAATTAGGTCTTGCCAACCATTGTGACAATTCTTTGCATATATTCTAAGACCTTCAACACTAATTTTATTAATCTCTTCATCTGTACAATACATAAAATTGGCGCGTGCATTCTCACGTGCTCTTTGTCGATTTAGACAAACATTGACTCCACCCAATCTGTTGTGAACATTGTCAATAAAGGCATCCCTTGCTTCTTGACTTATCTGAGAAGTTGCATCCATCTCCAACCACAAAGTTTTGACCTGAAAAGGTCGACTCACCAATGGTGGCTCAGGGTGAGGCAATTCCACATCTCGCCTAGTGCCACTATGTTGGATTCTTAGTTAACACATACATGAGAGGGGGGGGGGGGTAAATCTGTTTAACACATACATGAGATTTTTAAATTTTTCATCAGCTTATTTACAGCTTAATTTTATAACCAACCTTAGTATATGAACAGTCTTAATATGTTGCAACAAGTATTAAATTAATGTGACATCAAACTTATTATGAGAGCAGCAAACATAAAGCAAAATTGGTAAATCATCTCAGCACACTGGCAACACAGATAGAGACAAAAGATATAAGTGGAAACCCATAAAGGGAGAAAAACACATCTTATTATTTTTGTGATGCAAAGGCAAGCTCCAACTCCCTCTCACCACTGATTTTATGTAGGCACCAACCTACAGGAGGCTCCAACCTCAATTCTGCAAGCTACAACTTGCAAGGAAGCTCCAACTCCTGTCAATTTTCTGCAGGCACCAACCTACAGGAGGCTCCATCCTCAGTCAGCTACAACTGACATCTATCAAGCTACAACTTGATAGGGACGCTCCAACTTCCTTAATTTATCAAAAGAAATTTTTGCTGATTTACCTCAGATATCAACTCTGTTCTATAGCATCTCTTTCTGCTCCTCTCTTCCTTATCTTCTTTTCCTCAATTTTCCATACTCTGCATTCTCTATACTCACTCTCTCTCTCTATAACTTTTCTATGCATATCAAGATGATATTATTTATAGAGATTTTCTTATGATTGTCTGTATTCCTCAGGGAATTTGAAATGAACAGCCATACCCCTTAGTCTTCTGCCTTCTCATTTCTTTTCCAGCTCACTCAAAAATATAACTGTAGGTACCAATTTAACATTACAGTGGGATATGTGTTCTCTTCCGGATACTTGTTAATGCATCACAACAATATAAATAAATTAAAAACATTTACATTCAATTACAATGAAAACTCCAGCTCACTCATTCAGCCTCTTGGCTCACTGCACATTTGTCTTTTCTTTGACTGTGTCTGTCTTTTCTGTGACTATGTTTGGCCCTTTCGACTCTAATTGATTTCATGCTTACTGTCGTAGTGTAACTTCCATACGCCATACATATGTATTCACCAAAAGAGCATTATCAACATTACTAGACTGTGGCTTATGTTAGACTCCTCAATCTTCACTGTATCAATGTATTAAAGCTTTGTGAAGCCCAAATGTGCAACCCTCTAATCATATGGTTCAACCATAGTATAACCTTATCACGCATACATATCAAACCACCAAATCTAACATTTGAAAGGTTCGGGCCCCATAGCTTTATAAACCCTTATTTTATATTTTCCGATGCGATTAATCACCACTGAATTCTTCCGATTGTGATTGGATCCTTTCTAATTGTCCCGATGCGATTGATCACAATCGCATCCTTATATGGGATGTTATGTTATTCCACCCTTTTTCCAACGCAATGGCATACCCTTTAAGCCGAACCTCAAAACATATATGAGTCACTGTTCATAAACACATCGGGTCCACCACAATTCACACATAACACATTTAATTTCGACTTCACATAACAGTGCCTCCTCAATCAATGGCTGTGGTCTTATTGCGTTCCCCTATGGCAGATCAACGGTGGTCATGCAGTTAGATCGCATGAAGTTTAGTCCTCTGAACTTAAGTGATGAACTAGGGCCGAGTGGTTAATTTTCACTCTGATTGACGTGCGACCACCGTTCGATGTACCCACCTCAGATCGGACGACGTACGTCGATTTCGAGCGGAGTCCACAATCAACAGTTAATGCATGATGGCACGCGATGAGGGAAGTATCTCCAAGCCACTTAAGGCCACATGTTAGCTGATGCCATTGATTTGATTCGAATTGGAAATAAAACTTACTTTACAAAAGAGATGCGATGAAAACCGTCGGGTGTTCCAAACCCACTGTCACTATTCACAGCGCTCGTGGTTCTGTTTAGTTGCACAGTTCTGTTCCTTCCTTTTGTTTAACTCCGCCGCACCATTGATGCTCCATTCCATCAGTTCTGTTCTCAATTTCATATTCACACTGCGCTTAAGTTTCTCGCTAATCCAGTCACACAAATCACACAGAATTCGAATACTTCTTTCAATCCTGATCTCAGGTTACTACTTGCCGGTTAACTCCTTCAATTATAGAGAATCAGATCACAGATCAAACCCTCACTTCTTTCTTCTAACCAATTAATCAATAGATACAATATCGACAATATTTAATATTGATTCCTCTCCTCAGAGCTTAGTCCAGAGCGTAGTATCTACTTGTCGACCCAAGTATATTATTACAGAATTAAAACAAACAGGGCACATCTCGCAGACCCACCATTTCAGTCTTTGACACCGGGTTCACAACTTAACCACATAACTCAAATATTCCTCATCAAAGTCTTTACCACAGTGTTTTTCCCAACAAAATTCCATCCAGTTTCAAAGAATATTTTTTTATAAAATTGTATTTACTTACAGAATCTCTGTCTCTGGCCTGACCTTTCCAAAATCAAGTGTTTAAGACCTCCCAGCATTCCACTTTACATGTTCAGACACTTTTAGACTTCAATAAAAATCTCTGTATTAAACTCCTTCAAGCTCTTTCAACTTCACTGCTCTGTCTCTATAAATATACTCTCCCTCTATTCTTCTCTGTTGTCTTCTCCTTTGTTTCTGTTTCCTGTCCTTTTCCTGTCTCTTCCTCTGCTGCCTCCTTTGCCATCAATGACAACATTTACAACAGTCTCCCCCTTTGGAATTGATGGAAATACACTTTCTTTGTTTGCCTTTTAGGAAACTTTCTCCTGTTGCTTGCTCTTCCTCCCCCTTTGACATCAATGGCAAGGGGTTGCTCATTTTTCAGTGTGCTTTCAACTCTCGCCTATGCCCTTTCTCATGCTTCCCTTGCTAGCTTATCTCCCCGTAGAATGATATTTTCGTTTCTGTTCTCCCCCTGAATCTCTGCTTTCTCTTCATATCAGAGAGTAGCATCTACAGATACTACCCCTAGTCTATCTCTCAAATATTCAAATGGTTCTCTAGCAAGAGGTTTGGTAAATATATCCGATGTCTATTCTTTTGTTGGTACATATTCTAGCTTTACTACCTTCTGAGCCACTTGTTCTCGGAGAAAATGATACTTGATTGGGATATGTTTTGTTTTTGAATGAAGCACAAGATTTTTTGATATACTTATAGCACTTGTATTATCACATTTGATTGAGATAGGTTCATAAATGCTTACCTTCATGTCCTGAAGGGTTTTCTTCATCCACATGACTTGTGTACAACATGTTGATGTTTCTATATATTCTTCTTCTACTGTAGATAGAGAGATAGATTCTTGTTTCTTGCTTAACCATGCCACCAGACTTTCTCCTAGATATAATGCACCTCCACTTGTGCTTTTCCTGGCATCCACACAGCTGGCCCAATCTACATCTGTGTATGTTGTCAAAGTGAAGCTTTTTCCTTTAGGATACCAAATTCCATACTGTGCAGTTCCTTGTAGATATCTGAATATTCTTTTGACTACAAGAAGGTGATTTTGTTTAGGTGCTACTTGATATCTAGCCACTAGTCCTACTGCTAGCATGATGTCTGGTCTTGATGCTGTCAGATATAACAGACTTCCTATCATGGATTTGTAGAGTTATTGATCTATATCAGTAGATCCATCATCAGTAAATAGCTTTCATCCCGTGATCATGGGAGTTGACACAAGTTTTCAATCCTCTATTTTGAACTTTTTCAACATTTCTTTTAAGTATTTTTCCTGTGAGATTAATGTACCTGTGTTCTTTTTCTGAATTTGAAGTCCTAAGTAGAAACTGAGCTCTCCAATCATGGACATCTCAAACTTTGATTTCATCTCCTCAGTAAACCCTTTTGCTAGTTCATCTCTATTGCTTCCAAACATAATGTCATCAACATATACTACAACAATCAGGAGTTTATTTTCATGGGATTTTATGTATAGATTGTTGTCTGCTCCTCCTCTCTTCAAGCCTTGGTTTTGCAAATATTTATCCAGCCTTGAGTACCAAGCATGAGGAGCTTGTTTTATTCCATATAGAGCCTTCTTTAGTCTGCATACATAGTCTTCTTTGTCTGTTAATGAGAAGCCTTCTGGTTGTTCCATGTAGACTTATTCTTCTAGATCTCCATTCAGAAATGCAGATTCCACATCCATTTGATATACCTTGAAGTCTTGGTAGCATGCAAAGGCCAGAAACATTCTGATGGCTTCCATTCTAGCTACAGAGGAAAATGTTTCATCATAATCAAGTCCTTCGATTTGTGAATATCCTTTGCAGACAAGTCTGGCTTTATTCCTGACTACCTGTCCTTCCTCATTCATTTTATTTTTGAATACCCATTTTGAGCCTATGACATTTTTCTCAGTGGGTCTAGGAACTAGTTCCCAGGTATTGTTCTTCTCAATTTGGTCCAATTCTTCATTCATAGCATTCACCCAAGACTTGTCCTTGTTGGCTTCTTCAAATTCCTTTGGCTCTATTTGTGATAACATGGCTATGTATACCTCTTCTATATGTTTAGTTAGTTGCCTTCTTGTCTGGACCCCTACTCCCTTGTCTCCTATGATTTGATCTTTAGGATGATTCTTCTGAGTGTATCTAGAAGGGGCTTTAGAGCTTAGTTCAACATCTTCTGTTGTCTTGCTTGTTTCATCATCATCTTGGTATTCTTCTTCATGGTTTTCTGATGGACTGCTGCAGTCTATAACTTTTGTATTGTTTGGAAGTTCTTCATCAAATCTCACGTCAATGCTTTCTACTATTTTTCAAAGATTCTTGTTGTAGCACATGTATCATTTACTTTTGGATGCATATCCTAGAAATATCCCTTCATCTGCTTTTGCATCAAATTTCCCAAGATTTTCATCATTATTCTTTATGTAACACTTGCTTCCAAAGATTCTAAATTGCTTGATTGAAGCTAGTTTACCATGCCATAGTTCATAGGGAGTCTTGTCACTGCTTGGCCTTAAATGGGATTTGTTTAGAATATGCATGGCTCTGTGTACTGCTTCTGCCCAGAAGGTTTGAGGAATATTACTCTCTTGCATCATGGCTCTGGCTATTTGACGTACAGACCTGTTTTGTCTCTCTGCTACTCCATTTTGCTAAGGTGTTCCTACAATAGTAAATTGTTGCTTTATCCCATGTTCATTGCATAGGTCAGCAAAGTCATAATCTGTGAATTCACCTCCTCTATCTGATCTAATGCATTTTAGCTTGCATCCTGTTTTATTTTCTACTAATGATTTGAATATCTTAAATTTTTCCAGAGCTTCCGATTTATTCTTGAGAAATGCAACCCATGTCATTCTGGAGAAATCATCTATTATCAACATGAAGTAGGATTCTCCACTTGGATTTTTAGTTCTTGCAGGTCCACACAGGTCCATGTGCACAAGCTGGAGTGGTCTTCTTGTTGATAACTCATCTTTGGCCTTAAATGATGTGCAGGTCTATTTGCCCAATTGAAAATATTTGCATATGGTATCAGAAGGCCTTTTTATTTCTGGCATGTCTCTGACAGCTTTCTTCTTGCTTAGTCTGATGATGTGATCAAAGATGAGATGTCCCAACCTTTTATGCCATAACCATGACTCCTCAAGTTTTCTAAGATGACATGCTTCATCTTCCTATTTCACAATGTAAACATTACTCTCTGTTCGAACTCCTTTGAGCAGAGTCTTACCTGTGGTGCTTGATCTAACTTCACAATCTTGTGCTCTAAAAAGAAATTCATAGCCTTTATCACACATTTGACTGACACTCAGCAAATTTGCTTTCATCCCATCTACAAATAGTACATCTTGGGCCTTTCTTCTGCCATTATCTAGGCGGACTGAGCCTTTTCCTTTTATTTTTCCTGATTTATCATTGCCAAAAGTAACATTTCCAGATTTCTTTTGATCAAGAGTTATAAACTTGCTTCTATCTCCAGTCATGTGTTTTAAGCAGCCACTGTCCAAATACCACTAGCTTTTCAGGTCTTGAGCAGTTAGAGCCAAGTCACATTTATTCATCTTCTTTATCCACTGGAAGCACCCTTTTGTTTGGTATCTTTTGTGAGATGATGAACTACATCTTCTGAGAGGACATTTGGAAGGCATATGTCCAACTTGATTGCATACACAACATTTTATCATAATTTTTGCAGAATTGTGAGGATGAACAAAATTTCTTTGATTCATAAATCTCCTTGAGGTGTTGAACATCAATATTTGTCCATACTTTCTACACTCAATGATTTTATGGCCAAATTCCTTACAATAAAAACAGTAACCATAGAAACTATTTGCATACCTGATGTAAGGTTGTCTTCTCCATTTGTTTGCTTAAGACAGTCTCTTCACTGTTTGCATCTTTTGCTGGTTTGAATTACTCCTCCTTGCATGACAATATGCAGCAATGTGTCCCAGCTTGTGGCATACATAACAGATGGAATTCTTCATAGGAGGGAAGAATTTCCTTTGATGGCTTCCAAATTTTACATACTCAGGGGTATATGGTCCTTTTTCTGTTGTCTTAGTATTGATTGCATTCTTTGTTACTAGAGGTTTCTTCTAATCTCTGTCTTCCTCATTACATGTTTATTCTTTTGTAGGAATTGTTTGAGCTACTTCATCAACCTTTTCTGCTTTTACAAAAATAATATTTTTGTTTTCCTTTTCTTTTCTTTTACTTGATTCTCCTTCATAGCCTAGTCCAGTTTTTATAAGAGGAGATCTTTGAGCATCCAGAATTTCATTCAACTTACTAGAGCTTGTTGTTTTAGAGGAATTCGTAGACACTTTCCTCTGAGTATTTTCTAATTTCTTCCTCATACATACTACTTCTTCTTCCAGCTTGTCTTGTTCTCGAGTTTTATCCTTGATTTGCTGATGTAACATGTCTTCTATCTTCTTGGCTTCTTTAAGCTCTACCTTTAGCTGCATGAGGACTTCTGAATTTTTCTCTTCTCTTACATAATTGAGGAGAATGTTCTTTTGTTTTCTACACTTTAGTTTGAGTTTGTCAATCTCCTCCAGGGTAGTTCTTAGCTTCCCCTCAAGGTCAACTTCGCCTTCTTCTTCATTTTCTAGTAGGAGTCCTTCAAGTTCTTCTATGGACATGAGTAAAAATTCAGAGGTTCCTTCTTCACTTGAAGGTTCATCTAATTCTTCAGATGCACTATTGTATTTTTGAGCATAGAAGGATTTTCTGTTGAACTTCTTTCCTTTCTGCGAGTTCTTTGATGTATTTTTCTCTGATTCTTGAGTCTGATTCCTTACTTTCTTGTGAGGACACTTAGTAGCATAGTGTCCAACTCTTCGACAGTTAAATCATTTGAAAGGAATTTTACCTTTGTATTTACCTGAGCCTCTATCCAGTTTCTTGACAAATTTAGCCTCTTCTTCATCAGAGAAAGAGCATATGTCTTCCTTTTCTTCTTTCTTCTTTTCTATTTTAAAATCTACCTCCCTCGTACATGGCTTCTTCTGTGGGAGCCTCATCTCATATGCTGTTAGATTTCCATGTAGCTGGTTCATGGTCAAGGTTTCCCAATCAGTTGTTTCTTCTATTGCAGACACCTTGGGGTTAAAATTGGGTGGAAGAGATCTTAGAATATTTTGTACAATTACACTTTCTTGTATGGTTTCTGCAAGAGCTTTCATATTGTTAACAATTTTTGCAACTCTTAAGAAGAAGTTGCCAACATCTTCATCATCATTCATTTTTAAATTTTCAAACTGAGCTCTATATACTTGAAGTTTGGCTGTATTTACCTTTTTATTTCCCTCATGTATGTTCTCAAGAGTATCCCACATATCTTTGGCAGTCTTACTATGCATTATCTTGATAAATTTAGCCTCACAAAGTCCACTTAGGATTTCATTCATGGCCTTTGCATTTGCAACAAATTCTTGTTTAGCTTCTCTCTCTGGGTCAGTTGCCTTTGGGGCATATCCGAATTCCACAACAGCCCAAACCTCTATTCCTAGAGACATTATGTATGCTCTCATTCTGATTTTCCAGAAGGCATAATTAGCACCTGTGAAAAAAGGGACTTTATTGGTTGAGCTTCCTTCTTGACTAGCCATCTTGGGAACCTAGGATCTCCTTTCAGTGGTTAAAATGGTACAAAAAAAACTTGGCTCTGATACCAATTGTTGGATTATTAGTTAAACTGAGAAGGGGGGGGTGAATCAATTTAACACATACATGAGATTTTTAAATTTTTCATCAGCTTATTTACAACTTACTTTTATAACCAACCTTAGTATATGAACAATCTTAATATGTTGCAGCAAGTATTAAATTAATGTGACATCAAACTTATTATGAGAGCAACAAACATAAAGCAGAATTGGTAAATCATCTCAGCACACTGGCAACACAGATAGAGACATCAGATATAAGTGGAAACCCATAAAGGGAGAAAATCACATCTTATTATTATTGTGATGCAAAGGCAAGCTCCAACTCCCTCTCACCACTGAATTTCTGTAGGCACCAACCCACAGGAGGCTCCAACCTCAATTTTGCAAGCTACAACTTGCAAGGAAGCTCCAACTCCCGTCAATTTTCTACAGGCACCAACCTACAGGAGGCTCCAACCTCAGTCAAATACAATTGACATCTATCAAGCTACAAATTGATAGGGAAGCTCCAACTTCCTCAATTTATCAAAAGAAATGTTTGTTGATTTACCTCAGATATCAGCTTTGTTCTATAGCATCTCTTTCTGCTCCTCTCTTCCTTATCTTCTTTGCCTCAATTTTCCATACTCTGCATTCTTTATACTCACTCTCTCTCTCTCTCTAAATTTTCTATGCATATCAAGATGATATTATTTATAGAGATTTTCTTATGACTGTCTGTATTCCTCAGGGAATTTGAAATGAACAGCCATATGCTTTCGTCTTCTACCTTCTCATTTCTTTTCCAGCTCACTGAAAAATATAACTGTAGGTACCAATTTAACATTACAGTGGGATATTTGTTCTCTTCCGGAGACTTGCCAATGCATCACAACAATATAAATAAATTAAAAATATTTACATTCAATTACAATGAAAACTCTAGCTCACTCATTCAGCGTCTTGGCTCGCTGTGCATTTGTATTTTCTTTGACTGTGTCTGTCTTTTCTATGACTGTGTTTGGCCCTTTCAGCTCTGATTGATTTCCTGCTTACTGACGCAATGTAACTACCATACGCCATACATATGTATTCATGAAACGAGCATTATCAACATTACTAGACCGTGGCTTATGTTAGACTCCTCAATATTCACTGTATCAATGTATTAAAGCTTTGTGCAACCCACATGCGCAACCCTCTAATCATGTGGTTCAACCATAGTATAAAATTCTCACGCATACATATCAAACCACCAACTCTAACATTTGAAAGGTTCAGGCCCCACATCTTTATAAACCCTTGTTTTATATTTGTCGATGCGATTAATCACAACTGAATTCTTCCGATTATGATTGGATCCTTTGTAATTGTCTCGATGCGATTGATCGCAATTGCATCTTTCTATGAGATATTCCGTTGTTCTGCCCTTTTTTCGACGTGATGGCATACCTTTTAGGCCGGACCTCAAACATATATGAGTCACCATTCATAAACACATTGGGTCCACCACAATTCACACATAACACATTTAATTTTGACTTCACATAACAGTGTCTCCTCAATCAACGAATGTGGTCTTATCGCCTCAGATCAGACGGCGTACGTCGATTTCGCATGGAGTCCATAGTCGACAGTTAACGCGTGATGGCACGCGATGAAGGCGGTATTTCCAAACTGCTTAAGGCCACGTGTCAGCCAATGGCATTGATCACGTTTGAATTGGAAATACAGCTTTCCTTACAAAAGCAGTGCGATGAAAACCGTTGGTTGTTCCAAACCCACTGTCACTATTCACAGTGCTTGTGGTTCCATTTAGTTGCGCTCAAGGTTCTGTTCCTTCCTTTTGTTTAACTCCGCCGCACCATTAACACTCCATTCCATCAATTCTGTTCTCGATTTCATATTCACACTGCGCCTAAGTTGCTCGCTAAGCCAGTCACACAAATCACATAGAATTCGAATTCTTCTTTCAATTTTGATCTGAGGTTACTATTGGTCGGTTAAATCCTTCAATTACAGAGAATCAGATGACAGATCAAACCCTCACTTCTTTCTTCTAACCGATTAATCAACAGATACAATATCGACATTATTTAATATTGATTCCTCTCCTCAGAGCTTAGTCCAGAGCATAGTATGTACTTGTCAACCCAAGTATATTATTACAGAATTAAAGCAAACAGGGCACATCTCGCAGAACCACCATTTTAGTCTTTGACACCGAGTTCACAACTTAACCAAAGAATTCAAATATTCCTCATCAAAGTCTTTACCACAGGGTTTCAGAGCATATTTTTTCATAAAAGTGTATTTACTTACGGAGATCTCTTGTCCTCACAGCACGACCACTCACAATCGAGTGTTTAATACCTCCCAGTATTCGACTTTACATGTTCAGGCACTTTTAGACTTCAATCAAAATCTATGTATTAAACTCCTTTAGGCTCGTTCAACTTCACTGCTTTATCTCTATAAATATACTCTCCCTCTATTCTTCTCTGTTGTCTTCTCCTTTGTTTCTGTTTCCTATCCTTTTCCTGTCTCTGCCTCTGCTACCTCCTTCACCATCAATGACAACATTTCCAACACGCTATGGTGACACAATCGACCTTTCCCCGGACCAAAAAATTCTGACGGAAGGTTATTGTAATTGGGTTTCATTTCAAAAAAAATTATGCGTAAAACAATTTTGCAAAATAAACAGGAACCTCGTCGTTGCATGAGATTTTTCCATAGGCTGCAAGGTGCCTATCATACAAATAGTGAGCTATATTGGGGTGCTTGAAATATTGCACCTTTAACATTTTTCTTTTTGGCCCTTCCTTGAAATTAAACATTGACTTCACCATTTCTTTTGTAACTCTTTGTTTTACATCCTCCCGTTTATCAGGACCCATTACTCTTTCCTTTCTCTTTCTCATGACTTCTACAAATGTATCAGTCATTGGCCCAAGATGTTTGTACACATTTACTAGTTTTCCCAATGAATGTGTAACTATTTCGAGGCTTGGTCGACTCTCAGCAGGTAGAGTCAAAGCCACGAGATCTCTCCTCAATTTTGCATGAAGTTGTTGACACCTATCTAAGGTGCATTGTACCATGTTTATTTCCCATGGTATATCAGAAATGTCGGTCGGATAAGTTGTGGTGGGTAGACAACCTTCTTCTTGAATGTAGCATTCTACCCTGCGTCAATTTTGACCAACATTTGGAGAATTTCCAGCCTCTGCATCAATATATATATATATATAATTTTGTATATTATAAAAAACACATGTAAACAAATTTGTACAAATTCAATGAAAAAATATTGAAATTGATGGCAACCTTGACGTGGTTGGCTAGCATCTTCTCCACCCTGGAACTGTTGAGAACCAAAATGACCCTGCTAAGAAACAACACCACCAGCCATTGATTGGCCTTCGGGGGAATAAATATCACCACCTCCGCACAACGTGCTACGACTTATTGATGGCCTTCTAAGGGGATTTGAACCACCACCAACCTCTCGAGAGGAGGAAGAAGCTTTGTAAACAAATACGAATTCATAATCAATTGAAAAATGCATGCATACATATAAATACATGTGTATACATTCATTGATTAAATTGTATTCAAACCATACCATGACTGGGTGAAACATGGGCATCCATGGATGGAGTAGAGACCCTTCTCTTCTTATTAGCTCCTAGAAAATAAAAAATGAAACTTATTAACAACTAATTTAACTCACAAAGCTGATAAAAAATCAATTCCATATGTACACACATGTGTGGAGATTTAAGATTATATTTAAATTTACCATGAACAGCTCTCGATCCCTGATCCCCCCCTCTTGTAGAGATATGGGATTATGTTAATATTCGTCGTTCATCCTCCATGATATATATATCTACAATGGACATTACAATTATTTTTTTAAATAACTAATTTAAATTAAATTCAAAATAAATTTCAGAAAATTAATGTAATTTAATGTAAAAAAATTATGTAAAACACAACTTTCAAAGCACTAATTGATGTGTGAAACTGAATTTAAGAAAAAAAAAATTATAAAAATGATAAGTTCACCAAATTGTGTTTTACATGCTAGGAGCACACTTGTTATAAAATTAAAAAAAACACATTGTCGTTAAAAAGAAGTGAAACTCCATTTAAACAAAAATTTGTTGAAGTCCCCACATTTTAATTTCATAAAAATTTGAAGTTCACCACTTGTTGCAAATGTGAAGTTCACCAAGTTGCACTTTACATGGTGTGGTGGGAGCAAACTTGGTATATAATTGAAAAAATCACATGGTCATTAAAAAAGACGCATTTATAAGTACACAACACACACATATCCAAGATATGTTACAACGTCGATCAATAAATTTTGAAGGAAAGCCTCTCAACACTAATTCATCATTGAGAGATGAATCTTGAATTTTTGAAGAAAATCGTCTCAAAACTACTTCATATTTGAGAGATGAACCTTGAATTTTTCAAGAATAGTCTCAAAACTAATTCATCTTTGAGAGATGAATATTGCATTGGCATTGCCCTGTGTAATTCTATTTCATCTATTAATTCATATTTGATAGATGAATCATGAATTTGCATTGACCCACGCAATAGATCAGCAGACATCTTATTCACATTTGTACAATGCCTTATACTAAAAATTTGAAATTGGCTAACAATATTTTTTTCTATTCCTCGCATTTATTTTAGCCTCTCCTTCCTAACTTGATACACACCATTCATCTGGTTGCACACAAGTTCAGAATTGGTGAAAACTACAATTCCATTTGATCCATACTCCATCGTTGTTCCCAAGCCTGCTATCAATCCAATATAATATGCCTTGTTGTTTGTTGTTCTTCCTGGTATATTCATTTTCCTTTGGACGACTTTGCTAGTCGCAATATTGGAAAGCACATATGTAATAACTTCTTTTCCTGGATTGGGATAGCAAGAAAATTCTACGCATAATTTCCATTTTCCAACCATATATAATTGTTTTCTTATCCCTAGGAAAAAAAACAAATTCAATAAAAATATATATTAAATTGACATTTATTGCAAATGCATGGGAGAAATGAAAAACTTCTATTTAGATCTATTCCAAAGATTGACTGTAGGGGCATGTACTAGATATGTCACCTTTCATAAAAGATGAGATCCAGAGGCTAGCTGGCCCTTTACAGACTCTTCCTATAGAACTTGTAGAAGTTAACACTACCAGTCCCAATTATACCCTATGAAGGGAAAATATCACAATTATATGTTAATGTGCATGTGTTTTACATTGAGTATTTTTCATTTTGTTAAGAATCTATTTCCGAAATATTTAAAACTATATACTTGGTTAAAACCTATGTTTTGTATCAAATTACTTTTTGTTTATAAATACTATACATGTTGAATATAAAAGGTTTTTTCTCTCTCGTTGTTTGACACCATGGATATGAAAATGAAAAACTTCTAATTAGATCTATTCTAGAGATTGACTGCAGGGGCATTTACTCTTAGGTTAAAACCTATGTTTTGTATCAAATCACATTTGGTTTCAATGGGAAACTTTTATGGCTAATTTGTGTTTTACATGTTGAATATAAAAGGTTTTTTCTCTCTCTCATTGTTTGAGAACATGTATATGAAAATGAAAAACTATATACTTGGTTAAAACCTATGTTTTGTATAAAATTACTTTTTGTTTCTAAATACTATACATATTTAATATAAAAGTTTTTTTCTCTCTAATTGTTTGAGACCATGGATATGAAAATGAAAAACTTCTAATTATATATATTCTTGAGATTGACTGTAGGGGCATTTACTCTTAGGTTAAAACCTATGTTTTATATCAAATCACTTTTGGTTTCAATGGGAAACTTTAATGGCTAATTTGTGTTTTACATGTTGAATATAAAAGGGTTTTTCTCTCTCTCATTTTTTGAGACCATGAATATGAAATCGAAAAACTTATATTTAGATTTATTCTAGAGATAGGGCTAATTTTTGTTTTACATGTTGAATATAATAGGTTTTTTCTCTCTCATTGTTTGAGAGTTCATGGATATGAAAATGAAAAACTTCTATTTAAAACTATTACATAGATTGACTGTAGGGGCATTTACTCTTAGGTTAAAAACTATGTTTTCTATCAAATCACTTTAGGTTTCAATGGGAAACTTTTATGGCTAATTTTTGTTTTACATGTTGAATATAAAAGTTTTTTTTCTCTCTCTCATTGTTTGAGACCATGGATATGAAAATGAAAATTTTTTATTTAGATCTATTCTAGAGATATGGCTAATTTTTGTTTTACATACATTGAATATAAAATGTTTTTTCTGTCATTGTTTGAGACCATGGATATGAAAATGAAAAACTTCTATTTAAGACTATTCCAGAGATTGACTGTAGGGGCATTTACTCTTAGGTTAAAAAATATGTTTTGTATCAAATCACTTTTGGTTTGAATGGGAAACGTTCATGGCTAATTTGTGTTTTACATGTTGAATATAAAGTTTTTTTTCTCTCTCTCATTTTTTGAGACCATGGATATGAAAACAAAAAACTTCTATTTATATCTATTCTAGAGATATGTAGTATATATCTTCTTCAAAAATAAAATATTCTACTTCCTTCAATCACTAAACATATCATCATAAACTACCACTTCCTCACACAACTGTTCTTTGAGAAAATAGTGAAGATGGAATACATACCCACAAAGCCTCTTGTTAGAGAACCATTTGAATATGTGAGAAACAAATTAAGGATAGTTCTTGTAAAATATTGTCACTTATTTGACTTCAAAAGAAGAGCCTAGAATATTATAGAGAATATGAAATTGAGTGCAATAACTATGTGGGAGAGTACACAATATCTGAGGGGGAGAATACAATATAAGGAAGGATTAAAAAGAGTAACAAGAAGCATATGATTGTGTCAATAATTTGAAGTAGTCAAGAAGTATAACAAAGGACCATCATCAAATTGCAAGATCAAGTAGTCTTCTTCATGAAGAAGAAACATTAACTAGGTTCATCATTTAAAGGTTCATTTTTTAATGAAAATTGTTATGAAAAAAAAAAGTACATATGTATATATAAATTATATAAACATGTAAATAAATATTCTCAAATGTACATAGTAGTATTATAAATTTTCATATCTAATTAATAGATGTTGAAGATGAGTCTAGCTCATTCGTTATTGGAATTATCATAACTTTCTCAAAAACTCCTCCTGAATGTAAAAATGAATATGGAATGAACCATTGTACATTATGATAAATCTTGTATTTAAATGACATCTGATCTATGAATAGAAAAGAAAATGTGATCTCTTCATATATGTGAGAAACAAATTAGGGATAGTTCTTGTAAATTATTGTCACTCATTTGACTTCAAAATAAGAGCCTACAATATTACAGAGAATATGAAATTGAGTGCAATATCTATGTGGGAGAGTACAAAATATCTAAGGGGAAGAATACAATATAAGGAAGAATTAAAAAGAGTAACAAGAAGCATATGATTGTGTCAATAATTTGAAGCAGTCAAGAATCATAACAAAGGACCATCATCAGAGAAGCATATGATTGTGTCAATAATTTGAAGTATTCAAGAAGCATAACAAAGGACCCTCATAAAATTGCAAGATCAAGTAGTCTTCTTCATGAAGAAGCAACATTAACTAGGTTCATCATTTAAAGGTTCATTTTTAATGACAATATTTATGAAAAAAAAAAGTACATATGTATATATAATATATATAAACATGTAAATAAATATTCTCAAATGTCCACAGTAGTATTATAAATTTTCATATCTAATTAATAGATGTTGAAGATGAGTCTAGCTCACTCTTTATTGGCATTATCATAACTTTCTCAAAAGCTCCTCCTAAATCTAAAAATGAATATGGAATGAATCATTGTACATTATGATAAATATTGTATTTAAATGACATTTGATCTATGAATAGAAAAGAAAATGGGATCTCTTCATATATGTGAGAAACAAATTAGGGATAGTTCTTGTAAATTATTGTCACTTATTTTACTTCAAAAGAAGAGCATGGAATATTACAGAGAATATGAAATTGAGTGCAATATCTATGTGGGAGAGTACAAAATATCTAAGGGGAAGAATACAATACAAGGAAGGATTAAAAAGAGTAACAAGAAGCATATGATTGTGTCAATAATTTGAAGCAATCAAGAAGCATAACAAAGGACCATCATCAAAGAAGCATATGATTGTGTCAATAATTTGAAGTATTCAAGAAGCATAACAATGGACCCTCATCAAATTGCAAGATCAAGTCGTCTTCTTCATGAAGAAGCAACATTAACTAGGTTCATCATTTAAAGGTTCATCTTTTAATGAAAATATTTATGAAAGAAAAAGTACATATGTATATAAAATTTATGTAAACATGTAAATAAATATTCTCAAATGTACACAATAGTAATATAAATTTTCATATCTAATTAATAGATTTTGAAGATGAGTCTAGCTCATTCTTTATTGGCATTATCATAACTTTCTCAAAAGCTCCTCCTAAATCTAAAAATGAATATGGAATGAATCATTGTACATTATGATAAATCTTGTATTTAAATGAAATTTGATCTATGAATAAAATGGAATGAACCATTGTACATTATGAAGAGTCCACATTTCCACCATACTATTTGCAAGTTATATATGAAGATATGTATTCTAATAACTAATCAGTTATGATATTTGTGTAAATATGAAAACAATTCTATGATATAAAGGCCAAGACGGGATCAAACTAAAATGTTACATTTCATTCCATCACTACTATTCCTTTAAATCCTTTAGATTTTTATTATGAAAGAAAATTTATATATTCTATGCTATATTTGAATGCTCGATTTAAATGTATAAAAATGGTGAATGGTTAAAGTATTAAAGTAGAAATTGGTTGTAGGTCTTATAAAAGATAAACTTCATTTGCAGAAGAAGAATTAACATCACATTCTTCATATCTCTCCAAGAGGACTATATTTATCATAATGTTTTGAGTAGATCATGAAGATAATAAATAAAAATACATTTGGAAAAGGAGTGAAGATCTAAATGCATATGAAAGTAAATAAGGTAGTGCATAAATTCAAGAAAACAATGAAAAAAATCTCAAAGAAATACTAATATTGAAGGGGAATTTCATACATGCAATAAAAAAAAAAAAGATTGAAAGAGACACCACTAGTACTAATATATTGAATAAATTCATACATTGAAAAACTGCAAATGGAAATGAAGAAACAAACATAAACAAAATCTAAATGGCCTTTCATACAATTATTTTTTTGAAAAAACGTTCAAAGGCTAAGACTAATGCCCTACAATGAATTTTTCACATACATCTAGACACAATAAAAAAACAATTTATGTTCTAAACAGAAAGAAAGAACCAACAAATATGTATATATCTACAAACATTCCCTAGAATTGAAGGCAAAGAATGGGCGCCAAGTATGAAGTGACATATTCTAACTTGAAGAATAGAGTTATAATTCTTTACGCTATAGAATTGATAGGTTCAGAGATAGCTAGAGATAGAAAGGAAAATAAAAATAAAGTTGATAATGAATAGTGTCAAGAAATCCTGGCGGCTTTGAAACCTTACAGGAATTTTTAGAAGCAACAGAACCTTTAAGAATAGATTTATAATTATTTACTCTATAGAATTGATAGGTGAAGAGATAGCTAGAGATAGAAAGGAAAATAAAAATAAAGTTGATAATGAATAGTGTCAAGAAATCCCGGCAGCTCTGAAACCTTACAAGAATTTTTCGAAGCAGCAGAAGCTTGAAGAATAGAGTTATAATTCTTTACTCTTTAGAATTGATAGGTGAAGAGATAGTTGGAGATAGAAAGGAAAATAAAAATAAAGATGATAATGAATAGTGTCAAGAAATCCCAGCAGCTCTGAAACCTTACATGAATTTTCAGAAGTAGCAGAATCTTGAAGAATAGAGTAATAATTCTTTACTCTGTAGAATTTATAGGTGCAGAGATAGCTAGAGATAGAAAGGAAAATAAAAATAAAGCTGATAATGAATAATGTCAAGAAATCCCGGCAGCTCTGACACCTTACAAGAATTTCTAGAAGCAGCAGAAGCTTGAAGAGAATGATTTTACCGGGGCCATTTTTGAAGGGAAGTTTTATGCTCCCCAAGAGTTTAAGGCCTTGGAAGCCATGCCTACAAGGGCATAAATCTATTCCAAGATCTTGGGCTCACTGCCGAAATTCAAAAATACCAAAACTGATAACCTAACAATAATTGTGCTAATATTAATAATTTTTATAATACATATTAAATACGACGACCACAACAGTGATAACCAAAAGCCCGAATAATGATAAAAAACACCCCTCAAGCAAGCTAGTAGAAAGGATGAGAGACCAGGCCGACAACCAAGGACAACAGGGGGATGGAAAGGAGCAGCGAGAAAGAAGATTCAGTTCTTAATCCGTGGAACTCAATATATTTCGCCTGGTGGTCAATGTGTCACTCAAGAAGCTCTACGACTATGATTTTTTCTCTATTACTGAAAGGCTACGACTATTGCTTATATATATTCAATAATAATAAATATATCTTCAATTTCAAAATGTTAAATTTAAATTTACAACCATTCTAAATAAGGTGTCTTTTCACTTTCAAAATGTCTGTAAATGCTCTCTTAATTTTCCATGCCATCAAAGCAATCAAAGCAAACTCTCTTAACTGTATTGACAAACACCTCAACTAATTAATTTCATGGTTTTATATTATTTGGAAATTCGCTCGGCGCAAATCCTGAGCAGCAATTCGCGGGCACCAAATTAGTAACAGAGCAGCAGCAGTGCCACAGAAATGAACAGAAATGAAAATCAGAGCAGAATCCCGCGAAAAACAAAAAATAGGGATAAAGACGCGCGAAAATGAGAACAGTTCGCGAGTGATATATTTATAAAATATGAGCTCGGCCGAACAATTTTAAAATGTCAGTCGAACTATTAGTTCATCCGAACTATTGTTGTCGGTTTTCCCATCTCCGGCCAAAAATCTGTTTTCCCACGCCATCATTACGCCATCAATCTAAATGGTAGAATGATTTCGGCTGAAATTTTTAGAAAGTTTGATTGAACTATCTTAATATTTCTGCCGAACATTCTCAAAATTTTGACCCAACTATTGCGGAAAAATGTGTTTGGCACATACATCGAGCATTGCTAAAAAATGTGAATCGATTGGCGAGTAGTCCAAAAATAGAAAAAGAAATTTTTAGTGTTTTGGGTTTAATTATTAATTATTGTTCCTATTATCACTAAGTTGGTACAGATGGGCTGCTCCACTAGACAACCTAGAGTAACTATTTCAAGTCAACTTCTAGCTGAAAGTTAGGCATATCAGCCTAAGAGGGCTCTCAAAGATAAAATGATTTTATTCAAATAAATTTCAACAGATGGCTAACTCTATAAGAAGTGTTTTAGGTATGTTTGTATGCAGGTGAAATATATATAGAAATCACTACCATTGGGCTTATGGAGTTAGTTTTAAGAAACTTAGTGACATGGTTCTTCTTGTGGAAGCCGAGGCATATAGATGTTTTTATGAAAAGACAACATATGTAGATACAAAATAGTATAATGCTTGAAGGAAGTTCGAGAAAGATGTACATGATTTCTAAGTAATCAAAGATCAAAGCACTAAATACAAAACAGCAAGATACATAAGACAAGTGGTCATGAAAACATCAACGAACCTTAGGTGAATAAAGAGCCAAAAACCACTGTATATTACTGATAAGTAGTGTTTAAAATAGTGGTTTTGTAGTCAAAATCATTCCACCCTGTATTCTTCAATATTATACCTATTAAGAGGCTTAAGGATATTTACATTGGATCTGCCAACATGGCTAGATCATCGAGTCTCTTTGCTGACACCTAATCTAACAATAAGAAAATCACATGGAAATAAAAATGACAGCTACTAACTTTAGGACTTGGATACCTATTAGGACACTATAACTTGTTTATTACTACAAATTTACATCGAGAATAGTCATGTGCTTGACTGGCACTGACCATGACCAAAACATAATTTCCCCCACCAAGTCAGGAGACTTGTGTTCCTACTTTTAAGGAGGTGGTGTCTTGATAAACGATGATTTCCTTCATGTTGATTTGTTGAAAAAAAAAATTGTTTAGAAGACCATGCCTCCACCAAAATTTTCCTCCGATATCCTTTAATATTTCCACATGGCTGGCTTACCTCCAAAAGACCATTAAAACTCAAAAATTCTACAAAATCTTACTTGCTGTAAAAACAAGGGAGTTAATTCAAGTTCGTAGAAAAATTCTGTAGGAATTTAGTTTTACCCATCTTTGCCACCTGTTTGCTCCCTTTCCTAATTTGGAACTATTTTCTAATTCCAAAAAGCTAAATTAAAACTTTTACCCTCCTTGATTATGACCATACCTCTGATTTATAACAAAAAAACACCTACAATGAGTTCGTAGCAAATTCTGGGCTTCAAGCCTGAGATACACTACGAACTTTCCTAACTGGAAGTAAAATTGAAAATTTTGCTTCCCTCTTATAAATTTTTCCAATGGCTCTGCAAATTTAGATTCTGAATGATGCAAAAATGTCAAAAGGGTAATTTGTCCAATCTTCAAGCTTTAGAAGCTTCACCTTTGGTAGTAGGAGCTTGAGTCTCTCCAGGTTCATTTATGACTATGATTTTAAGACCTTTCTTCTTTAAATCTGATTGTATCATCTCCATCTTCTCTTCTAGCTCTTACAATTGGAATTTAAGTTTCTTTCTTTCAGCTTGCAACCATATATTCTGCTTTCATTACCCTTCGTAGAGGAAGTACCCTTCGTAGAGGAAGTGTCCTTTTCAAAAAAATTTGCATTGGTCAATGACTCATATATTGATTTATTTTCTCATTTACCTTCTCTTTGAATTACTCCATCATTTTCATATCTAGCTTGGCTTCCTGCAATTCCAATTTGGTTTCAGTAACCTCCTCTCTGTCTTTTTTAACTATTCTTTTAGCATATGAGCTTCAATGTTCTCAACAACTTTCTCTTTACCCTTACTCTATACAATGATCTCTTATTTTACAGGAGACAAAACAATGTTATCCTATGTCATAGGTTTCTTTCCTTTGTCTGTAGCTTCTGTGCTTTTACTTGCAATGACATTTTTAGCAAGTTGCAGCCTGGTGAGTGGTTTTCTTAATTGAAACATAACCCTTCATCTTCTCCTGAGAAATTAAGTTTTTTAGCAATTATACCCTTATTTTTCTTCTTGATTCATTTAATATTTGTAGCTTTGACCACTGGAGTCTCCTATATTTCTATGGCATGAAGAATATTCTCAAGGTTTCCTTTCCCAAGTGTTTGGCTTATGGTTATCCTTATATGAGCCTTCCTGCTGATATTTGGTTTTCTACTTGCAGGTGTAGGTTGTGGAACTTATGTTTATTTTGCACACTCTACTTTAACATCCATGGGTTCTACAATAGGCTCCATTTCCTCCTCATCCACACCCTTTTTTTCAGCTACGATTTTGTCACTCTTGCTTGAAAGAGTGGCTTTTTATTTTGGATTCTTCTTAGGTGTTAATGTATCTACCTCATAACCACTGAGAAAAAGGAATGTGGCCCAGTCTCTGTTCATTTTTTTTAGCTCCTACAATACCAGTAGTTTCATCAACCCGTGATGGGAAATTGAAGTCTCACTACCTTCTGGCCTATCCTGAACTTTTTCTAACATCTTGCCTAGGATACTAAACAAGAAAAATGGAAGGTATAGATATTGCTTACTAGTGAAATGAAGTAAGAGCCTAAAATGGTACTGGTAGAACATATGGAACCTCCCCTCACATGTGACATATTTTTGGATTACAATCAATAGTTTGGAGTAGTTCTCTTTAAGATAGGTCCTTCGGATTCCATAGGTCATATCTACTCTAATATGTTTAGGTTTCATAAAATCATCACAGTTCTATAATTTAAACTTAGTGGCTTTGAGCCACTCTTCTTCCATCCTCGGTATCTATGTGGCTTGAGCAATTGTTCCAGGTGACACTAAAAAACTCATCACCCCAATATTTGAAGTTGTACCTACGAAATTCACTGCAAAATATTTTAAAACCTCAGTATGAAAACCTTGTATTTTATTGGCAGAATTTGATGCATCCAACACTATTGAAAGCTTCTGCAAAGTTGGAGTCTTCATTGAGTAACTTTATATCCATGGGAACATATATTACACAGGAGCCTCCTTTATCAGTTTCCTTCTGCATGGCCATCTCCCCTAATATTTTGTTGGCCTCTTTGATGTTGTTACACCTGTAAAGAAAGGAATTGAACAACAAACAACTTGCAACAAAGTTGGAGTTCTCAAGGATGAAAACAACAAATTTACACAGAGTTCGAAATAAGGATGACAGAGAACAACTTTGAAGGCGAATTTAAAAGGTGAAATTCAAATATGGGAGGGATAATGGCAATTGGGAGGACTTAAGTGTAATGATGAGTGCTACTTATGATTACATATGTTTGGATGAATCTATTAACCAATCACATGACCTCATATTGACCTTGAACCTCTAAATACTCGACACCTCATCATTCCCTTTATCGGTGTAGAAAAACATGATTCCACGGTAGTTTATGTTATAAATCTACCAGATTCACTACGGACTAGTAAGGCGAGTTGGTAGCAAAAACAACTTGTTTACAATTATATTCACTGCAAGCTCAAGAAAATACAGACACGTGGCCACTACCTAATTTTAAACCAATTCATGAATACCTTTGGTGGAGTTTTATAGATTTGACCATGATGAAATGAAAAATAGACTCTTTAAACTTAGTATAATGACCCATTCATAAAATTTCATCAATTTCATGAACTAATTCTTATGAGACAAATGAAGGCTATGCTAATGACCCTATTAATAAAGAAATCAAAATTTATTTTTGATAACAGTTCTAATGTTGAAGTGAGCAATGAAATTATTCCTTTCTTTAAATAATTTGCTGATGAGGAGAAGTTCCTAGACTATTTCCACAAGAATTGGGTTTTTGGTGACAATATTTGTAAGTTGAAAAACCCTTCATTCCATTTCTCATTTGTCTTTTCATATGGAGGAAATATCTTCATTAACCCAACTTTTATGCAATTATGGATGTGAGTAAAAGGTTGTCGAGATTTTCGCCATGCAAATGGGGAGACAAACAATGTTGTGGAGTCATATCACTGTTACCTAAAGTCAAAATTTGATAGAAGAAATAAACATTCTCGTATGATGGATTGGTTGATATATGCTCTTCTAGCTAATGTTGAACCTTGTTATCTATTTAAGGAAATTCTAAAAAAGGAAGGGTTTTTGAATAATTACAAGAAAGAGAAACAGTTGGAATCATCAATGGAAAAGGAAAAAATAATTACAGATAGTGATTGCAGCCCTCATGAGAAAATGTCTCATGCTTTTTTGGCGATGAGTCACTCTAAAATTAATAAGCAATATCTCATCACTTATCAATGCACAAATTTCGTAACTTGTGATTTCCCATTGTCTATTTGTCGAAACAATTGCAAGCATGCCATAAATCTGGGTTGGTTGTGTTCCCGTTCAACGGCTTCAACCGAATTACAAAATCATCGAAACACAATTGATTTATACAATGAACATCCTAAGATAAATATAGAAGCAATATCGGATCTTGGTGAAAATGCAAACACATCTTCCATGGATAGTCACAATGTTGATGTAAATATTGAAGGAATTGAGTTGGCCATGGAGGAGTTATTTGGCTACATAGACCTAGTTTGAAAAAGTCCTCTTACTACTTTCACCAAGATTGAACAATTGATTTCTTTGTTTAAAAAACTGTTGGATGACGCCAACAATATTAATATTATGGATTATGAATTCACGTGTGGGTTGGGTGTTTTTGGGTAATATTTGAAGAGGCAGAATAGTTTTCTAAGCCCAAAAAAGAGCAGAAAAACAAGCAAAAAAAATGAAATATTGGAAATTGACTTAAATATCCTGGCAGATGAAGATGAACCATTTTAGTTTTAACAACCCAACAAGTGAGGTATCCCTAGCTCCAACAATGAATGCTTTTCCAAGTTTGTTGTGCGTGATTTTGTCTTCAATTTGGTTTTAATATTTATTCATGTATTACAAGTATTTGAAGTATCATTGTTTTGTTGAGTATGTTCATGTATGTTTACTAGGTGGTGAGAATATGTTTGGTGGTTTGTCTACTTTATGCGAATTGTTATTTAAGGTGAGTAACTAACTCCATGCATTTACACTTAGTATTTCAATACATTAATTATTTTGTAAGTTATGGAAGATAGCTTTCAATTGTTTTTCCATTATTGAATTATTCTTTCATATATTGGTGCCTAAACATGAATATGATATATAATTTGGAACAAAAACAACATAAATGTAACAAATTTGTAGAGGAAATGAAACAAAATTGTAACTAAACATGTGAAACACAATTTTACTAATTTTTTTTATAACTTATCAATGGTAGTGGTGATATATTATTGTAGAATAATATATATTAAAACGTCAAATATTATGCGTTTGGTTTCTATGAGTTGTCGCACCAGTGATAGAATGTGTTGGCAAGGGTGAACGATTGTGTAAAAAATAGTGAGGGAGTGAGTATTAGCAAGAACACGAATTAATATGAATCTAGCAATGAGGGGGGATTTTCATGATTATTTTTTATAGAATAGTCACTTTTTCCTGCTTCGTGAGGACGGATATACCTTCCTGTCTCCATAATTACATTCCAACATTCAAACTATTTTTTTCCTCAGGATATAGCTCTTTTTATGTATCCTTGTTCTCAACCAGATCATTGGATAGTGAAATCTAATACCTATCAAGTTATTCCCACACTATCCCATGGAAATAATATACTGAGCAACCATTATTAAGGATGTTTTTAAGTCTATGTGGTTAAATGGATCTTTATTTCGGGATTGTTTTCCCGAGGCACCCCACCTCGCTTTAAATCCTTATTGTGCAACAATTTCCAATAATTGAGTCTGGGTTTTGCAATATGCAATGGTCTCCTACATGTTCCTAGAAATATACTCTATTACCTCTGGAAAACTGGTGAACTCTTTTTGTTTTTCTATCACCTCCATAGGTTTTTTATATTATCCTCTAACACACAGAAGGCTCTAGGAATTATCAATATAAATTTTAATAGCTTCCACCCAACTGCCCTGATTTCTCAAATACGATACAAAGGCTCTCAATTGGAAATCCCCTATAACATGGTTGGGATTCCATATTTTGTTTATGATAGCATTATTTTTAAACATCAACAATATTTGTTTCAAGTACATGTTGTAATTGGTTGAATGAGAGCTGCAACTAAGCACACCATCTATTATATTTCGGAGTTGTTTATTATCATTCTACAACTTTCTCACCTTCCTCTCCAGCTCATCCACTGCATTTTTATGTTTTTGTAAAACATTGTTTTTTATATTCTTTGCATGTCTTTCAAAGGTCACTAAATTTTTTTTCTTACAAATGGTAAGGTATTAGTTTTCCTTTATATGATAATTTACACAAGACTGATTTATCCTTTGGTTCCTCATCCTATGTATGCAAAAGAATGTCATTGGTCAGTTCGATCTCTGCTTCCTCATTTTTTTTTTTTGCACAACAATGCCTTTGGATAGTTTGATCTATGGTTCCTCATCCTCTGTTTCCATAGAAATGGCTTTGGTCAGTTAATTTAACATATGGTTTTTTTTCCTCTGTTTGTATAGTCATTTCTTTTTCTAGTTTCATATGTCATTCTTGTCCTATGTATGCATATATGTGCTTTTGGTATGGTCCTCTGGTTTCACAACAATGTCATCAGTCTATCTTTTTCCAAGGGGTATACTTTGTTGGACCCCTAAATAAGGTATATCTATGTCATCAATGGGTATGAAATCTGCAACTTGGGTCAAGTAATCTAATCTATCAAAATTTTATGTTTTTCTGAACTCATCTATTAGGGTTTTAACTTTAATCCATAGTTCTCCGTTTTTCATATGAAGAATTCTATTATTCCTTAACAATGAAATATACAGAGGAATATTTTTATTGGTACTTACTATTAAAACATGCTTCTTTTCTAATTCTAGAGGTGCACTTGGTTGGTCCTCCTCATCATCCCCAATATTTTTATGGGTACTTACTATTAAAACATGCTTCTTTCCCAATTCTAGAGATGCACTTGGTTGGTCCTCCTCATCATCCCCATACAATTCTAGATGTGCAATTGGTTGGTCCTCCTCATTTTCCCCATACAATTCTAGTGGTCGAGTTGGCTGGTCCTCCTTATCATTTGCATAAAAAATTTGAATTGAGGCAATACCATATGTTTTGTACCATTCATATACTCCTTGTATGTAATCATAGTAAAAATCATGAGAGGGGACCTTATCAAATTGTTCTTCTATGTGAGCAAGGTGGCCTAATCCTTGTTCCATGAATCCTTGTTGTATACATCCTTCATCCATGACTCCTTCTTCAATAAATATATCATGTGGATGCTATTGCTATTTCTCTTGCTCTTGTTCTATTGTTGTTTCTTCTGGGAGATCTTCTATAACAAAAGTGAGGGTTTCAAGAACTGGATAAAGACAACATCGCTTTTTCTTGTTTTTCTTTACTTTTCGCACTATTGTTGGGAATTTCTTGTATCCTATGAATATTATAGTTACATTTTAACTCCCCCAATATTTCTACTTCATCATTGTCATCTTGTCCATCTCCTTTCTGTGGAGATTTAGCAGCAGAAGCCTTAGAAACCATTTTAGTTTGAAAATTGGGCGGCTCAATTTCCATATGGAAAGGTTCTATGGGAATTTCTACATGTGGGAGGTCATGGGGCAGAGTTGGAGCTTGGGGGTAATGGGGCGGAGTTATAACTAGGAGGTCATGGGGCAAAGTTGCAGTTACGAGGTCAGGGGGCGGAGTTGTTGTTGGGGGGTCATGGGGTGGAGTTGCAGCTGTCAAGGCATCCTTTGGCAGGGTAGAAAATTCAACATGCAATGGCCTTACAACTACTTCATCCTAATTTCTCGCTTCACTTTGTAGTGAAACAACCACGAAAAATTTAATGAGTTAATGGTGTGACATGATTTCAAGTAGCCGCTTTTATTTATTCACACCGGGGGCTATTTGGTATAGAGTTTTTGCAGGAAACAAAGGCATGTTAACCAACCTTCCACGATACAAGTGATATAGCAAGTGGAGGTGCTCGTAATAAATAGAGACATACCTTCCTTAGTGTTAGCCACATATAAAATTTGTCATATCAAATGAAGGCTAAATCATTTTTGAAGCCTTCAAGAAACAATTTTATTGCCAAAATTGTTAGTTCTTGAAGTCTTATGAAGATTAATTATCCTTGAGTTAATCTTCACTGCTATTTCCCTCTTAAACTCTGAAATTTTGATGTTTTCCTAAAGAAAAAGACTGCTGAAAACCCATTTTTCCCTTCATTTTTACCCCTTCTTCCACTCAAAATTAACCTCCATTTCATCACCTTTTTCCCCATGAAATTCCTATATTTTCCCTCATTTCCTTTATTCCCTTCATAAATACTCCTTTGATAAGGTTTAAAACTACTATTTTACCTTTGAAAGTCCTTGAAAAATCACAAAAAATAATCTTTTTAACTAAGGCCTTAAGCCCTTTTGGCCATAGCCCCCAAACCACTTCCCCACCATATAACCCACGCCCAGGACCAAGAGTTAAGTCCCAAGTGCTTATCGCAATTGGAGTTTTTGCGATGGGCACATTTCTTTGTTTAAGGGAAAGGTCCCGATGCGATTGGCTCCTTTTTATAAACTCTTGATTCCTTGTCTTTGACATATAACAATGAGCCCTGCAATCGAGCACTAAACACCACAAATAAACCCTCCCTGAAGCCAAATTTCCTTTGTATTTTATTAAAAACCCCATTTTTCATATTATAACGAAACCCAATGGTTCATTGGTTGAAGCGAATCCCGACCGTTGATTTAAACCAATCAAACGATCATCGGGATCTCGCATCGGAGATTTCATTGGATGCGTTTGAATATTTTATTGATCTCCTCCGATTGGAAACCTCCTGATGGATTCCCAACCATCGATTTATTCCGCCATTCCCAGATCTGATGGCCCACATCACTCTGTTCATAAGCCCATCCCTCCGCCTTTAGACCTCCGCAGATAAATCTCCGTCGTTGATCTAATCCTCAGATCAACGGCCCTCATTCAATCGCATTGGCACCTCTTTTCCCTTACCTCCATCGATCGCGATCTTTCGATTTTATCTGGGCCATCCATACCCTAAGATCTAACGGTCCAAATCTATCCTCGTAACCTTTATTAAATTCATGAAACCCCACTTTATAAAGTTTTTTGGGGAAATCTCTGTCATTGATCTCTGCAGATCAACGACTCGCATTAACCCAAATTCCGCCTGCCCCTCACCTCATATTTTATTCCTTTGATCCCAAGATTTGATCTGGGCTATTCATTCCATTCATCCGACGGTCCAAAATCATCCCGATAGGCCCAACTCCTTTGGGTTCTACCCTTCCTAGATCAAATCTCTTCCGTTCATTCCTTGATCTGACGGTCCAGATCAAAACCGCTCAGACTCTGCCCCACTTCTTATCACCTGAGCATCTATTCTCCATCACACTCCCTCCACGACCGTCCGATCTAAGTCCCCAGATCTGACGGCCGACGCGCAGTTTTGCATGATTTTTAGCCCGAAGGTTAATGATCCAAAATTACGTGATGTAGGCAATTTTAAAAGGCCACGTGTCGGCCAGTAACGCAAAACCGGTGGTTTCTTCAGCCAAAACCACCCTTCCCATTTACACTCCATTTTCCCAAAATTAATCTCCGCCGTTGATCTCTGCAGATCAACGGTCCCGATTTAATATTTCCTTTAGTTCATCACCCTCCGCCATCCTCCAAGGGCTTCTTAAGTCATTCTCAGTCGTTTATCTCTATCGCCGATCTCATCTGACGACCCAGGTTATTTCCGAAATCCCAAATTTTGTTTTAAACGCATTTTTCCTTCTGCCAAAGGTTTTCACCCTTTTCCTTTGTATATTCTCCCTCTCCGCTATAATATGGCCCCCTTTTCATTATATTTTCCCAATCCATTTCAATCGTTGATCTCTGCATATCAACGGCCCTCACTTAATTTCCCCACCGTTTGTTCCAATCGCCTCCTATTTGACCCCTCGAAAGTAATCCTCGTCGTTGGATGCTTTCATCCAACGGCTGCGATCTAACCCCAAACCTTTGAAGTAGTCTATACCTTATCCCGCAGGATTTTTCTAAATTTTCTTTGTTTGTGCAGGTTATAATGGTTTTTTCAAGAGTTTTAAAAGAAAATTGAAGGCCGGGGATGACGATCCCCCAGGCCTTTATTCCTCAACAATATCATTTTACCAGGTTCGACACCATGTTTCATCCGTCCCTCATGAGAAATGATGCCATTTTAAAGCCCTTTGTGAACCTGCACATCAACAAGACACAACAGAGCTAAATCGAGCAAAGAGTATCAGTGTTAAAAGATCTAGTCACAGCAGAGATGAAAAATTGAAGACTGTTTACATAGTTTTGAGGCATTATGGCCTAAATCGACAATCAAAAGCCTAATCCACTCAATTAAACATAGTTTGAAGAATAGAAGACAGAATTTAGTCCTAATTAAGACTAACACACAGAATCAAATCAAATTAATAGTGTTTAAAGAAAAACAATAATATCTATTTGTCTGAGAAAGCCTCCACTGCCACATCAGTGGCTAATTGAATCCTATCAGCTACCAAAAGCCACCTACAGCCTCAAAGCATTCAAAAGAGGTATATTTATTACCAGAACAAAAGATATTTTCCTTAGTACAGCTGAACAGTTATTTCAACCAGAGGAACTTATTGTAAACTGTCAGCAGAGTTATTACAAGGATGACGAAGAGCCTTAAAGTCAACAAAATCTTCCCAGCAAGCTTAATAGTTAATATAAAACAATTAATATAGAGGAATATCTGAAATATTTTCCATTGAGCCCCTCAAAGGCCGAGAAGCATTAAACTGTATTAATTAAACTTATAAGATATTTTATCCTATCCCACCTCCTCATTTATTCTATAGATACTTCTGAAGAAGATGAGATAATGTTGGTCACTGCATATCTATTGCCTGTAAATAATTTACTGAAGCTGCTGTAAGCTCTGTTTTTAATTGAAGATACCTAAGTTGAGATGAGAAGTTTGAAGCTGTAGAGACCCACTGGACTTGAAGATTGTAACTGGCTTGAAGCATTAAATACAAGCTGATTTATGGGGTCCTGGTCTATGTCAATGGTGATGTTTTTCTTATTGTAAATTGTTATTTTATTTATTTTTCCATTCTTTCCATCTTCTTTGATAAAGAACAACAATTATAGAGTTAGTATTTACTGTCAAAGGTACCCTACTCTTACTGATAAGCTTTATCTACATGTTTTCTTCCAAAATTGTGTGTTTAATGATTCAATACAGTCCAAGCAGTCGGGAATGCTGGTGTTCCCTTGTCCTATTGTCTAAGCTAAATATTGTTCTTGAATGTTATTTTCAGTTTCTGCCAGGTAAAGTTGAACTAGGGAAGTCTATGGTGAGCCCTGTCATCTAGTTTTATCTCCAAAGGTTGTCTGAAAGTTTCCCTAAGAGTATGTTGAAAGCAGGCTAGGTTCAAATTCCTTACCTGATCTTAGACTATTATTTGTTATCTTATGTGTTTTCTTGAAAGTTTGCTTAGTAAAGCATAGCTAGGGAAGTTTATGGTGAGCCCTGTCCTCTAGTTTCTTCTCCAACAGTTGCTTTGAAAAGTTTCCCTTTGAATATGCTGAAAGGAGGATAGGTTCAAAGTCCTTACTTGATCTTAAGCTATTCTTTTTGTGTTCTAAATTTTTTCTATGGAAAGTGAATCAATATCAGCTTGTTTCGAAGTACGTACTTTATCTTAGATTACTTTTATGTCTTTCTTAAGTGTATGCCAAAAGCAGGATAGTTTCAAAGTACTTACTTGATCTTAAGCTGCTCTTTGTTCTTCATTTTTTAAATTCCCCTTCTTATTGTTACATTCCATTCCATAAAATCAACTTTAAAGAGATCCTTAGACATATATGACTTGCCCCATGGACCACTATTGAACCTTATTGTTTCAATTAAATCCTACTATGACTCCATAGCCCAATGGATTGAAGCTATTTCTTGCCTATCTTCTTAGTTGAATAAAATTTCACTTTCATTCATCTTCACCCTTAATTTAGACTTCCTTCACCTTCACATATATTTGCTCAACCAAAAACAAACAAAAACCTTGTTCTTCATAGCTAGCCTAATATCACATTCAAAAGCCTTAAAGATAAATCAATCTTTGCACTTATAGAGAGATCCCTCTCTAGATTCAGGAGGGCTAGATCCTAGAATCACAAAGTGGTTCAAGTGTTCTCCCTACAACTTTAGTCTCATCAATCTGGTAGAATTACAGGGAGCTAACATTTTTGGTGACTCCAGTGGGGATTTTGAGTATTTTTCATCCTAGATATACCTTTAAAGATATCATATTACCCTTTGAACAAGAAAATTTGGTGTGCTAGCTAGTTGAGCCACCAGGCATAACATTTATGGTGACTCAGTTGGGGATTTGAGTATTTTTCATCCTATATACCTTTAAATATCTCAGATTACCCTTTGATTCAAGAACATTTGGTGTGTTAGCCAGTTGAGCCACTAGGCATAACATTTCTGGCGACTCCACTGGGGACTTTCTGAATTAATGACAGTCTAAGGACACCTTAGGACCTTAGGAAAATCCTTGATTCAAGAACATTGTTTAGTGCAGTACAAGTAGCCCTCTTCAAGCACTACCAAGCAAATGGTAATCATGATAAAACTTATTCGAATCAGTGACAAACTAAGGAAACCTTAGGATTCTCATAAGAGCTTATCAAAACTTGAAGGATCAACTAGCTTAGCCATAAGAGTAGACTTTCTTTGTCTCATCACCATAGCTAAGTGTTGAAATAGATTTAGGACACTCTTAGAACCCATAGGACTGAAAAAACTTAGAAAACCCAATATATATATATATATATATATATATATATATATATATATATATATATATATATATATTTCAGATTGGTATTCGAATAAACATGGTTGTGGACCATAAAAGCTTTTACCTCCAAAAGAGCTAAAAATTTCCACCTGGTGACTCCACAATCCTAAACAGACCTTAAGGCTCCACTGGGAAGACCCATTATCATCATAACATCATTTAAACTAAGATAGAGGACTTTAGGATTAAATTTTTCTTATTTAAAAAGATCACTTAGCCTCTTAAATATTTTCATATTTGGTTAAACTTTTCTTGTTTAGTTGGGTCTGAAAAACACAACATAGTGGCTCCTAGGATGATTTATACTAGAGCCTACCCTGACCTAAACCCTCCTGAGATAGTTGATAACCCTGAAAGAATCCTTAGGAAGTCTCTTGAGGTTAGACCTTCAACTTTTTTCAGTTCACCCTTTAGAGCTAATTCTGTCCCTGAAAACCTTGCAGCTCTACAAGAATCACAAGTTGACTTAAGAAATCTATTTAGAACTAGGTCACTTGATGATTTAGATCAGCTAGATTCAGAGTCTTCACTTTAATCCCCAGACAGAAGTGAACATCCTGGTAGTAGAGAAACTACACCACCTGATTTACATTTCATTCATAATTGAGGTGTCTCTCATCCAAGATCAGCTCAAAAATCTATTGCTGGTCCATCCACATTTTTTCTTGATACATCCACAGTCCAAACCACTTCATCCCAACCCACTTTCCCTCTTATGAAACCACCACTTGTAAACCCCCCACTGTTTCCACAAACTCCTATCATGGAAACATGGTATGCTCCCCTTGTCCTTCCTTTACCTTTAGTCAATCTTCCACAAGAGTATCAGTCCAAGATACCATTGTATGATGCCAGTAATGCCACTACTGCTTCAAAACATGTGGATAAGATGAATGACTACTTTGACAGAAATGAGATTGATGATGAAACTGTCAAACTTAGATTATTTGCTCAGAGCTTAGGGGGAGAACTATGAAAATGGCTCAAAGGCTTAACCCCTCAAAGTATTAATGATCTCCAAGCCTTCCATTAGTTGTTATTAAACAAATGGGAAGTCAGAAAAAACCCTCTTCAAATACTTTCTGATTATAAGAATCTCCAATGAAACGCTGGGGAAAGTGTTCAAGCTTATTGCACTAGGTTTAATAGTGTTTATAATTCCGTTCCCCTAGACTTAAAAACTCCACAAGGCTCAGCTTTAAACAATTTTCCTGAAGGATTTGATCCTGAAATGGCCTATCTGCTGGGAGAGAGAGATCCTTTAACTCTTGAAGATATGCAAAAAGGAGCTCTTGCTGTGGAAGTTAATTTAATGGAGAAAAGAGAAAGAATGAGGAATGAGAAGAAAGTGACCTTCAAAGAGGAATCCACACCTTCCACCTCTAGCTCAAATATGGAGAGAATGATGGAGGAGATGATAAAAAAATAGCATACTTGAGAGAGCTCAAGCTAGTCAAAACCAAACAGCTCCTCAAAACCAAAATCAAAATTTTAGGAGAAACCAACCTCAAAACAAATCAAGGGAGGATGATCAACATATTACTCCTCCTTTTCATCAAAATTATGTGAGTGAGGTTGAAGAAACATTAGAAGAAACAGAGGAAGATGACATAAACATGTTCGGAGTAGATAATGATGATTTCGAAGTTCATTATAGTAGGAAACAAGGTATATACATGCCCTATGATGAAAAAAGAGCACAAGATGAATTTTATTATCAGGAAATGGAAAATGTCATCATAGAAACCACAAAGGAGTATGACCTTAGAAGAAAAAAGAATGTAGAAACCCCTAACAACAAAACCTTTTAAAAATCTGCACAAAACGTCATTGTAAATAAACCCAAAGTTATAAAACATAAAGACAAAATAGTGGCTGGAAATTCTGATGAAAACAAAGATAAAAGCACTCAAAACAATGAAAAACAGAGTGCAAACCTTAGTAGCGTTAGCACCTCAGCTAATGCTCCTGTTAAAATAATTTTGAAAAATGTAAATAGAGGAAATCAGCAAACTGATTTTGTTGATAGAATGGCGGTTAATAAGGCTGAAACAACCACCTCAAAGGATCAGATGTCTTTTAGTTTGGAGTAGGAAATTGCCAGAATCAAAATCTCTATTCCTCTCACTAAATTAGCTGCCCAAGATGTATATAGATCTCAAATTTTAAAGGCTTTAAACATAGAAGAGAATAATGACACTGTCAATCTTAACAATGACCAGCCAGAGCTCATTTTTGGTCCTAAGATTGAAGGTAGATATCAAGAAGGACCAGTTCCTCCTTTTTATGTTAGTTTAAAAGTTCATGACAAAATATTGCACAACACCATGCATGACTCAGGGGCCTCCTATAATTTAATGCCCAAAGCTGTAATGGAGAGCCTAGGACTTGAGATCACTCGACCTTACAAAGATCTTTACTCCTTTGACTCAAGCAGAGTGAAATTTTTAGGTTTAATCAAAGACCTCTATGTAAACTTAGCACAAATCCCAGCCAAATGTTTATTAATGGATATTGTAGTGGCTGATGTACCTCCAAAATATGGTATGCTGTTATCAAGATCTTGGGGAGCTAATTTACAAGGAACTATGCAGATGGATATGACCTATGCGAGCATACATTTTTTCAATCAGACTAGAAGACTTTACAGGGAGTCCCATATGCAATACATGGTTACTAGCCAAGAGAGACCGCATAACTCTCCCCTTTATTCTGTAAATATAGGCCTTAACTCATTTATCCTTTTCAATGATGAAACATTCAGTGAAAAAATTAACTTAACTGAATTAATGACAGATAGAGAGGAGGAGGAAGACAACACAGAAGTGTCAAAACAGTTCGCTAAAGCCGAAAACTACAGCAAAAAAAACACAGGTCTAGAGCTACCAATCATTCATCCTTTTATTTTAAACCTTGAGAGTCAAGAAAGAAATCCTCAACTCAATGGAAAACCTGAGGAAATAAAACAAATTCAATGAAGTGTTGATCTTCGAGAACAATCCGAAAGCATGCTAGTTGAAGAGGATAGTAACCAAACAAGTGAAACCGAAACTAGTCCTCTCTGGAGTATGCACTTTGATGGATCTTGTACTAAGAGTGATGCGGGTGTAGGAGTGTGGCTTCACAATACAATGAAAAATTATACCGAAGGGAATTCTTGCAAATTAAAATTTCAGTGCACCAATAACATAGCCGAGTATGAGGCCCTTCTTTTAGGCCTGCATATATTGAAGAAATTAGGAGCCAAAAGAATAAAGGTGGATGGTGATTCCGAATTAATAATTAGGCAAGTGAATGGGGAATATACTGCGAAACATCCCAGACTTCGAGCATATCAAAATGACGTCATGGATTTATTGAAAACATTCGAGGAATTTAAACTTATCTTTGTCCTTAGAAATGAAAATATTCAAGCTAACAGTTTGGCCTTTGCTGCTAGGATGTGCCTAACTCCTTATGAAACCATAAAATGCACAACTCAAATTAAATTTAGACCAGCTGTTTCCGATAATAAGAAATATTGGCAAGTGTTTGATGGAGACAAACAAATAGAAGGCTTCCTGCAGTCTAGAAATGAATTTGAACTACCAAGTTCAGATTCAGACTATGAAACAGATTGCCCTAGTGAAGAAAATCTACTTGATAAAGAAGAAGAGTCTCTAGAGACTGTTGATTTAAATCTGCTGTCTAAAAAACGTGAAAACATAACAGAAATGGTTGCAGAGTTAGGAACATAAGACTTAGAAACTCTGCAGTCTAAAAATCAAAGTTTTCCAAAGGGTCTGGTCCCTTTAGAGGAGTTGTTTGATTTCAACGATGTGGCCGAGAAGCCAAAAATAGAGCCTGTTGAATCTGAAGTTGAAGAGTGTAATATAGGCAGTGAACTAAAACCAATGATGATCAAACTGTCTAAGACTTTACCAGCTCATATAAAACTAAAATACATAGAGTTGTTTAAAGAATTTTCTGATGTTTTTGCATGGAGTTATGAGGATCTGAAATCCTATGACACTGAAATAATTCAACACAAAATACCTCTCAAGGAAAACCAAAATCCATTTAAACAAAAACTACGCAGAATAAACCCCGTTCAGCTACCTTTGGTTGAGAAGGAAATCAAGAAAATGTATGAAGCTGGTATTATTGTCCCTATTAGATATTCAGAGTGGGTGTCTAATCTAGTGTCAGTTAGGAAGAAAACAGGAGAGATTAGGCTTTGTATTGACTTTACAGACCTAAACAAAGCTTCATTGAAGGACAACTACCCTTTACCGAAAATGGATCATATTTTACAATGGGTAGTTGGTTCTAAAAGAATTTCTTTGCTAGATGGCTATTCAGGATACAATCAGATTTTATTACATCCTAATGATCAACTAAAGACAGCTTTTACTAGACCTTGGGGCACTTTCATGTATATAAAAATGCCCTTTGGTTTAATGAATGTTGGTGCTACTTTTCAGAGAGGCATGGACATTGCATTCTCGGAAGAATTAGGCTACTTCATCATTATTTGCCTTGATGATGTCACTGTTTTTTCCAAGACAGATGAAAAGCACTTAGAACATTTGAGAAAAGTATTTGAGAAATGCAGAAAGTTTGGGATATCTTTAAATCCAAAGAAAAAACGGTTTGGTCTCGAAGAAGGTAAACTTCTTGGGCACATCATATCAGAAGAGGGGATAAATATAGACCCAAAGAGGATTGAGGCTATATTTCAAATCACTCATCCTAGAAACATCAGGGAACTTCATTCTTTCATTGGAAATATTAATTTCTTGAGAAGGTTCATACCCAACTTGGCTGAACTCCTTAGAAACATTACAAACATGCTGAAAAAGGAACAAGGAGTTAAATGGACCTTAGAAGAAAAGAAGTCTTTTGAACTGGTAAAACAAGCATTAACCAAAACACCAGTTCTAATAAGTCCTGATTTTTCAAAAGTTTTTTACATTTTTTCATTTGCATCAGAACATACAATAGTTGCTTTCCTATTACCAAAAAATCCACAGGGACAAGAGCAGCCCATTGCATTCTTTAGCAAGGCATTGAGAGATGCTCCTCTAAAGTATAAAATTATGGAAAAGCAAGCCTTTGCCTTAGTCAAAGCCTTAAAAGACTTCAGAGTTTATATCTTTCACTCCCACATCATTGCCTTTGTCCCAAATTCAGTAGTTAAAGACATTCTAACACAGGACCCAGATGGAAAGAGAGGTAAGTGGATAGCTGTGATACTTGAATATGATTTAGAAATAAAGCCCACTAAAATCATTAAAGGCTAAGGACTAGCTAGCTTAATGGCTGAATCAAATTTTGAAGTTCTTGATATAAATATGATAAATGCTTTAGATGGACAAGAGGAACTGTCAACTCCCATTGTTGAATACCATTCTATGAATTCCTCTTGGTATGCTGATATTCTATATGTTTTGCTTAATTTCAGTACATCTCCTGGTTTATCAAAAGCAAAGGAAAGGTTTTTAAAGTTAAAAGTTTTAAACTACTGCATTATAGATAAAAGTCTTTATTGGAAAAATGCAAGCGGGATATTTCTTAAATGTTTGCCTGAGAATGATGCAGAGAAGGTTAAGCACGAGTTCCATGAAGGAGAATGTAGAGGCTACCTCTACTGGAAGACAACAGCCAACAAAATCCTTAGAGCTGGTTACTATTGGCCCACCCTCTTTCTAGATGTACATAAAATGATCATTTCCTGTCATAAATGTGAACTCTTTGAAGGCAAAATAAAATTGCTGCCCTTACCTCTACATCCAATCACTGTTGAAGCTCCTTTTCAACAGTGGGGACTTGACTTCATACGAGAAATCCATCCACCCTCATTTTCCTAGCATAGATGGATTCTCACTGCAACAGACTACTTTACCAAATGGATAGAAACCATTCCTTCTAGGCAAGCCAATGACTCTGTCATCATAAAATTCATTGAGACTCATATCCTCTCTAGAATTGGTTTTCCTAGGAAGATCATCACTGATAATGCAGCTACATTTGGATCTAAGAAGATGGTTGAATTCTGTCACAAATATCAGATAACATTGGGTCATTCTATTTCTTATTACCCTCAAGGTAATGGGCTAGTAGAATCCTCAAACAAGAGTTTGGTGAACATAATCAAGAAGTTGTTGGAAGACAACAAGAAGTCTTGGCACACAAAGCTAGTATATGCACTATGGGCTAACAGATTAACACTTAAGAAATCTATTGGAATGTCACCCTATTAACTTGTGTATGGAATAGATGAAATTTTCCCAACCAACTTAGGTGTGCCAGTTATGAAGTTGATCCAAGAAGTGCAGTCTGAAGAAAATGACATGATCAGAAGGATTAATCAAACTATACATCTTAAGCAAACCAGAGAGGAGGTTTACAACAGAGAATTACAAAAGCAAGAGAGCATCAAGAACATTTTTGATAGAAGAACAAAGGCCAGCAATTTTAGCATTGGTGACAAAGTGCTAAAGTGGGATTCAAGGATAGAAGACAAGGGAAAGCATGGGAAATTTGATAACTTATGGCTTGGCCCTTATCTCATTCATTATACTGCTGGTAACAATGCTTATTTCTTGCAGGAATTGAATGGAGCTGAACTGTTTGGGGGTCCTGTCAATGGCAGAATGCTCAAACATTATTTTTCTTGATCCTACCATGTTTGAAAGCCTTTTTATATTTTTTCTCATTATAAATATTTCATCCATCATTGCATTCAAAGTTAAAAAAATCAAAAAATACAAAAACAATGGAAAGAGAAAATAGGGCAGATTGTAAAAACAAGAAAGGTATAGCCCCATACCAAAAAAGAGAAACAAAATCTGAAAGTGTACAAGCTCAAATGCCACTCTTAAAAAACACACTCCTAGTTAGTCATATAGCCTAATCTTGACTAATTAGTTTCCAATTTACTGCTGATAGGTTAGTGAATTAGATTTTCCAAACAACTTAATCTTGGCTTATCAGTTAGGTAGATTAGGATAGAAAAGTAAAGGTTCAAACAAGCTCAAAATATGAACCTATGAGTTTCCAAAAATAAGAATGACTCCAATCTGTTTAAATCATGAGTCAAAGATAGAAGTAAAATGGTTCTAATAACCCTAAAACTTGAACCAGATAACAAAGAAAAAACAGCTCAAAACAAACTCAAAAATAGAGCTGAAGAAAAGAGAAGGATGTGCTTAAAACTTTCAGATCTTATTCCTTCACAATTTTAATTTAATTTTCTGCAAATAATAATCTACGTGCAGCTTTTTTTTATGCCATAGATCAGCAACAAGTTAGACTGTTCAATCCTAACTTGTATCCTTTTAAATTTCCTGTTTTAGAAGTTAGAGAATAAAAATTTGTTAGACAGTCTAATCCTAACAGATAGTAGTTAGGTAGAGAAGCTTATGCACTCAACTTCTTAATCTGAGTTCATGGAGAAATAATAAGTAGAATTATATCAATTTTATGCTTTCAAAGAATAAAATGTTTGTAAAATAGTTTTCCAATCCAAATGCACTCTTAAAGAATAAAAAATCTTAGATCAATAGGATTGGGTAGGTAGGGAGCTTGTTTGATAGAGCTCCATTGTTTTTCATGGCTGCTAACATTATCAAAACAAAAGAAGATCATCCAAGTGAAGAAGTGGCAACCCAATGGATAAGGCTTTGATCAGCCTCCAGAGAATACAAGTCTGAAGTTCTTGACACCTTCAAGAAGGTGCCATCCCCATGTCAAGCCACTGTTAGCCACCTATAAAATTTGTCATATCAAATGGTGGCTAAATTATTTTTGAAGCCTTAAAGAAACAATTTTATTGCCAAAATTTTTATTTATTGAAGTATTATGAATATGACTTATCCTTGAGTTAATCTTCACTGTTGTTTCCCTCTTAAACTCTGAAATTCTGTTGTTTTCCTGAAGAAAAAGACTGCTGAAAACCCATTTTTCCCTTCATTTTTACCCCTTCTTCCACTCAAAATTAACCTCCATTTCATCACCTTTTTCCCCATGAAATTCCTCTATTTTCCCTCATTTCCCTTCTTCCCTTCATAAAAACCCCTTTGATAAGGTTTAAAACTCCTATTTTACCTTATCGGAAGCTTTCAAACCCTTTGAAAGTCCTTGAAAAATCACAAAAAACAATCTTTTCAACTAAGGCCTTAAGCCCTTTTGGCCCTAGCCCACAAACCACTTCCCCGCCATATAACCCGAGCCCAGGACCAAGAGTTAAGTCCCGAGCGCTTATCGCAATCAAAGTTTTTGAGATGGGCCCATTTCTTTGTTTAAAGGAAAGGTCCCGATGCAATTGGCTCCTTTTTATAAACTCTTGATTCCTTGTATTTGACATATAACCCCGAGCCCAGCAATCGGGCGCTAAACACCCTAAATTAACCCTCCCCGAAGCCAAATTTCCTTTGTATTTTATTAAAAACAAAATTTTTCATATTATAACGAAACCCGACAATTCATTGGTTGAAGCAAATCCCGACCGTTGATTTAAACCAATCAAACGATCATCGGAATCTCGCATCAAAGTTTTCATTGGATGTGTTTGAATATTTTATTGATCTCCTTCGATTGGAAACCTCCTGATGGATTCCCAACCATTAATCTATTCCGCCGTTCCCAGATCTGACGGCCCACATCACTTTGTTCATAAGCCCATCCCTCCGCCTTTGGACATCCGCAGACAAATCTCTGCCTTCGATCTGATCCTCAGATCAACGACCCTCGTTCAATCGCATCGGCACTTCTTTCACCTTGCCCCCACCGATCGTGATATTCCGGTTGTATCTGGGCCATCCATACCCTAAGATCCGATAGTCTAGATCTATCCTCGCAACCTTTGTTAAATTCATGAAACCCCGCTTTACAAAGTTTTTTGGGGAAATCTCCGCCGTTGATCTCAACAGATCAACGGCTCGCATTGACTCAAATTCCGCCTACCCCTTAGCTCATATTTTATTCCTTTGATCCCAAGATTCGATCTGGGCCATTCATTCCATTCATCCAACGGTCCAGAATCATCCCGATAGGCCCAACTCCTTTGGGTCCTACCCTTCCCAGATCAAATCTCTATTGTTCATTCCTTGATCCGACGGTCCAGATTAAAACCACTCAGAATCTGCCCCACATTTTATCGCCCAATCATCTATTCTCCATCGCACTGTCTCCACGACTGTCCGATCTAAGTCCCCAGATCTGACAACCGACGCGCAATTTCTCGTGATTTTTAGCCCGAATGTTAATGATCCAAAATTACGTGATGTAGGCAGTTTTAAAAAGCCACATGTGAGCCAGTAATGCATATCATGTTCAAAACGTTAAAACCACCTATCTCCATTTTTGTTGCGCGAAACCGGCAGTTTCTTCAGCTGAAACCATCCTTCCCATTTACACTCCATTTTCCCGAAATTAATATCCACCGTTGATCTCTGCAGATCAATGGTCCCAGTTTAATCTCACCTTTAGTTCATCGCCCTCTTCCATCCTCCAAGGGATTCTTAAGTCATTCTCAGTCGTTGATCTCTGTGGCCGATCTCATCCGATGGCCCAGGTTATTTCTAAAACCCCAAATTTCATTTTAAACGCATTTTTCCTTCAGCCAAAGGTTTTCACCCTTTTCCTTTGTATATTCTCCCTCTCCGCTATAATATGGCCCCCTTTTCATTATATTTTCCCAATCCATTTCGACCGTTGATCTCTACATATCAACGACCCTCACTTACTCTCCCCACCGTTTGTTCCAACCGCCTCCTATTTGAACCCCCGAAAGTAATCTTCACTGTTGGATGCTTTCATCGATTGGCTGCGATCTAACCCTAAACCTATGAAGCAGTATATACCTTATCCCGCATGATTTTTCTAAATTTTCTTTGTTTGTGCAAGTTATAATGATTTTTTCAAGAGTTTCAAAAGAAAATTGAAGGTCAGGGATGACGATGCCCCAGGATTTTATTCATCAAGAATATCATTCTATCGGGTTTGACACCATGTTTCATCAGTCCCTCATGAGCACTAATGCCATTTTAAAGCCCTCTGCACACCTACACATCAACAAGACACAGCAAAGCTAAATCAAGCAAAGAGTATCACTGTTAAAAGATCTAGTCACAGCAGAGATGAAGAATTGAAGATTGTTTACACTGTTCTGAGGGATTATGGCCTAAATCGACAATCAAAATCCTAATCTACTTAATTAAACATAGTTTGAAGAACATAAGATGGAATTTAGGCCTAATTAAGCATAACACACAGAATCAAATCAAATTACCAGTGTTTAAAGAAGAACAATAGTATCTATCAGGCCGAGAAATCCTCCACTGCCACATCAGTGGCTAATTGAATCCTTTCAGCTACCAAAAGCCACCTACAGCCTCAAAGCATTCAAAAGAGGCATAGTTATTACCAGAACATAAGATATTTGCCTCAATACAGCTGAACAATTATTTCAACCAGAGGAACTTATTGTAAAATGTCAGCAGAGTTATTACAAGGATGAAAAAGAGCCTTAAAGTCAACAAAATCTTCCCAGAAAGCTTAATACTTAATATAAAACAATTAATATAAAGGAATATTTGAAATCTTCTCCCTTGAGCCCCTCAAAGGCCGAGAAGCATTAAAATTTATTAATTAAACTTAGAGGATCTTTTATCCTATCCCACCTCCTCATTTATTCTATAAATACTTCTGAAGAAGATGAGATAATGTTGGTCACTTCATATCTGTTACCTGTAAATAGTTTACTGAAGCTGTTGTAAGCTTTGTTTGTAATTGAAGATACCTAAGTTGAGATGAGAATTTTGAAGCTGTAGAGACCCATTGGACTTGAATATTGTAACTGGTTTGAAGCATCAAATATAAGCTGATTTATGGGATCTCGGTCTATGTCAACGATGATGTTTTTCTTATTGTAATTTTTATTTTATTTCTATTTCCATTCTGTCCATATTCTCTGATAAAGAAAAACAATTATAGAGTTAGGATTTACTGTCAAAGGTACCCTTCTTACTGATAAGCTTTATCTACATGTTTTCTTCCAAAATTGTGTATTTAAGAATGATTCAGTACAGTCCAAGCAATTAGGAATGTTGGCATTCCCTCGTCCTACTATCTAAGCTAAATATTTTTCTTGAATGTTATTTTCAGTTTCTGCCAAGTAAAATTGAACTAGGGAAGTCTATGGTGAGCCCTGTCCTCTAGTTTTATCTCCAAAGGTTGTCTGAAATTTTCCCTAAGAGTATGTTGAAAGCAGGCTAGGTTCAAAGTCCTTACCTGATCTTACACTATTATTTGTTATCTTATATGTTGTCTTGAAAGTTTTCTTAGTAAAGCAGAGCTAGGGAATTTTATGGTGAGCCCTGTTCTATAGTTTCTTCTCCAACAATTGCTTTGAAAGGTTTCCCTTTGAATATGCTAAAAGAAGGATAAGTTCAAAGTCCTTAATTGATCTTAAGCTATTCTTTTTTTGTTCTAAATCTTTTCTATTGAAAGTGCATCAAAAGCAGGTTAGTTTCGAGGTACTTACCGGATCTTAGATTACTTTTATGTATTTCTTAAGTGTATGCCAAAAGCAGGATAGTTTAAAAGTACTTACTTGATCTTAGGCTGCTCTTTGTTCTTCATTTTTTAAATTCCCCTTCTTATTGTTACATACCATTCCATAAAATCAACTTTAAAGATATCCTTAGACATAGATGACTTGCCCCATGGACCACTCTTGAACATTGTTGTTTCAATTAAATCCTACTATGACTCCATAGCCCAATGGATTGAAGTTGTTTCTTGCCTATCTTCTTAGCTGAATCAATTTTCACTTTCATTCATCTTCACCCTTCATTTAGACTTCCTTCACCTTCACATATCTTTTCTCAACCAAAAACAATCAAAAACCTTGTTCTTCATAACTAGCCTAATATCACATTCAAAAGCCTTAAAGATAAATCAATCTTTGCACTTATAGATAGATCCCTCTCTAGATTCAGGAGGGATAGATCCTATAATTCCAAAGTGGTTCAAGTGTTCTCCCTGCAGCTTTAGTCTCACCAATCTGCTAGAATTACAGGGAGCTAACACTTAGCATGCATAAAATATCTCGACAAGGAATGCAACATCCTTCCAGGGTTCTGGTAATGAATTATTGTCAAATATTATACCTCTCTTGAGAAATTTTTTACCTGACTCAAGGAATTTCCGCATGATATCAGGTTAGGGTTTTAAGGGCAAAACCATTGTTCTCTCGTCCAGAGTAACCCTGTCACTTACGCAATTTCTTCTTCTATCACATGCACCACTGTCACTACTACCTCTGATATACCCTCCCTGTAATGGATGGAAAATTCTAGGGCTATGCCTTTCTCATACAATTGAAACCTGTCAATATACTCGCTCCAGTGGGCCTATTCAAAAAATGGTTTAACATGTGGAAATTCATCTAGAAATTCTTCGGCAGATTCTTTGTGTACTTTTGGGCCTCCCATGTTTAGTCATATTTGAGAGTGGCTATGGCTATGTTTTTTCTTTGCAACAATTTGAGTGTGGGACAATGACGTAGTGGAAGAGTTGGCCTAATGAGTGCAATAATATCATGTCTCATCATCTATGTTAGCGACAGTGTGCATTCAGACGTTTCCACAACGGTTTCCACCCATTTGACACCAAAATTGCATTATTGTCGTGGTAATGGTAGATTTATGCTTCCATTGTACAAAATTGGGTGTATTCACAATGGTTTTCAACCATTTGGCACAAAGAATTCATTGTTTTCATGGTCAGGGGAGATTTCAATTTTCGTTTTACGCAGTCATAGATTCCCATTGTACCCAGCTAGGGGTTTCTACAATAGTTACCATTGGAATGGGAGAGTGAGTTTCCATGGGAGGGTCCTAATTTTCCATCATAATAATTTAAAATTTTATTACGTGAAACTTTGTGAACCCATCTGACATTACACCGACTCCCTAATTTAATTTCCTTAAAAGGAAGTGGTTAGAGTTTATTAGTTATCCTTGAATGCATATTATAATTGTGCATGATTATCAAGTTAATATCATTGATATGTAGATTTTTTGTATTATTTTCACTATTTGGAGGCTTAGTTGTTGTTTCTATTATGTATGTCAACATATGCTTCAATTCAAATCACCTGCCCTTGTGGATTTAGATGTTGATAATGGAAACATTTACAACAATTAAATTGTTTTTTTTTTTATATTTATACAATTTTGTCCCTTAAATGAGATTGGATCTATGGATTGAAAAAATGAAAGATATCAAAATTTCATTTTGCAGTTGGGAAAAGAATCTTTGATATATAAGCTATCTTGGTTAGCATGCAAGTAAGGGAATCTCACATAATTCGTCATTGAAGGGGACTCTTTAAGAATTCAAGCTCATTATACTTTTATTAGAGACTTGTATAAAATTTCCATGTGCTACTAATGCATAATGAATGAATGGATTTTCCTAGAAGTTGGAATTGTGAAGACGTATTGAAGGAATTCTAAGGTATCGTTTTGTAACATCTTTTGGAGTCCTCTATTTCCTAATAAAATTATTTATTTTGATGTTCATTTTTTGGTTTCATTTAAAGTGACCTTAATTGATAAAGTATCATTTATGAAAATAAATAGTGATTCTCCCCACACCCTTAATTTTCACCAAATATTAAAAATTCACAACAGAATCATATAAGATTCAATCAAAACATAGTGACCACATAAGTCCCTCAATAAAAACAAAAAAATTATGGCTAGATTACCTAATCAAGTTGGTAATAGTTTAACCAACAGAAAGTCTGATCTAATTTATTAGGGATAAAACTATATTTTAGAACTACAAACTAGTTTTTAATCGTCACTTAAAATGAATTTATTTATTTCTGGAATGAATTATTTAATTCATTTTGGAAGCTTCTCGCCATATTTAATCTCTAAATTAAAGATCCCAATCCATTTTGTAATTGTTTTTAATCATGTTAATATTTTGTTTCATTTTCTATGTATTAAAACATACTAAATTGCACGTATACATCATTGTATATAGGTATATTGTTTATTTATTTATGTTTCATTTCTATATGCATGGATGGAATGTATTATTTAACTCAAACATCTCAATATAAGTAAGTATGTTTTATATATATTAGAATTATAATATGGTTTATATATATTAGAATTAGAACCGTCGATTTTCCTAGAAATAATTAGAGTAAAGTTAACTAAAATAGAGGTAATGTTACAGTTTTTTTTACAACTTATAGATTTGTTTTTTGTTATATACTGTGGTTATTAATCACATAGAATTATACTTTATTACCAGGCAAAGAAAATAGAAAAAAATAAACTGTAATGAAAATGAAACAACTGAACTATAATCAAAATTAGACAACTTAATTTTAATCACAATGTAATTCCATTGATATTGTTACTGAAGAATGCATTTTTTACATAGTCATGTAGTGTTGACATATATAGAAGGTACCCAAAAATAAAGTGAGCCCATCTATAAAAAACAACCTCATATAAAGACAAAAAAAATGATGGGCATAAAGCTACTACAATCTATCACAGGAAATAGGAACACCATAATAGGACTCCAACCATAATAATCCCAACACCAATGATAAGAACAATCCATTCATTAACCTGCCACGTATACCGATGCCTCTCAATGACAATTGGTGGAGAAAATCTTGGCTCCTCCACATACCTTGCACATCCATGTCCATTAGATGTTTCTTCAATGAGTATATCATCAAAAACACTTTGGACTATGATCTTTAAATTATGTTAAAACTTTGAAACTGTGAAGCAATGTTTTTTCTTGATGGTAGAGAGGTTTCAAATTTTGTCTTCTAACCTAGAAAATTATAATCATTTCATTTATTATCAGTTTAGAATTTGTGTAAGTGAAAATGTCACTTACACCATAATTCCTTGCTATTATAATCCCATCAAGCAAGGAAAAAAATATGCTTCATTGTTGGTGCTTCTCCCAAGATTTTCTCTAGTATTTTGATAAACTTGGCTTAGTGCTTCATTATGAAGCACAAACCTATTTTGTGCATGGCCTAGGTTTGGATGACACCAAACCTTGATTATCAATGTCCATCTTTGAACTATCTGCAAAATCAAAATAGAATTAAATTAAAAAAAATAAAAAATTAATTAAATATTGTATGATTGTTAAAACAAAGTTGCAACAACCCACTATTACAGTAGCAAAAAATCACCATTATAGTAGCTAAAGTTCACTATTAGAGTGTATACAAGTCATTTTTATAGTGGTGGAAAGTCATTGTTACAATGGCGGCGACAACTCACAGTTACAGTGCAACAAATCCCAGTTACAGTGGCAGTAAATCCTTGTGATAGTGGCGCAATTCACTCTAACAGTGACTTGTCACCACTGTAGCAATGAATTTCCACCACCATAACAGTGAGTTTCCGCTAATGTGATAATAGGAGAAACAAGATAAAATAATATTTAGAAACAAATGCAACCTATATTTTTAGAACAATGAGCATATTCAGAAAGTATGAAAAAATTAGAACAATGGTTTGAAAAGCTAATAGTGAGTTTCTAGTAACAATGAGTAATAGAACATAAAAAATTAGAACAATGGGTTGGAAAGCTAATAATGAGTTTCTAGTAACAGTGAGTAATAGAACAAAAAATATAAACTAATATTTAGAAACATGTATATTCTTTATATGTAGAACAATGAGCATATTTAGAAAGTACGAAAAAATAGAACTGCGGGTTGACAAAATAACATTGAGAAAGAGAACATGAATTAATTAATGAATTTTAATGAACAACTAATAGGATAGTAGGACAAACAAGCTAAAATAATATTTAGAAATAGAAACAACCTATATATTTAGAACAATGAGTATATTTAGAAAGTATGTAAAAATAGAACAATGAGTTGTTAGTAATATTGAGTAATAGAACATGAATATATTAATGAATCTTAATGAATCTAATAGTTAAGAATATGTATTTCCTTTGAAGAGGTCATAGGTTAACATATATAATAAGGTAAAGTATATACATTCCCATATATTTTAATAATCAAATTGAGTGAGTCTCTTATGTTACATACAACACAATATTATACAGTAATTTGATACGTAGTTTAGCCATAACCTTAAAAATTATTATTGAAAATAGTGAAGATTTCTAGTTATGATATGAAAGTTGGATTGATAAAGTCAATAAACTTACATCATTACTTTTTTATTACATAAAGCTACATGCACATACTATTTGAAAACAAACTCGCCATTTTTCATGCACATGCCATGTATTCAAATAAAAATAAAACTTTCGAGTTTTATTATAATATTATTTCCTAAAAAATTAGAATACGATGAAATTATATATTAAAATAAAATGATCTATATATATAAAAGTAATGGGTGATGTTATTTGGATTTATTTGGAGTGGTTATGAGAAATAACTGGGATGTTATCCAAAGAATTTTAATTAGGTCGAGTAACATTTTAAGATTTGATGTTATAAGTTTAAGCCTTGTCATTGCAAACGAATAATTCTTCTAAAACTTAAATAAAGAATATGAAAATATTTTCCCCAACAGAATTAAAAATTCTCACACATAATATTGGAAAATTTTCTAAATTTTAAATACATATCAAATGAGAAGATATAAAAATATACAGATAGAAAAATTTACTAAATATAAAAATACTTTTTGCATAGAAATAAAAAATACGCATACATAATATTGGAATAAAATCAAAATTATGAACACATATCAAATGAAAAAATGCAGATATAAAATTTCAAAGTTTTTTTACATCAGAAACTAACAAGTATAAACACAAAACATTTAAATGTTGCATTTATCTTATAAATAGATAAAAATAAAAATAAAATCTAATGAGAAAATTTAAAATATTTCATCCATAATACATGATGAATCGATAGAAAGAAGAAATATCCCCCTTTCTTAAGAAAATTTCACTCTCTATTATATAAACAAGGTTTTCCTACTATTTTATAACGATGTAAAATGAGTGAAAAAAGACGACCAATGACAAGTGACCAAACGATGACCTGTGACCAGTGACAAATGGGTTGCGACACGGTGACCAGTGAACTTCCACAATGGTGACCCAACTAAGTGTCATAGCGGAAATTCACTAGTCAATGTTGCGACAACTCATTGGTCACCATTGTGACAACTTATTATCACCTTTGTGACAACTCCCTGAAACAACATCCCACAGAAAAAATAATGCAGAATGAATTTAAATTGGTAACCTTTTCCTTACATAAATAAAACATTAGGGGGAATATCTCGGAGAAAAAATAATGCCGAATGCATATAAATTGGTAACATTTTCCTTACATTAAAAAAGACAGTAGAAAAAAAGTACCTTTGCAAAAAATAACCCTCTGTAACTCTTGTTTCTTATTTATTTTTTACTCTTGTTTTCAATTTTGTAATAAGGACAAGAAATGTGAAAAAGGAAGCGATTGCGAATACAGGGGAATACTCTCGACCAAATTAACGTCCTTCGGAGAATGCTCTCGAAGAAATGAACGTAGGGGGGAGTAATTGAAATGTGTCAAGTTGACAGAATGAAATTTAGAATTAAATTCCATGAAATTGATATTCAATGAGGGGAGTTCGGGCGGAAAAAAATATGAAACCCGAATCGCTTAATTCTTTCTTGCCACACATGGAGAGATTTATAATGTACCAAAACATTTTATTGCAGTAAATTTGGTTAATGGGAAGATAGTAATTTGAAATTGCAGTCGAGTGAAGGAATCAATTTTTTGAATATCCGTATACAAAGGGAAAGTGAGCATTGGTTGATGTCACTTCCCAACTCTGTGTGGTTGCACAATAAGTGAGTGACATTTCGAAAATCCATGTGGCATCATGTCATGCAAATAGACGTTATTGCAAGCAGAAGTTAACTGAAAACCGATGTTAAATACAGACGGATGTTACATACATACAAACGTTAACTATTTTTTGAATGGGGTTGGACCGCAATGGTAGAAGGTCCTCATTGATAGTGAGCCGATGCAAAACACGAAGGGTGTTTCGTCAACCTGTTAGCCCACTCCTTATTTGATTTCTAAACATAAGACAACCTCCTATGTTGCATTTGATTCTTTTTATTTTTCCCATAAACACTAATATATTGTTATGATGGCAAATGTTATTAAAGGAACTATTGTGATTGGAACATCCATTGACATTACAATAATGAAATTTGAGTGACATTCATCCACATTTTGAATTTTTTGGCCAATTTTTTTTCATTAAATTATTTGTCATTAAATATTTTATTCCTCAAATTATTCTTATGTTGATTGTCTTCTTACAATCCCCACAAAAATATCAAATGAAGTGGTTAAAGTTGTTTACAATTTTTAACTTGGATTGCCACAAAATTCCCTACCTTATTCAAAGCCCTACCAAGATAATATAATATATATTTAATTATTAAACAGTTTCAATCGTCGTGCAGTATGCATGAAACATTTGGTGACTAAAGCAGAACACAAAATTTGGGATGATTGAAGATGTTGCAACATTATTATGTCACTTCCAAATGACATTTAGCGATGGTGATGGGTTGTTTCTTTGTCACTACCGCCAAATTTTAGATTAATTTCAAAGTTCAACATTTGTTTTCAATTTGGTTTAGGCTGACATAGGCACGTCGTCACCCCAGGGAAATAGAGTGTAAGACCATAGTTCAACCTTTTTTTTTTGAGGGATATAATCCTTTTCATGTGGTATATTAAATATAGATAGTTCCCATATGATCAGTGAATATATTTTCACCCTCTTTGATAGATTGCAGACCAAGATTTAATATAAAACATTACTCTTGTAATTTAACACAGTTCAATTGGACTGCAAGGTAGCAAACCTTTATCATGGTGACCATATCTTCAACGTTGATATGTTTACTACATTAAATATGCTTTATGTTGAGTGGTACAAGCTCTGAATAAATTTTTAGGAGATTTGACCATAGGCTAGAAGTCGTATTTGATAAACATTGAGACCTCTAATTTTACATAGTTATATACCTCAATTGGAAATCAAGGACTAGATCTAGTTTTTAAAAAAATCACGTCTCTCATGACACAGATTTCTACTCAGATATAAAAGAATAAATTTTCCATCGTTATGCACGTGTGCCATGCTGAAGTGATAGTGGATAGTAATGCGCTCAATCCTTGCATGAAAGTTACATTTCTTTCAAATAATATATAAGCTTTAATTGTCCAATTTTCTATCTGTCTATTTTCATATGCAAAGTTATTTGTGCATTACCTATTTTCAATGGCCATATACAAAAAAATTGTTTGCTTTAGTTCAAACAGAAGTCATCAAATCTATGAGGCCAGGTGGTAACTCCTTAAATGAATTGTGATTTTTCATTAAAACTGATCATGGATATATATATAGAGGGAGAGACTCTTGGGCTTCATATCTGAATGTTTCTTCATATTATAATTCTACTTGTTTTCTATTTATATTGTTTCACGTGGATTACCTAATCCCAAATATTAGGTTTCAACATTCCCACCCTTAATCTGAAGGGATGTTGGTGAGTCCAAGCATCATTATGAATCTTTCAAACTTTTCTCTTCGAAGAGATTTTGTGAAGATGTCCGCAATCTACTCATTTGTGGAAAAAATGTGTATATTTATTATCTTGGCCAAAACTTGGTGTTGAACGAAACGGCATTTTGTTTTTATGTGTTTCATTCCATGATGGAACTTTAGGTTCTTAGCCAACTTTATTGTAAAATTGTTGTCAATGATGAGAGGAGTTAAATGCACATGTTTCTCCTACAAATCTTCCTGAATTTTCCTAAGCCACGCAATTTCCTTTATTTCTTCAGCTCTTGCCACATATTATGCCTCAATTGTGTAATTTTTTGGAACTAATAGTTTTGGTGACCTACAGGAGAGAGGTCCTGATCTAGGACTGATAGCATAACCTTAAGTAGATACTGCATTTTCATTATCTTAAGCGAAGTCTAAATCACAATATTCAATCAAACTAAAGTCACCCACTTGTGTATACTTAAGTTCAAAGAGTTGAGTTCCCTTCACGTACTTCATAACTCTTTTTGCAGCAGACGATTGTCCCTCACGGGGATTTTGCATAAACTTGGAGATGATTCCAATATCAAATGAAATATCTGGAATAGTAGTAGTCAAGTAGTTGATACTTCCCACAAGTTGTCTATAATTTGTTGCATCCTAAGATTATTTTCCTTCAATGGATGTGAGTTGTAAGTTTTATTCCATTGGAGTAGTCAAAGGATTGCACTCAGTCATGCCAAAATTGTTCAACATATCTCTAATGTATTTCTTCTAAGATAAGAAATTAAACTTCAGATGTTTAGTTACTTCAATACGAAGATAGTAGTGAGGATAACCCAAGTTAGTCATTTCAAAGCCTTTCCTCCATTCTGTACTTATGGATGCAATGTAGCTCTCATTTTTATATGTCATGAAAATATCATCTACATACACCAAAATATATTCAACTTTGTTGCTAACTTTCTTGGCAAACAAATTTTCGTCATCAAGATCATAATGTTTGAAGTTCAGTTTCAAAATATGCTCAGTTCACTTCTCATACCAGGCTCATGGTGCTTGTTTGAGGACATACAAGGATTTTCCAAGCTTGCATACTTTTTGTTCTTGACCCTTCGAAACAAATCCGTCTCATTGGGACATAAAAACATTCTCTTTAAGATCTCCATTCAAGAAATTAATGTTTACGTCCATTTGATGGACTTTCCAAATGTTCTGAGCAGCCAAGGCAAAGAGTGTCCCTATGTTATCCCATTTTGCTATGTGGAAAAAATTATCCTCATAGTTGACCTCTTCCTTCTGTGAAAAATATTTTACCAAAACCCTGGATTTGTGCTTGCCAAGTGAGACATAAACTTTGTATGTTTTCTTCTAGACCCACTTGCATCCTATTGGTTTGGTTCCCAATGGAGGATCAGAGAGCTTACAGGTACCATTATTTATAAAGGAATCATATTATTTCTATGTCGCTTCTTTCAATTCAACATGAGAAGAGGATTCTTTGAAGGAATTTACCTCTAAATCTGTAGACAATTTTAGTTCACAATCATAAGAAACATCCATATCAACAGGTAAATCAGAATCATCTACATCATCTCCATTTTTCCTAGTTGTACTTCTTGTTCCTGTATTTCCAACCTCATCAGGACACACACTTTCAAATGTCTTTGTCAACAATTTTGGAGGACCTTTTTGATATGGCCCAGGCTGTTCAGTTGACTAAGGTGGGGCTGAATCAAGATTTAGTTTCCCATTTTTTTCAATCACATCACTCAAAGTGTCATCAGTGGTAAGAGCTTCCTGTGGGGGAGAGAGTGCTTAGAAGAATATTCCATAGATTGATCGAGTATAGGAATACCACTTAAATATGAGGAATCACATTATCAAATACTTGAAATGAATTTTCATGTCTGAATCTATCCAAGCAATCAAGCTATCGCTCAACAACATTGTTAGTCTTCGAAGAGTCAAGAAACATCATATATCTAGATAGTACAAACTTCTTATTAACTTCTTCATAGAGACAGAATGTTCTGGAGGTATTTGAATACCCCAATAAGATACACTTACAGCTCATTGCACCAATTTTTTTTCATTGCTAGTTAGGTATCAAGGCATAGCAGGTGGAACCAAATACCCTGAGATGCTTTACCAAAGGAATGTGACCATACCACATTTCAAAAGGAGTCTTGTTTCTAATAGAATTATATGGAAGCCTATTCTTTATATACAAAACACATAGAACTACAGCATCCCAAAACGTTAGTTTAAAGTTCTTGAAAAACATCATGGAACACAACATATTTAAGATGTCCTATTCATTCTTTCAGCTACTCCATTATGTTAGGGATTATAAGGCACGATTTTTAAATGTTTGATCCCATGTTGAAAAAGATAGTTTTCAAAATAATTTTATGTATACACTTTTACGTTATAAGTGCGAATAGAGCCAATATGAGATTGTGCATCATTTTCAATCCATGCATGAAATTTCTTGAATATTTTAAAAACGTCAAATTTTCTCTTCAATAAATAAACCTAACACGTTCTGGTGTAGTCATTAACAAATTTCATCATATATTTATTACCATTTGTAGCAGTGACATGCATTGGGACACATAAGTCTGAATGAAAAATTTCAAGTTTTCTATATCCTGTGGAATGAGAATAATGAAAATATTGTTTGTTATGATTTCCTATAATACAAGCATTACATTGCTTAAGTCTCCTAGGAATTGTAGGAAAACAAGTGACACCATTTTTTTTCAACAAGCAAAGGTTGTCATAGTTCAAGTGTCCAAATCTAGCATGCCATAATATAATTTATGGAAATGTATCGTCATCATAGCGATAATTTTATGCAAATTTTTGTGCATGAGTAGAGGTACCTTGTAGCTTCAGAAGTGTTTATTCTTATTTCCCCGTCATGAAAAGTGAGTTATTTGATGCTTTTGTGACCTCTACCTTGACATAAAATATATGAATTAAGTGTCATTGTTGGCGGATCTGGACCAAATACAACAACTTTCTCCTTGGCTCTGAGAGGTATTGAAAATCATGTACAAGAAAGTCTGGAAGATCAGGCAGTTGAGCCTGATGGTGCTAAGCCCCGATGGCTTGAGTTTTGACTTACCTAAAAAATATACTAATCCATCAACATTGTATGTGAATTCTTCAAAAAAATATCTGTTAAAATTCGTGTGGCAATTTTCTCCTCAATCAAGAAACCAATCATCTTTCCATGAAGCAAGTGAAGCATTGAAAAAATCTTCAATTACTCCAATATTGAAATGTTCCACCAAATAGTTAGAGGATTCGAGTGCTTTAACTTTCCCTTAATCATTTGTTTTACCTTTGGCTTCATTTATTTCCTTTTCAATTATGTCCCAAGGAAACTTACCTATGGATGCATCATGTCCATCTCTATTGCAACGTATGCAATGAAGGTCATACTTTTCTTCTTGGAATTTTTTGTTGCCCCTGTTATCACTCTAGTAAATTCTTAAGTTGTGGGATTTTGGATTTAAGTCAAAGAAATCTAGAGGTAACCACAAACCTACTTTAAACTATAGGATCTAGCCTTCCTAGGGTTCAAATAGGGCTCTCTCTTTAAGATTTATCTTTGTTTGATTTACAAATGTTAGGCTATTTATGAAAATACAATTTGGTTTTGGTTTAAATGTTTTGGTGGGAAAAAATCACTTGGAGGTAATATAGAGAGAAATCTACTTGTCCATTGGGCTATGGAGCCTAAATCAAACTAGAAGCACTAGAAATCAGGGCCAAAAAGGTACAAATATATTCAGGGAAAGATAGATAACCCTCAGATATTTGGGAAAGTGGTTTTTTGTGAGGTGGTATAATTGGGATAAAGGGCACTTAAGGATCCTTTGATACAGAAAATGGAAGTAGAAGGTAGAGGTCAAACGGGAACGAGAGAAATTAAGAATTCTCAACACCGGAAATTAGAAGAAAACATTAAAATTTCAACTATTTAAAGATAGGGAGCATTTGACTAATCCTATAGTAATACTCCTAGTTACACATTGAGATAAAACAAACATAAAATAAATGCATGAAACTTTAGAAAAGCAAACAGTGACAAGTAGGAAGTACTTCACTCATCAACTTATCACAGGGATCCTGAATTATGATGCCAGTCAGCTTGTCCAGTTTGCTACTTCGAGTTCAAACACACAAAGCCTCCAATGTTCAACAAAAATGTCTATAATAAGTCCAACAATTTTATTCCACACTGAATAATTCTGAAATTGAAGTATTTATACAAAAAATATTACAAACATACTAGAATATTTCTAGGAATAACTTTAGGAAAAAGAAAATATCATTACATAATAAAAGGGATAGTTTCTTAACAAACTAGCAAGCTGTTGTCTTTTATCCAAAATAATTAGAACTATTTTGCTACAAGGAGCTTTTAGCTGCTTATGTGTCTTTCTTGTTGGCTGCTAGATATTTTTATGCACTTAACTTGCCTTCACTGATACTCTTTCATGCTGATAATATTTAACCTAATTATCTTAAATGCTGATACTCTTTGACCATTATTTTTACTTTTTTACTATAGTAAATTATCTTTTTAGCAGTACAAATCAGCAAACTGTCTTCTCTCTTTTGACTATCTCTTGGTAAATTTTCAATGTTTTTACATTTTATCTTTACATTAAATCTATGAAATTTTTCCACTCTTCTACTGTTGGAATTTCGACATTTTTCAGATTTCTGAAGTTTTCATTAGCCTCTGTGTATTTTGAAAAAGTAGGCTTGATGACAAAGGGGTGCTTAATTTCATGTTGTAGAAAAAATAAATCTTCAACATATTGAAGTAAAACTTTGCCTGTAGGGGTGCCTTGTGCTAGTGGCTTGTTTACTTGCTCTTTAGAAAACTCCTTGATCTTCTTGTCATGGTCCTTGTGTGGCATAATCTTTTCATTGAACACATGTATGTCTGGTAGGCCCTTTTCTCTGGGATTTGTATATTTTACCATAAATCTAGTTATGGAAAGGTTCATTGTTTCACATTTATCTTCAAGGTTGTTCATTAAGTTCTTTTTAGTAACAAGCATCTTGATTTTCAATATTGTCTCTGTCATGTCTGATATCTGCAATTCTTCAAGTTCTTCCCCGTTCTTGCTGTTTAAAAATGTAATAAGTTTTAAAGCTTGTGTAGGCTTATCAATCAACTCATATTTTGTCTTCTGTATCTCTATTTGGGGTGCTAATAGCAGTTCTTTCCGCTCATATATAACCTGAATTGAAGGCCATTGATTATGAATGGCTTCAATTATGTTAGTCCAAATATGATTTTTAATATATGAGATTTGCTCTGTGAAAGTCAATTCTTTTTGTAAATTCTTGAGCTGCTCTCCCAATATGATCGCTTTTTTCTCATGAGTTCTGACATTGATCTGAGTTTTCTTATTTTCCCTCTCAATATTTTCAATTATCTTATTCAGTCTATTTATTTCACCTGTATTTAAAGACATGTCTTCCATAGCCTTGATAATCTGGCTGGCTTCATCAGTGTGTTGTACATTCGTAGTAGAATAGTCTGTAGGTGAAGTGGTGGCTGAAGTCACTGGCACTGCAGTTGGCAGTGGGCCCTTTGGTGGTAATTTCTCTCCTAAAGTAGAGGGAAATGATGTAGTAATCAGTGGGATGACTGTAGGAATTGTAGGAATTTATGCTTCTTTTACAGTCTCTTTCTCTTGGACAAGTTGGTACATTTGTGTTTCCATCTCTTTGATTTGTGCTGTCAATTTAAGTATGAGCTCCATCATTTCCTCTTTTTCACATTGATCCTGGAGGATTTCCTTCGTTTGTGGATGCTCACTTTGAGGAAGCTTGAGATTTTTCCTCAAAGCTATTATGTCTTCATTATTTTTCTTGATTAATAGTTCCACTGCTTGGATATTTGAGGGATCATATCCCACCTGAAAAACTAGTTCCTCTAATGCTTTGATCCTTAGGTCCTTGGCATAAAGTGATGCTTTATTAATCTTCATCTGATCCTGCATATTAAGTATGGTATTTTGAAGTTTATTGGCACTCATTGCTTTGGTTTCCAGTGTAGAATACAACATTTCAGAGGTCTATCCGTGGAACTCAATATGGTCCAGCTTATGAATATTCTCTGTGTCTACCTCAAGGTCCACCTTTTTATAGTCTAATACTGTTTTAGGTGCGGAGGTAGTAGACTGTAAAAATGACATCATCATTTTATTGCTGGAATAGTCAAATGTTGATAATAACCTATTCTTATTTCTAGGCTTCTACTTCAGAAATTGAGGATATATTTCTGTCCTTATCTCCTCATTATTTTTCTTAATTAGCTTATACCTTTCCTTGATGTCCAAGTCCTTTTCCTCAGCTGGTTGTGAGGAAGAGGCTTCCATGCTTTGTTTCTTCTTAAACATCTATGTGTCATTCTAATTGGATGTTTCATTTTCTATTTCCATAAGTGTTTCATTGATTATGGTTGTTGCTATATCATTATTGGTCACTGGAGCATCTATCTCATCAACATCAATTTTTATTTTCTCCTTATCAACTGAACTATGTTTAAGCCTTTTTTTATAGATTATTTTAAATTTGGTCTTAGTTTTTGTCTCTGCTATGTAACCTCCTTCCTCTATGACTCTCTTTATTGATGTTTCTGGTTGTTTGACAACTCACAAAATTGATGTTGTTCCTATTTGGCTTGCTGCCTCTACCAAGGTGTTTTCACTCCATTCCATTTGATTTGAAAACTTTTCTATTTCAGGCTTGGACTCATGGATAAAAGGTGTTAATTTAAACTTCACCCTTAGCTAGATTAAGATCCCTTGTGGATCATAATTCCATGGAAAACTTTCATCAAATCTAAATTCTGATAATTTCTTTGCTATTTCCTTTTATGCATCTCTGTGGTTGATTATGAATGGCCCAACTTGATTCTTCAACTTAAACTGGGTCTTCTTTTTGGCTGCCATAATGTTAATTGAATCTGCATTGAGAATTTTTCTAAGATATTCAAGTGCAAAAATTCTCATACACACATGCTTGGGCAACTTGTAGGGTAACAAGTTTGCACAAAAATCCTTAATTCAGTGTGTTTTTCATAAAGGTACCAATCTCCAACTTTGTTATGCTCTGAAAGCTGTAATATTCTTTTCATTTGTTCATTGATCCTAGGTTGTTTTGATTTGTTTAATATGCTCATTGTTGGATGCAAAAATAGTTTTGAAAACTCTGAGTAAGTGGAATCACTGGATTCTTTTCTCAGTAATGAAGTCCAAAAGGTAATTGATAAAGGATTTCCTTCTACATCCATATTTTTCAAATAAATTGGGAACTTGTCTGCTTGAGAGAATAAAATCAAATGGAAAAGATAAGATGAATATCGAAAAACTCCTTCTATGGGTAATTTAGTGAACTGGTAATGGATGGCATCTGCTATGAAACCAACATAGTCAAAGATGACTACCGGAGGTTGACCAGGAGTTATGGTGGACAGGAAACCAAGAATATATTCATCAGTGTACTCATCTGTAAAATATCCAAGGATAAAAGATAGCATAGAGATAATATTTCTACCACCTTCAGGAAATTTAGATGTGGAGTATGGAGGATTTATCTTTGGAATGTCAGCATGAGAAGGCATAAAATTCTGAAAGATCATGAACCTCTTAGGGAAATCTATGCCAAGGTATAACTGAGTTAGTTCATCTATAGACAAGGGGACTGCCTGGGGATCAGGTTGTAATTGAAGCATTTGATTAATTGACTAGGTTGTAATGGTAAAAATTATTTCTTTTTCTGCATTTACTATAGCCTTTTGACCTGGCTCATGGAATTTTTGATAAATTCTGATGAGTTCTTTAGCAGGGTGAGTCAATGGGACTATATACTTAGGAAAATGGGTTTCCCAAATTGGAATATAATCTTTATCTAGATATTTTTCATAACACCAGTTGTGTATATCTAGCAAATTAAACTCAATAACAGGGTCTGCAATTTTATATTCAAGACCAAAAAAAGTAATGTTTTCAGTAGCAACCACAGGTGGTTGAAGGGGATTTACTGTTGTAGTAGATTTGGCAGTGATGGGGGTAGGCTTAGGGGCTTTGGATCCTTCAGATTTAGGTGTTTTGGATCCTACAGGTCTGCTTGTGCTCTACTTCTTAGTCATTTTGAGTAACTGCTAGAATATTAGAATGTTTGTAGGAACTTTTTATTTTAACAAAGAGGAAACTGAGAAATTTAGATTTAAGGATGGCTTCTTTTGGGATTTTTTCCCAATTAAGTTTATCTGAGGATGTGAAAACTAGCATAAAACAGAAGACAAGATTTTTTTGAGTCAGTTTGATTGAAAAAATATGTTTTCAAGGTAATTAAGAGGTTTTAACTATTTTAGATCCTTAAATTTGATCTTTAGATTGTAAAATTCGAGGAATTTTGGCTTTAAAAGGCTTAAAATGGAAAACAGGGTTTCCTGGGAAAATTTTGTCAAGGTTTGGCCTCTTTTTTAGTATTTGTTAGGAAGTTTGGTTTGGTGAATTTATTAACGAAAAGCCTGGTTCTATTAAATATTGTTTAAAATTGAATATGCAGGCTTCAATTGTCGAAAAATACCTTTAATTATAGGTATTTGGCTTTTGAAAATGGTTTCTGAGACTTTCAATTGATTTTGAGGACTGTAACAGCTTTCCAGAGCGGCGAATAGCTCCTTAAATGGTCTTCAATGGTGGAATTCTTGTCTGATTCAGAGTTTCTGGGCATAAAATCGGCAATCAGGGATTGAAAATTCTTAACTCAGTTGGGCATCTATTCAGATTTCAAATGCGTAGATAAACTGCAAAATAGATGTATCAAAGTTTTTAACCTTTAATTTTAATCTCCATAAATGTCATTAATGCAGGTCTAGTCAATGGAGGGAGGTGGTTCCAGGCTTTGAAACGAAACAGGAGAGCAGTTATCACATGCAGATTGGGCAGTAAGTGGTTTATTCTCAAATGAATGGGATCGAATAAGAAATCACCATGTAGCACAGGAAGAAATGGGCAATACAACCCATTTCACGTTCATTTTTCATTTGGGCAGACGATTAGTTTTTCCGCGCGATATTAATCTAGGGTCGTTGGATCTAGGATTCGGGCACGAAGGGTCAATATCTATTTAAAAGGTGCGGCCAAAGGAATGGTGGGACCTCGGGTCTTCATTGGGGCTGGCGGTAAAAAACCTTTATAAAATATACATTGGATTAAAGGTTTTATATACATAAAAAGGGTTTTATGTATATGGGCAGGGTATAGGCATAGTTTAAAATATACCATGGGTCAACAATATAAAGCGTGAGGCTTTATATAACATGGCAGAATATGGATAGGAGCGGGGTTAATGTTTACTTAAAAAAAACCTTAGTTTAATTTGAATCCAACATTGGATTATAAGTTTATACGGGGAAGAATTAATATATACATTGCAAAGGAGTTATTATATAGTATTAAATCTTTGTGAATGATTTAATAACTATAAGGGGCAGGATATTTATTTAAAGTTAGTTTGATACCAAAGGGCATTTTATTTGGGTTTTAATTTAACATGTGTGTAATAACATTGGTCCAAAATCTTTGTAATAGTGGGTTTTTTGCGGGTATTTAGATATAGGGAATTAGATAAATAGGATAAGGCTTTATTTATGGATTTAATAAAATAGGTTAAAGTTAATATGAAAGGGGGATAGAGTGTACAAAAAAATACATAATCACTAAGTAAATTGTAAAAGTAAAGAAAATCTCATCTTTTTATCATGTCACCAATACTTAGGATAAAGTAGTTTTGAGGGTTATTGTATGTTCTTAGAATAAAGGAAGTTAATTAAATGGGTTTTATCTGTTTCATTAAGTAAGAATGAGTCTTACTTATGAAAATGAGTTAAAATGTATGAATGAAGGATAAATAATGGTAAATGGAAATTTAACATAAGAATTCAACATTTTCAACTAACCAGTCATCGAGCCTTGGGTCCAGTCCCAACAAAAGTTAGAGAAATGCTCTGAGCCTGTTTGACTGATAGTTTAGAATACTGAATACTTATAGGGGAGGGGAAATTATTGGTTTTACCCGATTATTAATATTACATGCTTTCTTCCACTTCCTTCTACCTACCCAACATTACTCTAACATTTTTTCTTCCTTTTGGCAGGTGCATTTAGGCTTGCAACCTTGAAACATTTATACTTTCAAAGCAATAAAACTATTTAAATCTACCTTAGTTCATCTGAGGGTTCAGATTAAACTATTGATCTCTTCATTATTCACTACCTATCTACTGATTTGTCAGGATTAAGCTGTCTAACAAATCTTTACTCACTATCTAAAACATGAAATTGAAAACATGACAAGTCAAAATTAAATAGTTTAACTTATCGTGGATTATAGAATTTATTGACACTCTACCATAATTATTTATTTTGCAGAAAAGTAAAAAGTAGTGGCATTTGGACTTGCTCACTTTCAGGTCTTATTCTTGTCTTTTTTCTTTTTGGGGTCTATATTTTTTAAGTCCTTTGATATTTTTTTAGAAATTTTTACCCTCTTTTTGATTTATTATTATTATTATTATTCAAAATATGGGAAAACAACTTGTAGAAAGCAAGGTATGTACATATTTTACAAGACTATCAAAAGTCAATTCAAAATTATGGATCCTATATTTATAGGACCCTAACAGCCCCACCCTATAAAATTATTTCTTCCTCTTCCTCTTCGGCCAGCTCTTCCTCTAGAAGAATATTTTGCATCATTCTTCTCTCTATGTGCAAGACACCCAGCTTCTTAAGAAGACCCATGTGTTGTATTTTTCCCAAAGTACTTCTCTCTCTTAGGAAAATTCTTCTCAAGGGAGTCAAAGGTACTCTCCTTGAGAATTTCACTTTCTTATAATAACTCAAGATAATGTGAATAAGTGGGATATAATTCCTTGACAGAAACTATGAGAGGAATGTGCATTTCAACACCAGTGGTTTTTATATCATGCATATGGTTGTTACTTCTGATGCTAAAGCAAGAGGGTCAACATTTTTCAATTCAAGACTAAACAATTTAATCATCAATTGGACAACTTCAAGTTTACAGTGTGAGCCATACAATTCCTTCAAATTCTTTAAGGCATAAAAAATATTTGAGAATGGTGAAATATGGCAACTCGGCTCTTCATTTACCAATTTTTCAATAAAGGCATAGGCCTTACTGTTCTTATTTTCCCAAATGGAAATATCTTTATTTGAATTGGTATTTGCAGGTGCATTATCTCCTTCTTCTTCACAAACTCCTCTCCACCACACATTAAAACTAAGAGTGTGTTTTATTCACCTTGACCATTCAAGATATTTCTCTTTTCTAGAGAGAAGTACTCCAACAATTGATATCAATGAATCCATTTTAAGCTATGTGTGATGTGTGAAAAATGTATTGGGTTGGCTATGGATTAAAAAATGTAAAATGGTACCAATTCCAAAATCATATGAATATCTATATTTCATTGTAAAATTTAAATAAAAGAATTGACATCTACTCGTTGTAAAGCTTAAATGAAAAAATTTTACATGATGAATTGTGGGCTTGTTTTGAATTAAATATTTGTAAACATTAACAATGTTGTAATTTTCTATTAAATAATATTTTTATTGTTTAATATTACTAGCCTAGATCCATCTAACTCTGGATCTATCATGCGCCGAGAGGGATCAAATCTCTCGAGGTGCAAACCTATTTTTTGAGTGCAAAACTTGAGGAAAGGTTTGCACCTTGAGAGATTTGATCCCTCTCAATGCATGATAGAGCTAGAGTTAGATGGATCTAGGTTGGTTCCAGTCAGAGGCATCAACGTCACATTTTTCAGATTATTAAATTTTTTGTAAATTTTTGAGATGTAAGATGGATCTAGGCTAGTTTCAGTCGTGTGCTGCCAAGGAAAATCTATCAAAGATATGATTAATTTTATCAGTAATATGTAAATATATCAAATATTAATATAATCATTTTAAATATGCTAAATATTTCTGAGATTAACTTGGTCATTTTAATTTTAAATTTTCTTAGTTGCCTCAGTTCGTTGACATGATAATTATTGTTAATAACTATAATGATGAAAAATGATGAAATATTTTTTTTAAATGCAAAGTGACAATAATAGTGTTGAGAGATAGAAAATGTGAATAATAGCGTTACAAATAGTCTTCATTGTGATCAATCTCAAACTATTTCTTCTACTATTCTTATTGCCACCCTTGTTAGTTTTGTTATCTTTTCATATTGATTATATGAAAAAGAAAATTTAAATCATAAACCATTTAAATCTTTAGCTCGAGCTGTTGTAGTAAACATGATACCTTGTCTCTCTTGCTCTCCAATATTAATAGGTTAAATTACTATAACACAAAAATCAATGTACGTTGTCAATAATTTTTTGTGCTTGCACTAAAATCAATGCAAATTGTTAATCCAATCACTTTAAAATTAATGTACCATCATATATCCAATTACATCAAATCATAAATCAACATATACATTGAAATCAATGCATTTAATGCAAGCATTCAAATAATATTAGAAAATAACTTCTACATTGAAATCAATGCACCTAATGCGATCAATCAAATAAGATTAGAAACCAACATCTACACCGAAATCAATGCATTTACTCAAAGCAATCAAATAGGATTAGAAATTGCCATCTACACTGAAATCAATGCATTTAGCGCAAACAATCAAATAATATTAGGAATAATCTACATGGAAATCAATGCATCTAGTGCAAGTAATCAAATATAATTATAAATAAATATCTACACTAAAATCGTTTCATCTAGTGCAAATAATCGAATAGGATTATAAGTCACCATCTCCACTTATATCAATCCATCTAGTGCGAGAAATATTCATCCCTCTCTCCACCCTCCATCCATATCTATATCCCCCTCCAGCTATTCCTGTTTGTCTCTATCTCTGTCTCACTAAAACAATATGCTCTCACACCATATATCACATTCTCTTTGTCGATCACCCCTCCCCATCTCTCTCTCTCTCTCTCTCTCCCCCTCTCCCCCCGCTAATATCTCTCTTTCCTCCTTTTGTCCTCTCTCTCTCTCTCTCCATCTTCCTTGTCACTCACTCTCTCTCTCTCTAGGAACCAACATCTACACTGAAATCAATGCATTTACTCAAAGAAATCAAATAGGATTAGAAATCGCCATCTACACTGAAATCAATGCATTTAGTGCAAACAATCAAATAGGATTAGAAATCATATACATTGAAATTAATTCATCTAGTGCAGGTAACCAAATATAATTATAAATCGACATCTAAATTGAAATCAACACATTCAGTGCAAGAAATCAAATTGTATTAGAAATCACGACCTACACTGAAATCAATGCATCTAGTGCAAGTAATCAAATATCATTAGAAATAAGTATCTACACTAAAATCGATGCATCTAGTGAAAATAATCAAATAGGATTAGAAATCACCATCTCCACTTATATCAATCCATCTAGTGCGAGAAATATTCCTCCCTCTCTCTACCCTCCATCCATATCTATATCCCGCTCCATCTATTCTTTTTTTCGGATCTATCTCACCCCCCTAAACACATGCGCTCTCGTACTCCATATATATCAATCTCTTTTTCAATCACCCCCTCTCCCCATCTCTCTCTTCTTCCCTCTCTTCACCTCCCATATATATCTCTATCTTCCCCTTCTCTCCCTCTCCCCCATTAATACCTCTCTTTCCTCCTTTTGTCCTCTCTCCCTCTCTCTGCATCTTCCTTATCACTCTCTTTCTCCCTCTCTAGAAACCAAGATCTACACTGAAATCAATGCATTTACTCAAAGCAATCAAATAGGATTAGAAATCGTCATCTACACCGAAATCAATGCATTTAGTGCAAAAAATCAAATAGGATTAGAAATAAGATACATTGAAATCAATGCATCTAGTGCAAGCAATCAAATATAATTATAAATTGACGTCTAAATTGAAATCAACACATCCATTGCAAGCAATCAAATAGTATTAGAAATCACCACCTACATTGAAATCAATGCATCTCGTGCAAGTAATAAAATATCATTAGGCAAATATTCACACTAAAATCGATGAAATCGATGCAATATAGTGCTAATGATCAAATAGTATTATAAATCACCATCTCCACTTTCTATATCAATCCATCTAGTGTGAGAAATATTCTTCCCTCTCTCCACCCTCCATCCATATCTATATCCCTCTCCATATATTTTTTTCTATCTCTCTATCTCACCCCCCAAAACACACACACTCTCACAATCCATATATATCAATCTCTTTGTCAATCCCCTCCTCTCCCCATCTCTCTCTTATTCCCTCTCTTCAACTTCAATCTATATCGCTATCTTCCCCCTCTCTCCCTCTCTCTCAATCTTCCTTATCACTCACTCACTGTCTCTCTCTCCACATTTCTCTCTCTATCTATTTCTTCTTACCTCTCTCCTCCTCCCCCTCCAAGTCCATATCTCTTTCCTTCCCTCTCTCCACTCTCTCACATCCTCTCTCTTCCTTCATCTCTTTCCCTTTCTCTCCCATCTCTCTCTCCCTCTCTCTCTCTTCACCCACCAACTATGTTATTATATCCCTCCGTCTCTCCTTATATCTCCTTCTCCCCCTTATCTCCATCTCTCCTTATTTGTCTCTTTAATTCAGCCCCAAACATACATGCTCTCTCTTTGTCTCTCCCTTGTCACTCCTTCTCTCTCTCCACTTATCACTCTCTATATTTCTTATTTTATTACCCTCTCCCTCCAACCTATCCTCTCTTATTGATCCCCTCTCTCCTCCCTCTCTCTCTCAAGTCCCTCTCTCTCTCTCATCCTTCTCTCCCCGTCTCTCTCCCCAAATCCTTCTCTCTCTCTCTCTCTCTCTCTCTCTCTCTCTCTCTCTCTCTCTATCTCTCTCTCTCCAATACTCTCTTCCCCCCATCACTCTCCCCCTCCCTCTCTCTCATCCTTCCTCTCTTTCCCTTTCTCTCCCCCACCTCTCTCTCTCTCTTTCCCTCCAATCCTCTCTTCCCCCACATCTTCTCTCTCTCTCTCCCTAATCCCTCTTCCCCACCCTTTCTTTCTCTCTCTTCTTCTCCACCTATCTCTCTCCAACTACATTACTATATCCCTCCCTCTCTCCTTCTCACTTCTTCTCTCCCCCATTCTTTCCATACATCTGACTTTATCTCTTTATCTTACCCCTAAACATACACACTCTCTCTCCATCTCTCCCTTATCACTCTCTCTCTCTATTTCTTCTTACTTATGTAAACTAATGAACATAAATATTCGTAAATATAAAGCATATTATGGAGTAAATATGAAAAGAGGTTTTATTTACTTACCATACCTCTAGTTAATTTATATTTTTATTTATTTACCATACCCCTTTTATTTACTATGGTATTTGGCCCATAGGCTTGTTATATAATTGTATTTTTATTTATAATCCTATTTGATATATTGTTATTTATTTACCTTACCTCTTTATGCCTCTTTTATATTTATTTATTTACCATACCTCTTTATATCTATTTTATATTTATTTATTTATTTATCATACTTGTTTATACCTCCTTTATATTTATTTATTTACCCATGGTATTTGGCCCATGGTATACATTATCACTCAGGTTTTCCTAGAAGTTGTGTAAGAGGAAAGTATACCCGAGGTAACCACAAACCAACCTTTTAGATGCGGAATCTAGCCAATCTGCATCCAGAGAGGGCTCTCTCTTTCTAATTCTACCCTTATTACATCCAAGGGCTCAGATTAAACTGTTGAGCACCTTTTATTCACTCTACCTAACTACTTATCTGCCAAGATTAAACTGTTTGGCTAGATTTTTATTCTCTAATCTATAACATGAAATTGAAATATGACTAAGCCAAGTTTAAACAGTTTGACTTATTCATGAATTGTGGCAAAAATTTCACAAGCTGCACACAATTGATTTATTACAACAGAGTAAAAAGTAGTGGCATTTGGATTTGCACACTTTCCTTGGTCTATTTTTTGCTTGGGGTTCATTTTTTCTCTTTTTGACCATTTTTATTCTTTTTACCCTTTGATCTTTCTTTTAGGGTATACCCTCTTTACATTTTTTAAATTTTTTGATTTTTTTTGGTTTTTTAAGAATATGGAACACCTTTGTTCAAGTAAGAAGGTTTGAACATATTCCACACTTCCATGAAGACAATCATGAAAGATGAAACCCTGATATAGAGGAGGCTAACGATGATCAATATTAATTTGTCCCATGGTATTCGTCCATAGGCTTCATCTAAATAAAACCTCTTTTTAAAGTTTTTTTAAATATAAAAAGGTTTATGGAATAAATATAAAAAGAATTTTTATTTATTTACCATACATCTAGTTTATATATATTTTTATTTATTTACCATAACTCTGGAGTAAGTATAAATTCATTTTACAAATATTTAATTAAAAGAAATATTAAAAGATTTTGGATTTTGATTGTTTGTGTTGAATTAACTCTTTTCTTTTGATTTAGGAAATGGTATTGACTTTAGTAAAGAGTAAAGATGTTTAAAATTTTACTTAATTTGGAAATTCAATGTCGTAATTTTTTTTGTTAAACGTAAATTTATGATCAATTCAAATTCAGGTATATAATTTACTATCCATTCAAATTATATAAATAATACATAATTGTATTAGAAATTGATATATGTTCCAGCACAATGCGATTTTTATTTTTTTTAATTTAAAACTTAAGCCGACATTTTGTATGAGGACGTGACCCATCGGGGTCATATTGGGCTGTAGATGGGCCTCTCGGCACAATTAAAGTAGGAAGATATGTTTGTACATGATTAGAGAAGTTTATATTGTAATCATTTTGTGTCAAATATATTGAATCTTAATTAATCTCAAATTTTTAAAAATTATTTGTAAATTTTATTAATGGTTTTATAATTCCTAGAGACATCTCAGTCGCTGATAAAAGGTATGTGAAATCTGTACAAAATGAGAGATCCATTGGTCAAATTCTCCAACTATGACCTAGTTTATGAAGAAAAAGATAGACAATAAACCCTAAAAATTTATAGAATAAAAAAATTTAAATATTTACAATTAACCCATGAATCGACTTCCATCATTTATATTAGAATGCACTCGTAAAATTTCTGTGGTCCTTTTTACATTCACTCATTTATTCTTCCTATGGACATCAAGCTACGCGATTTCTGGGTTTAACAACCTTGATGACGACAATGCTCAACATGGTCAGTGAACAAATGATAGGCAACACATTTAGATAGACACAAATATTGTCTTAATCTTATCGACATGTGTATGTTTTTTCATAATTAAATAAACATCATAATGTCAATTATGAAGAAAAGCAATGGTGTTGTATTTATCCACTGAAACACGAATGCTTGAGTATCAACGTCATATGAATAAACAAAATTTTGTTAGCAGAAATTTTTTTCATAATGGTTGTGAGACTTGTTCTTGAGTTTGGTATAATAGAAATATTGTGATATAATGTTTAGAATTTTGACTAAGTCAAATTATATAAAAATAAAAATAAAATTATATAAAAATAAAAATGAAATAAAATAAAAATTAATGTAATATAAATATTTTAATTTGGTTAAAATAAGTAAATAAAATAAATAAATAAAATAATTGTATAAAAATAAAATAAAATAAAAATGGTTCATGGAATTGAGGATTCATGATATTGAGAAATTATGGTATTCATGTGGAATGAAGTTTATTTAACAAGTGACCAACTTAAATCTATCTCAATTTTAGATCTATGAAATAGATTAAATCTCTTGATATGCAAATCTCTTTTGAAGTGAAAAGATTTAATTTCTCTTACACCTTACTAAATCCAAAATTAAAATAGATTTAAACTGATTTTTAGACTTAATTTTGAATATGGTCATACTTTTTCCTTTCTTAAATTTGAAAAGTCTTAATCCTTTTACAACTTGCTAGATCCAGTATTAAAGTGAATATAGACTGATTTTTAATCTTAACTTTAAATATCGCCATTTCTTAAATCCGAAAAGAAATCATATATTGGAATTGGAAAATATCCAAATCGAATAATCTGATTATGTCAATAGAATCCCAAAAAATATATGTATAACCCATAAATTAAATCCACTTGGTTTTAGACTTGGAGGTGTAGTAACATGATAGGTGGGTTCCAAGCAAACTCTAGCAGCGTTGGGAATTGGAGCAATGGTAGCACCTAAAAGAGCAACATCTATGGAGCCAGTTGACCTTGACGGACGCAGAGATTTAGCTTTTGATTTGAAAGCTTTTAATATAAAAAATTTCTATGATGAATGTTTATTTCATTTTTATTTTCATTCTAGAGCTTTATTTTGAATAATTTTAATTTTTTAATAAAAAATCGATTACCCACTTTTTTTTTTAATAAAACATGTACATATTTATTGGTGCATAGAATTTTTAGAAATATTTTGAATAATTTTATTTTTTCAATAAAAAATTAATTACGCACTTTTTTTATAAAACATGTACATATTTATTGGTATATAGAATGTTTTTAGTAAAGTTAACTAAGCAATATTTTTAGTAAAATGATTATTTATGGTCTATATCTCCCTATATAGAGACATGTTAGTAAGCATAAGCATGAAGTACTTATTTATAAGTTGGTATTATAGTACAATTTTATACTATAAAAGACGATTAAACTTATTATTAAAAGGGTGTTTTTTAAATGAACTAAAGTACAAATATTTAGTTAGAAATGTTGGTAGTGGGTGAAAGCATATGTGTGGATTTATAATTATTGGTATATTGGATTTTGTATTTTTTTTTTATTTTTTTTTAATCAATTTAAGAAGTAGTAGTGAAAAATTGGATCTAGATCCAATGTATTTTATATAAAATTTTAATGAGCCATGAAACCTGTAAGTAAATAATGGAAAGGAAGATATGATTAAATGGTGGTAATTCAGATTTTAGGTATTGTATCATCAACAATATTTTTATATTTGTCAAGGTTATTTAGATTTGTTATAATATTATAGGTCAATAATATGACTTATTAATATCACATATCAAAAAAACATAACTTATTTTAATATCAAAATATTTTATAACAATAAGACATGATTTTTAATCATGGATATTATTAACTTGTAAATAGGCCTTGTTATAATACTATGGCTTATCAATACCGCATGCCTAAAAACCATAATTTATTTGAGAGTAAAAAATATTATATTACAATATGACAATATTATCATCTATATTCACCCCCATTTTATTATGGATATTATTAACAAATTCTTAACAATGGATATTCAACCTCACCTTACCATGTATATTATAGCTTTTGAAATAGGATTTGTTACAATACCATGGGCCATTACTATGGCTTATGAATACCACATGCCTAAAAAACATAACTTATTTAAAAATCAAAATATTTTATAACAATATTCTTAACCATGGATATTCACTGGCAGTTTATTATGAACTTCAAAATAGGCTTTGTTACAATATCATGGGCCAATACCATGGACTATCAATAACACATTCCCAAAAGGCATAACTTATTTCAAAATCAAAATATTTTGTAAGTACATCAAATCTAGAAGGAAAAAAGTTATAATTGGGGGAGGCCCTCATCTTAATATGTTGAATTTTTTAAGATGTCCTTACATGTAAAAAAATGATTGGCAAACATTTTAATGTCTGTTAAATGTACTTGAGTAGAAAGGCTCATTCTACAATCCAGTATGAGGGAGATGTGTAAGTTTGTTACGTCCTCAAAAAAATAGTAAAAATAATTTTGGCTCACCCAAAAGAAAATTAAATAACCATATAAATAAACAATTAAAAATCCATTAACACAACAATTAACTGTTGATATGATAATTTTATGGAACTTTATAGAGATAAAATAATTAAAAATATATATTTATATTCTCTTATAAATATCTTAATATATAACTTAAAGAAATTGTTTGAATATTCATATTTCGGTATGAACGTTCTCTTTCTACTCCTTATACATAAAGTGTGTGTTTATCTGTCTTTGTGTTAACCACAGCTGGAAAGGAAAATGTAATTGGAGGTAAAGTAGAGTAGTCACTTTTTAATAAAAAGAAAATTTGTAACTAATTCAACTTTTAATATGAAATATTAATAATGATAAAATATCAAAATATAAAATTTAAACAATGAAAAATTACCATATATATCTATATTAATCACATATTTACCAAGAGGTACAATGTATTAAGTGACATGTAATTTTTTTTTCAAGTTTGAGATTTGATCCTTCTAGGATCTTCTGTGGTTAAAATGGGTCTATACCGTTTCTACAGCCAGTGTGAAGGCCACGTGTAAGTATGTTTGTCCCTCTTAAAATAAACAATAAAATATTCTCTAAATAGGAAAACAATATGGGCTATATGTGTGTGTGTGTGTGTGTGCGCGCGTTATGCATTTTTAATTAGTTTCCCACATGACCTAATATCATGTGAGGAGTATGTTTAAACCTTATGTTCCTCAAAAATATTTTAATAAGTGATATCAACTTTATATAAATCTATATATAGAAAAAATGTGAAAAGAAAATATTTTAATGTATGATATAATGAAATATCCAATGTGAGTTATGAATAAAATATTTTAATATTAATTAATATAAAATGACTCAATACACATGTTATGTAATCTCCATAACATTCAAAAGTGCAATTTAAATAACAAAAAATTACATATTGTTTTTTTATATTCCAAAATAAGTTTGCAACAAAAGAAATTTTATCCCTCTCCTTTTTTTAGATGGATCTATGGGTATTTGGCCCATAATGTTCACCTAAATAAAACTTTTTTTTTTTAGTTTTCTTAAATGTCAAAAAGTTTATGAAGCAAGTATAAAAATAGACTATATATTTACCATAAGTTTAGGATATTTATATTTTTATTATCTACCATTCCTATGCACTAAGAATAAAAAAAGGTTTTATATATTCACCATATCTCTACTTTATTTATATTTATATTTATTTTTTATTTACCGTACCTCTTTTTTAGTGTTCCTAAATATAAGTCTTGTTAAGAGACATGGATAATTATGAAAAATGTATTAATTCTTACAAATATATTAATTATAATTGAGTGGACATTAACATTTTTTACATACAATCTTATATTACATCTAAGACTTACACATCTACCCTATAGTGGGTTGTAGAGTGCATGGAAATATAAAAATAAAAGTAAAAATAATAAAATAAAAATAAAATGACCCATGGTATTGATAATTCATTGTATTGACCCATCGTATTCATGTGCAATATAACTTATTTAAAAGAGAAAAATTGAACCAACATAAATTCATACTCGCAATCTATCAAGCTCCCAAGTGTGTAGAGAGAGTGAAAAAGAGTTTTGATCTCTCTAGATACTTATAGATCAACACATGTAAATCAAGAATTAAAGATGTATATAGATTGATTCCTCTCAGCAGATGAAGAGAGATTTAAGCATTTGGTAGATCATGAATATAGATCTAAGCTGATTCCTCCTAAAAGATGAAAACAGATGGCTATTTTCGAGGGAATTTGATCCCTCTAAATACTTAGTAAATCAGTTAAAATAGATCTAAGCTGATTCTTCTAAGCGTTTGGTGATGAGAAAGGAGGGCTATCTTATAATATGAGAGATTCAACGTGCTCTCTCGCTGTCGACCCAGAAATGGGAGCACGTAGCTGATGGGTCTAATTTCTTGATGCTATCGATGAGCGAACTCCAGTGAAGTAGAATCTAGAGAAAGAATCCATATATAAGAGTGCAGTAGCTAAATTAAATTGACGGTATGTTGCATTGTTACAGCTACACTCAGTATTTGTTTGGTTTGGTTTTTACGATTGCTTAGTACGGGCATCTTTCATTTCCTTAAACTTGATCTTCTTATTAATGTCTTTGGCTCTTGGAGTTTCTACCCTGTCATGTTTTTGCAGGGTCAAATGTTAAATATTTTTAAAGATACATTTTTACGAGCCAAATACATTAATAAGAACAAGATGTTTAAGAGCATGAAGCACTAATCAAACATGCCACTAAAAGCTTTGAGGCCAATGGTAAAATCAAACCAGATAAATACACACTGTATCTGTAAAAATCCCACATACAGCTTTATTTACTTTCACTACTAGCTTTTTACATATAAAATTTTTCTAAGCATTCTACTTAACTGGAGTTCTCCTCGTTGGTAACAACAAAGAAGTTATCAACATCGCAATATCTCTGAGAGATCTCCGCGATAGCCATCCCTTCTCCATCACCAGGTTGCGCTTGAAAACCCTCGAACATTTTTCCGTTGGTCACTAACCTTCAAGAGTAAAGAGTGGTAAACATGTCACTAGACGCATGAACGTCCACTATTTGTAGTTGGACTAAAGCGAGAATCCTAAGCAGGGTATAAATTGCTTCTCGGGTAAATTTTTTTGTTTTTTTAAGTAAAAATTGTCTTCAAGTTTATATTTATTTTTGCTTATCATTTCAATAAGATATATTATATGCATTTTTATTTATTTTTATCATAATAGAAGAGCAATTTTATTTATTTACTAGATAACATCTAACATAATATTATCAAATTTTAAAAAAAATCATATATAATATAAATTTTTTTTTATTGTATTTTTTGTTTTTGTTTATAATTTATTGAAGCTATGCATTATTCAAATCATTATGGTAAAAATGTATAAAAATAAACTATAAAATAAAAAATTAATATAATGTAATGTAAATAATTTTACTCACTCAAAATAAAATAAAAAATAAAAATAACTCTATAAAAATAAGATAATAATAAAAATACAAATTACTCATGAATAAAAATAATCCTATAAAAATAATATAATAATAAAAATAAAAAATATTCATGAATAAAAATAAAATTATTCATGGTGTTGATCAATGGTATTCTTCTGAAATTTAGTTGATTTAAAGGGGGAAATTGAACTAGTCTAGATTCATTTAACTTTAGATCTACCAAGCCTTGAGAGAGAATCTCTTGATATGTAAACCTCTTTTACATTAAGAAGAGCTTCAATCCCTCGGTAGATCTGGTGTTAAGAGGGGTCTAGACTTGTATATTATAATGGAAGAATACACTTTGTGCATTTAAGATTTTTATAAAAAGACCATTACTTTAAAAAATTAAGATATATATAATTAATTAAAGTAATGAGAATTTTTATTATGAATTGTCGCCCTTAAACATTAATAAAATTTGGTAAGCAATTGGTGGCTATTAGATTTTCAGTGGCTAGAATGAGCCACTAGTTAACTGCCTATATTGCTTGATCGAGGGTTTGGAGACATTTTAATTTTCAATCTAAGTGCTTAGTGGAAACATTTTAATTTTGAAATTTGGTAAGCAATTGGTGGCTATTAAATTTAATTTAAGCTTTAGATCAAGTGTTTGTCCTTAATCATGTTGAATTTTTTAATGAATCCTTTATCCAATGTCATATGTGTTTGAAATTTTCAAATATATATGATTTTTTTTATCTAATTTCTTTTAAACATAATGTTTGATTTTTTATTTTTATTTTTTGACAATTTTAGGGAAAAACTTGTCCTTAATCATGTTGAATGTTTTAATGAATCCTCTGTCCAATGCCAAATTTGTTTGACACTTTCAAATATATATGATTTATTTAAAATATTAGGCAAACACGTGTCTCCACAATGCCATTGAAATATTACTGCACCAATTTTCAAAAATAATAAAAAAAATAATTTTGCACAAAAAAGAGAGGATGTGTGAAAATTTGTAAGTATTGCATCTAACGGAAAATTGAGAGATTATACAACACTAACATTTTTTGCAAAAAAATATCATTAGGATAACAACATAATTCTACACTTCCTGAATTTTTACTATAAATCAAAATTCACAATGCTTGTATGAATTTTGAAGGTTGGTCGCATTTGGCCCAAAATTGTAACCTCTTAAAGCATTCACCCATAGGCCTTGTTGCAATATCATGGGCCAACACCATGACTAGCACATGTCCAAAAACCATCTCTCATTTAGCAATCAAAATATTTTATGGTAGTTGTATATATATGAGACAAGTTTTCCTGGTGTAATTTTTTTAGAATCCTACATGGATTCATTCCAACTAAAAATCAGTTAGAAACTCAAAAAAACCTCAGATAAAGACAACTTCAATTTTATGTCCTCTTTTTCCATGTTATATAAGGTTTTTGTCTCCACCAAATCAAGTAAAAATAAAAATAAAAAATTATTAATTAAAATATTTTGACTCAGTGAAAATACATAAAAATAAATATTTAATTGATAAAATTAATAACTATAATTATTAATTATTAATAGTTAAACTAGTCTAGATCTATCTTAATTCTAGATCTATCAATCTTGGAAAGAGATCAAACCTCTCTAGTTACAACCTTTCTTCATATTTTGCACTGAAGAGAAGTTTACACTTCTAGAGACTTAATCTCTCTTGGCCCTTGATAAATAAATATAAGTTGATGTTAAATTAAGTTATAATATAAGCATTTTAATTTAATCAAATTTCATAAAAATAAAAAATAATTAAATAAATAATAATTACCATTGTTAATTTAAATATTTACCTAGTTTAAATTACATAAAATTATATATATAAACTTCTTACACCTATCTTTAATTCTAAATATGTACAATGATAGAAGTAAACAAAAGGAACACGAACACTTGAATGATTTTCTAATAATTTTTTAATCTTCAACAAAGTTCCAACTTCCTAGAATCTAGAAAATCATTCTTCTTGAGCTACCACTGGATGGATGCTCCAACACCCGATATTCTTTAGTAGCCAACTGAACGGATGCCCCAACACCGAATGAGCTATAAATCACCCTAACATCTCCCTACCACCCTGAATTTTTCAGAGGCTTGAACCTGTTGATGACTTCATGCACCAACCTAGCACCACTCTACCACCCTATAGAAGAATAAAAGAAGAATGGACTCCCGTATCAGGGAAAATGGTCCACTCTATAATGATATAGAATTATGTAGAAGAATAAGACACACTATATAATGATATAGAATTATGTAGAAGAATAAGACACACTAGACCATAATCCCAACTATGACACAACCACCTAATGATGATCTTAGACCTCCTGACACTGCCTCTTCAACTCTTGGTAGATAGAAACTTTTACAACTTTTACAATGACTCAGTAAAATGATACCTTTACAATGACTATATGCAGTGCTGCCCGCTTGAAGACTTCATGTGGTGAAATTCTTGCTGTTGTTCTGCACCTTGATTGCTGCTCTTGTCATGCTACCCTTTCTCACTCTTTAGAACATTAGATCATGAAGTGAGCCTTACCTTGATAAATATGAAATACCTACAAAAATTCTTCACGGAAATACCCATGACATAATAATAGAAAAAATTACCGCATCTCGTAGAGCATATGTCAGTGCTAGACAAAAACAACAAATTATAATACAAAGAACCTAATGCAATTAAGAGATGAACATGCCTATACAAAATATAATTAGCTAGATCTTACCTCTGCTGCATCAATTTTTCTGCACCTTTCTTTGGTTTGCTAGCCTAGAGATTTTGGTCCTTTGTAGCCCTTAACAACACATGATCTAGGTTTTGCTTCCCTTATAGGAGCTAGATATTGAATCTAATGTATCTCTGTGATTTCATATCTCCAATATGTGATCTTCGGTCCTATAGTATCCTTCTCAGTCTTCTTTCTAATGCCAGATTTTAACCATCCATACTCACCACTATTTATCATGGATATTATTAACCATACCATAGTATGGCCAATACCATGGCTCATCAATACCACATGCCCAAAATCCACCTCTCATTTCATAATCAACGTATTTTATAAATAATTTTTTTAATTTAATTTTATTGTTTTTTTGGGTGAAGAGACATGCTCCATCCTAGTATGTTATAATGTCTTCTTATAATATGTTATCTTAACGCTTTGACCCACTCAAATTACATAAAAATAAAAATGAAAATAAAATATAAACTTATTAATTAAAACATTTTCCCATAATGAAATTACACAAAAATAGAAATTAAACTAGAAAAATAAACTTAATAATTAAAACAACTAGTTCAATCACAACTCTAGATCTATCAAGCTAGAGAGGGAACAAATATCTCAAGGTGCAAACCATTCTTCAATTTTTTCTCTAGGAAAAGAGGTTTGGACCTAGAGAGATTTTTTTGATCCATTTGATCCCTTATCTAAAGTTAAGATGCATCTAAACTGGTTACTTTTGATATATAACTAAACCCTCTGTCCTCATGACTGTTAAAAATATTCTCATAGAAATTAAATCAAGGTTTTAATAAAGTTTAAGATGCGAATACTCTTATATTTAGATATTGCAAATTAATATTTATATAATATAAATAATATTGTTAAAAAACAACATATATCCATCTTAACTAAGAATCCAAAATTACTCATTTTGTTTTGTTTCCAAAACATATACGTAATATTGTTCAAGGAATTGAGTTGTTTAATTTAGATACTTTCTTAAACACAATACAATTGGATCAAATTTAAGAGAGAGAGAGAGAGGTGGGAGAAAGAGAAAGGAAGAGTGAGAGGAGGCTAGAGAAATGGATTTGGGGTGGGGGGAGAAGGGAGAGAGAGAGAATAGAACAAAGACATAAAGAGATAGAGGAGGAGAGAGAGATTGAGAAACAAGGGAGAGATGGAGAGAGAGTGAAGGAGAGAGGAGAGGAGGAAGAGAGAGAAGAGAGGAGAGAGATAGGGAGAAAAGGGGAAGAGAGAAAGGGACAGGGATAGTGACAAAGTTGGAGGGAAGAGAGAGAGAGTGAGAGAGTGATGGGGGATCTACGGAGAGAGAAAGAGAGAGAGAGGACAGGAGGGAGAGAAGGAGAGGGGTATAGAGAAGGAGGGAAGAAGAAACACATATAGGGAGAAAGGCGGAAAGAGAGAGAGAGTGAGAAGGGAGATATGGAGAGAGAGAAGAAGAGAGGAGAGAGAGAGAAAAATGAGTCATATAGATATTATATAGTATTATAAAAGAAGCTTAGATCAATCTTAACCATGTATTTATCAATAATCCAAAGGTATCAAATCTCTAGAAGTACAAACCTTTCCTCAAATTTTATACTGATTCTTTTTTGAGTCTCTCAAAATCTAATCACCCTTAACACTCTCTAGATCAAAGATTAAAATAAATCAATTGTCTCTTTTTTAAGCATGTATTATCTCATAATTTTTTAAAATTATTATTTTGAATTGATTTCTCTTGTGAGTAACTCGAGTAACTCAAGACCCTGACGACCAAATTGATGTTTCTAAGCAAGAATCGCTGAATACAAATAATTTGAGGAAAGTCAACATAATCTAACATGTACCGTGAGTGGATACATAAATACAATTAAAGGGGGCACGTTGAACTCAGTGAACAACGGTGTCTTATATCGCAAAGTGAACCATCCTGAATTTGAGCTTTCAGATATGTTCTGAACTCACTTAACAGCTGTGTCTTATATCGAAAATTGAAGAATCCTGAATTTGACCTTCGAGATATGTTGTAAAGTTTTTAAAAATAGGAAAATCAATTTAGAGACGTGAAACGCCTTCATTGATCTTCTCTGAAAAGAAAAAAAGAACTCTACACCTGTCGAAATTTAAACGTGATAAATCAAGCATAAAATGTGTACCCAGTATCTAAATAACAATAATATTAACTATTCTAAATAACGGCCCCCGTTATGTCCTTCGTTTGTGGGCTTATTTCAGAATGACTCTTGAGATATTGAAATACACAAACCTCGCGATGGCCGTTCATTGATTGAACTTTAATTAAAAGGAAATTCACTTCACATCTCTTCATATTTTAAAATTTTAAAGGAGATTCCCACCTTTCTTTGCTTTTTCAGTTATCCGCTCATTATTTGAATTTGCATTCCGTCCACGGAAGGATGACGATTAAAAATCTATAAAAAGCTGTAATCCTTCGAGTGTTCAAGTTTCCAAATGCGGAGATTGCTTTTTAAGCGAGCCCTGTCTTGATACAGATGTCCCGACAGCCCGTAGACAAGCCATGCTGTCTGCTCAGGAATATTTTCATGTTGATCCAGTTTGGCGGCACTCAAACAAAGAATACTGCCCTACTTTAAGCACCTTTAACTCATTTAGCATGCTTTACAATGAAAATGCATTTATTAGAAAACTTTTGTGAAAGGAGCCGATTTTAAAATGTTATTGACACGGACACACATTTATTAATGATATTATTTTGACAGAAAGAAATCCGCATTATGTCATTCGCATTGGATTGGCACACGCAACCTACCATCATTGGTGATTCTGGCGCTGGATCTTTGTAGAAGCATACACGTATAAGGGATGAAATTGCTTGGTAATTTGCCGATTAAATAGAGTGTAAAAATTTACAAAGTATCCGAATCTTTCATTCAAATTGTGAAATGGATTTAGAAATGTATAAATGGTGAACATTATTTTCCAGTCTATAGGTGCTGGTATGTAGTATATAACCATGGAGTCGTCTAACGAGCTGGAGGAATTGCCCGGACGGTCAAAATTGGCCGGAATCTAGGCCAAAAAAATTTAAAAAAACTTGCAGAAACAGTGTTTGAATTCTGATTTTGACATTGGAAATGGATTCAGCACCATCAAAAACTTGTAGGACACCCAAAATATTAAACTTTGATAGTTATAACATGGATTTAGAAAAATTCCTGCCAGATTTTCTGAAAATCTTATCGGAATTTTCATGATTTTCAGGGCGATTCCTCTGGCTAGTTAGACTACGGCTATAACCATTGTTAAATTTAAATTTGTTTAAATCTAAATTTGTTTGTATAAGTGAGAAAACGTAAGGAAGGAAATCTAGCCATTCCAATAGCTTATTCGCACCAATGGCTTTTCATACTTATTACGGAACCAGAACAAATTATCCAATTTTAGAGCAAATTGCAAGTTATGTTGAATTATATAGCAAAAAGCTCTTGATTAGAATGCTCAAACCCTTTAGGTGTAATATATTTTGAAGTAAAACAATTAAATTCAAGTTTTAATGTGGTGAGTTAAGTTGAAAAAAAAATTATAAATAATAAAACAGATTTGAATTAGCTATTATTTTTAAATAAAGATTTGAGAAGATTTTAATATTTCAAGCTATAATAAATAAAGTATGTGTCTTCAAGAAATTTATAATTGTTTCATAAGTAAGGATGAATCTCTCTAGCTAACATCTTAACATTTGAAAGGCCCAAACCTAGTCCATTTGACATTTCCATACTAATTATTGAATAGATCTATTTAATAAAAATGAGACATATCATGAGCATGCTAATATTGAACAAATTACATGAAAACTCTCAAATTTAAGGAAAAATTTGTTATATCACTTTTATTATTCTTTATTGAATAACTAAAAAACCCTTCTATCTAATCACTCTGCCAGCACACTAACTTCAACCTTTGGGTTTGGGTTCTTGTTGCATGGTGCTAGATTCCATGATTTGAGTTAGGATAAAAGCAAGTTTTTTCTAACATAACCAATAACGCATGGCCTACTTAGTAAGTGCACAAATTTTGTTTATCATAGAGTCTACTTATAGAAATATTAATTTCAAAAACATATATTTAACTAGAAAATTATAAAAATTAACCTGCAACAAAATTCTAAACATAATATGCACAATGTTTATACTAGGAAAACCCCAACTTTCAAGAAAAAAGTCAATAAAATTCCATTATTTCTTTCACCAAAATCAGGCTTGGCCAAATGAACCTTTACCGTCACCTCTAAATCCGTTAAGATGAAGCCTTCCAAACCTTTTAAAATATTAAGTACTCCATCTAAAAAAACATAATCACAAATTAAAAAATTCACTAATACCATTCAATTCACATCATAATACAATACATAAATTGTAGTTTATGTAAATCCGTTAAGATGAAGCTTTCGAAACCTTTTAAAATATTCATTAATCCATACATACAAAATATAATTAGAAATTAAAAAATTCACTAATACCATTCGATTCACATCATAATACAATACATAAATTTTAGTTTCTGAAATTAATTTAGGTTGACAGTGTCTCTAGTTCTGATTATTTATCCATCCCATCCCTTACGATTCTGAGCAACGAGGCTTAGCAGAAGACACAACACTCAAGAACAACTTTTAGTCATGCACCAGACCAAGAACACGTGCCTAATGGTTCTTCTTACACTTGATTATACATATATGAGGTTATGTTTTTAGTAGATGGACTTGATCTGGATGGCTTGTATTCAGATAGGATGGTTCCACTATGATAATCTAATAAGGATATCTAATATGCTATATTAGAGAGAATCAACAGACTTTTGGTTCAGAAAGACAACAATAGTCCTTTATTTAGGCTTGTTTAGTATTGGTTGAAAATGGAGAATTGAAGTTATATGCTCTAATATTGTAGCTACTATCACTATTATATATTTTTGTTTACTCTTATAATATAAGGTGTTTTTTCCTCTTTGAAAAAAATACATGGAAACATCTATCTCACTAGTACATTCACCAGTTTCAAACTAGCTTTATAATTTTTGGTTTATCAAAAAATTATATATTAGGGTAAAAAAGTGAAGGTGGGTTACACTTTTGTGAGAAACATGGGCCAAAAACTCATTTTTCCAGCAATTTGGTAGAACTTTTATAGAAGTTCGGGAAAACTATTACAAAGTTCGTCCGAAGTTTGGAAATTAATTTGACCGAACTAATTCCTTCGTTTGCATTGATGACGTAATGACAGTGTGGGTAAACATACTTTTAGCCAGAGATAGGAAAACTGACATTAAAAGTTAGACCGAAATATTAGTTCAGCTGGACTATTAGTTAGACCGAACTTCTTAAAAGAAATTGGCTAAACATTTTCTTATAAATATGCAGGCCCGTAGGCAGCAACAATTTTTGGGATTGTTACCATTTTTTTGTTATCTCTGTATCATTGTTTGGTTGGTGCATTGTCTGATCTAAGTCTTGTTGTTTCGATTTTGCTCTTGCAGGGGCTTGAGGTGAGAAGCTGTTGGAGGGGTGTGCTCTTTATTTTTTTTTGTCTCTTATTTTTTGTTCGCAGGTTACAGATAACCTGCATCTTCGACGATCTCCTTCCTCATTGTTGATAACCTCCATCTTTGTCGATCTCCTTCCTCGTCGGCTTGTCATCTCTAGGTAGACGACAAAAATCTAATTAGTTTGTCTTTCAGAGTGTTTTCTTGTGGTTAGATTGTCTTTGGTCCAATCTCCATAGTCCATCCTACAAGAAGTGTTTCCTGTTTCCTGTTAGGATAGTAGGAAGTGTTTCCTATTAGGATAGTAGGATAGTGTTTCATGTTATTCTAGTGATTATGTGTGGATGGAAAATTATAAAATAAAATACCTGAAAACAAAAAAGACATAGAAATCCATGTGATAAATTTTCACAGTTGTATCATTAATATGTAGAATTATTTCCATGAATCCTCTATAGCTGTCGTTAATTATTGACACATCAAGATTTGTTTTCCTATTCATTGGCCTGTCTAGGAAATCAAATTGAATACTCAAATCAGATTAAAACGATCAACCAACTTCAGTGGAGTTGCAGGAGCATGGTAAGAAATCCCATTCAAAGTATAATCGCATTTTGCATTTATATGTCCATATTTGTAACACCCTTGTGGATTAGTCCTAGCAGCCCAGACATATATACTCCACCTATTTCAAATGAAAAACATAACATAGGAAATCAATTTTTTTCACATCAAACACAAATACCAGCATGTGGATGAGATATAAGTAAACAAAATTCCTGATAGGGAAGACAATTTACCATATAATGAACTAAACTGTGATTCAGCTACAGGGAATGCAAATTTAGTTTTATTTATACGTAACTGTAAATTGAAAAAATCTTAAAATTTTAGTGTAAAAATTGTACATAAATTCTTATTCATTTAATCATGAATGCACATTAGCTACAATAGTGTGACCATAACAAGGTTCTTTGTATAATGTGTGACAACTTAGGCATATGCTTCATAGGAGAAGTTTTAACAAATTCAATGCTACAATTAAGCGACAAATCAAGAATAGTGAAGCTACAAGAATTCAACAGAACTTCCAACTTCAATTTATGCTCAGTCTAGTTTGCATGGATCCTTCAAAACTGCTTCAGGACTTAAGTAGCATTCATATCGTGCATACTAACCAAACCATATATTGTTTAGCTACCTGAAGATTATATCTGACGAAGAGATATTCCATATAGCTCATTGACCACCTCTTTACTCATTCTCTTTCTCACACAGACAAACCTAAGAATCATATTTAGTGGAACAGGATTTATGCTGCCTATACAATGAAGCATATGAAGCTTGATGCTAAGTTAGATAATTGTTTGATTGGTTGAGTAGAAGTAGGTCAAGTAGGAAGGTTTGTTTGCTTTCTTTCTTTTTCCTGAACTGAAGCTTCCTAATCTAGCTAGCTTTCCAATGCCTCAAAAAGTAGAGCTATACGTGTTTTCCTAATAGTTGATAGCTCTATTGTTTCCTTCAACCTTTGCAGATCTAATATCTTTGTGTTCTTCTTATGACCACCAACTCACAACTTTTTTCTTCCTTAAGCTTGTAAGTTGTATTTGTGTTATGTTTGTTCCTCAGACCTTTGTTAGACTGAATTTTTCTTTCAGTAGAGTGTTTGTTTGCGGTTACAATGCCTATCTTCCTGAATACTCCTTTCTAAGCTAAAACCTAAGTTTTTCTTTCTTATTCCTAAACTGAAGCTTCCTAATCTAGCTAACTTTCTAATGCCTCAAAGAGAGTAGAGATGTTAGTGTTTTTTTTCCTAATGGATGATAGCTCTATTATTTCCTTCAACCTCTGTAGATCTAATATATTTGTGTTCTTCTTATGAGCACCAACTCAAAGCTCTTTTCTCTCTTAAACTTGTAGGTTTTATTTGTGTTCTATTGCTTCCTCATACCTTTCTTAGATTGTCTTTGTCTTTCAGCAGATTTTTTGTTTGTGGTTATATTTCCTATCTTCCTGAATACTCCTTGTTAAGCTAAAACCTAAGTTTTTCTTTCTTATTCCTACATTGAAGCTTCCTAATCTAGCTAGCTTTCTAATGCCTGAAAGAGTAGAGATATATGTGTGACTTTTCACATAACTTCATCAACCACTACCACTAGTTGTTTAAGTGAGTGTATAAAATAATTTTTCACCCCTTTCCACTTATTAATTCAATCATAATTTTCTGTGTGTAGATTTTAGGCCCACCTCACTAGATGATGTGGTGGTTTTATTGTAATTGAGATGATTAAATTACTAGGATTGAGGTTGGCCATTTTAAAACAATTAACCAAACATTGATTTAGTGATACTTTTCCACTGTATTCATATTTATGTTGATGCTAACTATTTTTTATTAATGTACCTAAATTTACTCCTTCCATGATGCTTCCTCTCCTAGTGTTGTCATTTCCTTTTCTAATCTTCTAAAATGTTAAAAGTGGAGTGTTTTATGGTGTAATGGATGTTACTAATCTAGATTATGTACATTTACTTTTATAATCTTGTAAAATGTTAAAAGTGGAGTGTTTTATGATTTAATGGATATTAATAATCTAGATTATGTATATAGTGATATGATGATAGTGTGTAGGTTGATGTTGAAGTTGTAAAATTCTTGTATGTATATCAAGGATGAATGACAGCACAAGACAAAAATGACATTAAATTATAAAATTTAAATGATTATTATATTTTACACCTTCCATGATGCTTCCTCTCCTAGTCTTTTCATTTACTTTTCTGATCTTGTAAAATGGTCAACTTTACTTTACTTTTCTCTGACAAACTCATCAAGGTGTGACTTTTGACATAACTTCATCAACCACTACCACTAGTTATTTTATTAAGTTCATAAATAAAATGACCTTATTATAAATTATTAAACAATCTGTTAGGTGCTAAATCATACTTATTAAGGACATAAGTAATGCAAGTTGAATTTTTCTTTTTAATGTTCTTAGCCTATTTATAGATGTCAAAGTAAAGGTTCTAGATGTGATTTATCCCATAAAATTCAAAGCCAACTAAACTCTAAGGAAAACCATGTACATGTCATTTATCCCACCAATTCATCAAGGTGTGAGTTTTGACATAACTTCATCAACCACTACCACTAGTTGTTTTAGTAAACTTGCATAAAATAATTTTACAAACCATGTACATGTAATTTCTCCCACAAACTCATAAGGTTTTACTTTTGACATAACTTCACCAACCACTACCACTAGTTGTTTTAGTAATTGCATACAATATTTTTTCAAACCATTTACATGTCATTTATCCCATAAACTCATCATGGTCTCAATTTTTGACATAAATTAATCAGCCACAACCAATAGTTTTTTAAGTAAGTGCAAACCACTACCACTATAAGGCAAACCTGTAATGTGTCATTTCTCCCATACATGTGTCATTTCTCCAACAAAATTTTAGGAAAAATTTAAGGAAACTGTCATTTCTATGTCATTTCTCTATCATTTCTATGTTATTTCTCCCATAAACTATAAGGCAATGTGATTTCTCCCATATACTATAAACAAAAATTTAAGGAAAACCATGTACATGTCATTTCTCTCTTAAACTCTAGGCAAGAAAAACTTTAAGGCATGCCATTTCTATATGTGATTTATCACATAAACTTTAAGACATTGTACGAATGTTAATAAGATGTATGCCGATCTATTGTGTGGGGCAATGCCAATTCAAGATTCACCTATTAAAAATGAATTACTATTATATGGGGCGATGTCAATTCAAGATTCATCTCTCAAAGATGAATTAGTGTCAAGACGCTCTTCTTCAAAAATTCAAGATTCATCTCTCAAAGATGAATTAGTTTTGAGACGCTCTCCTTCAAAATTTATTGATCAAGATTGTAACATATCTTTGATATCTATTTTTTTTTTACTTATAAATGTGTCTTTTTTAATGACCATGTGTTTTTTTCAATTATATACCAGGTGTGCTCCCACCATGTAAAGCACAACTTGGTGAACTTCACATTTTTATAAAATTAAAATGTGAGGACTTCAACAATTTTTTGTTTAAATGAAGTTTCATGCTTCTTTTTTAATGACCATGTGTTTTTTCAATTATATACCAAGTGTGCTCCCACCATGTAAAGAAAAATTTGGTGAACTTAACATTTTTATAAAAAAAATTCTTAAGTTTAGTTTCACACATCAATTAATGCTTTGAAAGTTATGTTTTACATAATTTGTGTACACTAACTTACACAAATTTTATGAAATTTATTTTGAATTTATTTTAAATAGTATTTAAAAATAATTGTAAATTTCCACTATATATATATATATATATATCGTGGAGGATGAAAGGTGAAGATCAATAGAATCTCGTATCTCTACGAGAGAGGTAAAATTCCATATCTCTACAGGAGAGGAGGATCAGGGATCGAAGGATGTTCATGGCATTTAAATATAATCTTATCTCCATACATACATGTGTGTATATATAAAATTGATTTATTATCAATTTTGTGAGTTAAATTTGTTGTTAATAAGTTTCCGTTTTTATTTTTTAGGAGGTAGTAGGACAAGGTTATCTACTCCATCAATAGATCATGGCCATGGTTCATGTGGCCATGGTTCATGCAATCATGGTATGGTTCACGTAATTTAATCAATGAATATGTACATGTATTTGTATGTATGTATGTATTTTTGAATTGATTATAAATTCATATTTTTTATGAAGATTCTCTCTTGTCTCGTAAGGTTGGTGGTGGTATGCATTCCCTTGGAGGGCCATCAATAGGTGGTGGCAAATTGTGTGAAGGTGGTGATATGCATTCCCCCAGAGGCTAATCAATGGATGGTCGTGTTAGTTTTCAAAGAATCGTTGGTCGTTCTGGTTCTCAATAGTCTCAGGGTGGGCAAGATTCTAGCCAACTATATCGAAGTGGCCATCAATATGAATATTATTTTCATTCAATTTGTACAAATTTTTTTACATGTTTTTTTACTATACAAAATTTTATATATTTATGGAGAGAGTGAAAATATTGCTCCAAATGTTGCTCGAAAAATACATAGGACAGATTGCATCATTCAAGAAGAAGATTGTACACCAACCACGACTTATCCATCTGACATTTCCGATATACCTTGGAAATAAAACATGCATCAATGTATCTTAAAAAGGTGTAAAAATATTCATTAAAAATTGAAGAGAGATCTCATGGATTTGACTCTCCCTGTAAAGAGTCGATAATGCTTCAAAATAGTTACTCACTCTTTAAGAAAACTAGTAGATGTACCTAAATCTTGGGCCAACCACTAACACTTTTGGAGAAGTGATGAGAAAAAGAAAGGAAACAGTTATGTGTCCCGATAAATGAGAGGTTGTTAAACAAATATTTACAACGAAAATGTCCAAGTCTATGTTTAATTTCAAATATGGGCTGAAAAGAAAGATGTTAAGGGTGAAATATTTCAAGCACCCTCATATAGCTCACTATTTGTATGATAGAAACCTTTCTGCCAATGGAAGACTCCCGTGGAACGACGAGGGTCCGCTTTATTTTAGAAAATTATTTTATGGAAAATTATTTTTGGGAACGAAACCCAATTATAATGACCTTCGCTCTTAATTTTTTGGTTGTGGGAAAGGTCGATCGGGTGACCATAGGGGCACTAGGAATGATGCTAATTTTCATCACCCTAAGCCACTATTGGTTAGTCGACCTCTTCATGTCGAAAATTTGCAGTTAGAAATGGAGGCCACTACTCAAATTAGTCGAGAAGCAAGGGATTCCATCATTGACAATGTTCAGAGTGGATTAGGTGGAGTTGGTGTTTGTCTGAATCGACAAAGAGTACCTGAGAATGCATGCGCTAATTTTGTGTATTATAAAAATGAAGAGATAGACAAAATGAGTGTTGAAGACCTAAAAACATATGAAAATAATTGTCACAATGGGTGGTAGAACCTAATTATTCATGAGCAAGAGGGCATGGGAATGGTATGTGTTAATGGTTATGGTGATTATTTTAACACATGTACAATTTGTAATAAATGCATATATAGATACATTTATTTGTATACGTTAGTCTAAAAAAAATGTACCGTTATATGTTAACAAAATTTGAAGTTGCCACGCTTGATGAATGAAGATGATGCTAATATCACGGTTGGAGCCTTTGGTTCACAAAATCAAGATGGGTCTCACCATCAATCACACAATCAAGATGGTTCTCACCATCAAGATATGTTGGAAAATGTTAGTATTTTTTAAGTGAAAATGATGAAGTACAAATATTTTGTATCTACTATTATATATATCGAAACATGATGACATATTTTTAAAATAAATAATTGTGCACACATGTACATGTATATATAATTAAATGTTAATAGATTCTGATTTCGTCTGATGTTTTTGGGATGGTGGTACCTTCTTCTTCCTTGGGAGATGTGCCAAATCCACCATCACAAGTGTGAACAAATTTTCACTTTTAAATATGTTTTTAAGTTACATATTTCAGTTCAAAAGTTCCATTAAAAAATGAGATCTCTAGATATTGATTTATTTTATTTTTTTTGAATTCTAGGTTTCTGGAGAATTTATTTCGAAGCCACCCTTAGGAGATTTGCCAAATCCACCATCACAAGTATTCAAATTTTCACTTAAATATATGTTTAAGTTATAAGTTATAAATTGAAGTTCAAAAGTTTTATTATAAATTGAGATCTAGATCTTGAGTTATTTTATACTTTTAAATTTTTTGAATTTTAGGTTCGTGGAGATGGTTTCTTTTCTCCACGGACTCTAGCGATGGAGTGTATGATGGAGATAGGAACATCCACACAATTTGAACCATTTGAACAAGTTGTATAATTTTTTATTTTAATATTATTGAAAATTAGTTTATACATGCATTTTTCATTTGAACTATATATATATATATATATATATATATATATATATATACACACACACACATGTATATTTTGCATTTTACTGTGGAATATTTTCCTATGGAGGAAGTTTTAATGGACGAGAAACAAAACAAAATGGAGAAGGAACCTGATGAGGTATTGCATGATTTTCTTTTCATTTTTTTTTTACATGAAGTTCTATATTCTCATTCAATTTTAAAACATTAAATTTTAATGTTTGTACACATTGTGTACAGGTTCCCCATGCTTCACATGATAGCTCAACTATCGTGACTTTGTTGTGAGAGACACTACATCCATCTATATTTGATGGATGATGCACATGTGTGCAACATTATATCTGATAGATCTCTAGTCTTAAATTTACTTTTTTATACAGTCTTATCTAGATGTAGTCATATATTTACTTTTCTATATAACATACTTGTAACACTATACATTGACACACACAGATATATATATAATTAATTTTATTGCTCATGTGAGATACAAATTTTGGACATATTTTATTGTTTGGAGATATATATAGTTTTAAACTACATTTACACTTGTCTTGGATAGTTATATTTGGCATGTGATCACATGTTGTGATATAATGTTTTGTTTTTATTGGATAGTCGAACTACATTTGGCATGTGAAGTAATGTTGTAATATAATGTTTTGTGTTTTAAAATCAAGTTTTAGATGGTTGAACTACATTTGGCATGTGATTTTGATATGATTTCTTGTTTTTGTTGAATATATGAACTACATTTGGCATGTGATTGTGATATAATATTTTTTTTTTATTGAATATTTGAACTACAATTGGCATGGGATTGTGATATAATGTTTTGTTTTTAAAATTCAAGTTGTTATTTTACCAAAAAAAAAAAAGTTCACATGAATAGATGTACATAGAAATGATTTAAGTACATGTTTGAATATAGATACCGATATATATATATATATATATATATATATATATATATATATATTTCTTCTTAGATGTGTCAAACAATCATAAAATTTTAAAATTGCATTCTAGAACATATATATCTAGTACGTGTAACATTTTTCATCAATGCACATAGAAAAACTACTTTTAGTTGATAGTAAACTGGAAATTACAAAATACGTAGCACACATTTTGCATTCAATAATGAATATTATATAATTTACTTTTAATAGACACACACATCTAAATCAAAATCGTTCAACTTCAAGTTGGCATTATATCAACTATGCTAGATACACAGATATGTACATTTTGCAATAATGACATTATGATAAATTGTACCAGAGAATGTATGAAATCGTTTAGACTAGATAATCTAGACATATGTATGTGTACATGTGTATAAATTACTCATGCGAATGTACCAAACAATGTACATGTGCAAACACTTGCACAAATAACATAACAAGGCAGTTCAATTTTTAGTTGAGTTCTGGAAGTTCTAAAACATGAATCCAAAGAGAAGAAATTGTTGGGTAGGTCAATAAAAAAAAATCCAATGGAATGCCATCTTGAATGATTCGTTCATGATCGGATTTTGACATTTTTCATTTCTTAATTTTCGTTTTTTTCTTTGATTGAACTTCTATCAACTTTATGCATGCTGCACACACCAAGTGACTATATTAACAACTTATGACATCAAGTTCATAGCCTTCAAAATAAAAAAAATCCCCACTTTGATTAGTTTGTCTGAAAAGAAACATTTCAGTATAATAGAGTCTTTGTCATATGTAAACCCGTGATCATTATATTTTTTCTAATAATTTCATCTTTCGTTCAGTGCAACGTATCAAATAATACTTCACATTTTCATCGTTGATAGTAGGTGCAATTACAGTAAAAACATCTCCTTCACAATAAAACAAACTTATGTATCTAAATTCAAATCATAATTAACATGAAAAATTAACTTTAAAATTAACATGTACATGTACATGATTTTATTATCTCTTTCTAGATCTCTATCATTTGAAAGCAGTTGAAATATTACCTTCTCTAACAAGATCAGAAACTCAATCACCATCAGATGATATTGTACTCTCCTCTGATTGCATTTCTTTAAACATTGCAACAAACATTTTCGCCTTTGTATTTAGCTCTCTATGTTGTCAATATTTTACATACATTTTTTTTTCACAAACACCATTGGATTCAGTGTTGTCTATGAAAACATGACAAAAACAAGAATATTTTCTTTTATCCAATGCAAACACATTTGTGGACAACTTTGTTTTCATTGAATGAAATTTTTGAGTACCTTTTATTGTTTCAACATCATTTCCAATCGATATATATACATCTTCAACCCCAATATGCCAAAAAAAACTATATGGAAAATTCAAAGAAGAATATAAATATAGTATCAAAATGCCATCAAAGATAATCATTGTGATAAATGTACATTGTTTAAAATTAGAAATCCAATAAAAATTAAATTGAATGTACCTTCACACTTCCCTTAATCGGTTAGTCTCATGGCTTAGTACAGCGATGCACCATTGAACAACTTCTTTAGCTGAGACAAGTTGGTTTGCAGAGGGGTTCATTTGATATCTTCGAAGTGCTCATTTTATGCATGCCCCTGCACAGTCATGTTCTCCTTTTCCATGACCAATCTCAAAGAAATTCCAACAATGTTTAATGCGTTTTTTCATATGAAGACAACATAATCAAAAGAATGGTCATGAATATTTGAATTGACCTACGCATCTATCCGACCATATCCAATGTTCATTGAATTTTATTCCACGACTTCTCAAGGAGTCATAAATCTTTCCAAAATAGTGTTGTACAAAATATGTATCATGTGTACAATCTTCACTGATATAAAAGTGATATTCTTTAATAAAATGTTGATTTTCACTGGTGCTTTCTTTATGATCAACATTTTCTTCATCTTGTCTATATAGAATATGTACAAGCATGGACACTTGGTTAAAATGATAGTATTTACTCTGAATTTCTTTTTTTGGAATAAATGTATAGTTTTCTGCAAAATCAATTATTGAAAAAATGGTCCCTGGTGGAAAAAAATTACATGATTTTTTGAATTGCAAATCCTGCCATCAAGCTCTATGGGAATGCTTGGTGTATTTATAAATTTCTTCCTCAAAATTTTCTCAAAAAATCTATCACAAACAATTCTTCTTCTTATAAATCAATTCTTTTACCACTTGAACCTTGAATCGATGTATGGATATATTCATATCTCTTCCAGTTCACTTTCATGTTGGACAATGATTGATCATTTATAACAATACGGTATTTGTTTTGAAATTTAGTCAAATTTCCACAACCATCGCATTTTTTACCACCAACACATTTCTTTTGGTAAAATAATTCATGGCTTTCTCTTCCACATAGAATTTGAGATATGAAATCATGGATAGTTGAAGGATGAGGTGAGTCTTTCCAAAATGTTCGACCAAAATTAAGGAATGTGTCATAATATAACTGAAATTCCACATGATAACGACAACAATAAGTGTTGTGTATGGTGATAGGTTTTACATACCATGGTTTTTGTTGCAGAAAAACATTGATTGAGACATCAATTTCATGATTCTCTTCTTTGAACTTGTTGAAAAAATCTATCTGAGTGGTGTCAAAGAAATGTTTTGGATGTTCTTCGTATTGATTTCATTTTATTCTTCTTCGCATTGCATCCCTTGCATTTGGCAAAACACGTGAATTTTTTATCCAATATTCACATATTAATTTTTTAACATTTTCTCCAAGTCTATATTTGAACGGTTGCCTACAAATAGCTGTCCAACAAGCGAGTTCATGATTTACATCTATTTGCAACCAAAATTTCTGATTTTTGTGCAAATTTTTTCGGCAGGTTCCTAATGCTCGTGCCATAGATTTTACCAAGTGATTCTCTTTAGTACTTGAGCGAACCACTGCCATATGTATTGCTCTACCGGCATCTGAAACATTTTTCTGTCTAGATCTTCTAATTGATTTATAACACTATTTATATTATGTATCACATTTTCCTTCATTTTTTATCTTTTGCTAATTTCCGAATACACAATAAAGTTGTAGCTTCTTTTAATTTCCTTAATGATAGGAGACCTTTCAATAATTGGACCTGAACTACCACATTTTCCTTTATGAAGTATGAATCAGAAATGAAATTAACATGATATCATATAATATGGTCAAATTTTTTATCTCCATATGTGTGAGTGTCAACATTTTCTAACATCTCATCATCGATATTGATTTCATCTGTACATATTCGAATTAATAGGACATAATAAGTTTACATATTAAATAAATAAATAAATAAATAAATATGTATAATTTCAATAATATGTGCATGTTTTCAATATATATATATGCGGTGATTCAATTTCTTCACTTTAATTTCTTTCAAAATTTTCACTATCTTCAATCATTGGTTCAATATCTCTTTCACTTTCTCTTTCAAAATTTTGTATCTCATCATCAATTTTTTGAGGAATATCTCTCTCTGTTTACATTGCAAAATATTTTTGAATTATTTCATCAAATAAGAATTAAGATTCACAATTCACACTAGGAAAACTTTAAATATCAATAATATTTATATTTACATACCTGCTTCAACTTTTAGTTGAGGTTTATTTTCCCTTTCAATATTGAAGCGTTCTTCTCTCTTTTTTTTATGATATTCTCTCCCATGTTCTCTACGTTCCTCATGGTCTCTTGTTTGATGATCTTTTCTCTTGAAATTCCTTCGATTTCCCATGATAAATGAGTATGGAGTTCAAAAAATTTCCTTCAAAAATTTAGAAAAAAACCCAATTAAAAAAAACATCACAAACGATTTAATTTAAAAAAAAAAAAAATCATTTTAAAAATCTTGCACAAAATACATACTTTAATCAAAAACACTTACTTTAAAAAGTCCGAGAACAAAATGTCTTATAAAAATGAAATGAAGCTCAAAATATTTGCTTCCAAGTCCTACAAAAAAATTTAATTTAAAAAGCCAGACAAAAACTTATTTTAAAAAATCATTATAAAAGATTTACTTCAACCCAAAACACATACTCTAAAAAAATGTGACTTCAAAAAATACCTTCAAAAAATGTCCATTGAAAATTAAGCCCAACTTCTTAAAAAATGCCACTTTAAAAAATACCTACAAAAAATGTCCTTTGAAAATTAAGCCCAAAAAATGTCTAAAAACATATCACTTTAAAAAATAGCTCAAAAAAAATGTCCTTTGAATATTTAGCCTAAAAATATTCCGTTCGAAATTAAGTCCAAAAAATTTCTTTTGGAAATCAAGCCTAAAAACTTCTAAGAAAAAAATGTCCAAAAAAAATTTCCTTTCAAAATAAAGCCCAAAACCTCCAAAAACAAAATACCTTCAAAAAAATGTAATTTGAAAATTAAGCCCAAAAAAAATCCAAAATATGTATCACATACCTCTTAAAAATGTCCTTTGAATGTTAAGCCAAAAAGAGTCCTTAAACCCAAAAATATCCTTTGCAAATCCTTTGCAAAATCACACCAAATGAAGAAATGTGCGATATTATGCAAAAATAATGAATATGTTTATGTTTATTTATATAGCTGCGAAATGTTTTTTTGGAGGTGCTTCATTGAATTTTGTGGCCGACTTAAAGTCAATTAAAAGTTCGGCCGAACTTTTGTAAAAACTTCGGCCAAAATTTTCTGTCGTTAGACTTCATGGGTCGTCGGGGCAAAAAAACAATAGTTCGGCCGAACTAACACATCTGCAATTACACAGAGTCAAGCTCTGAACAAAATTATTCAACTTTGGACTAATTAAACTCCATGAAACTTAGTGAATTAATTGTCGGAACCAAGACAAGCATTTGCAGAATTTAATCTACTTTCAGGAAATATAACTTTTATGGAATTTTATAAATATTTACTAAATTAATTAATTTTGTAATAAAACGGGTGCAAACAATTTATGAAGGTCATTATGATTCAATGAAATCAATATTTTGTATCTTCCAAAATACACTGTAAAAAATTGAAAAAATTATGGTGAATTACATTTGTCCGTCGTCTGTGCATAGTTTTTAGAATTTTAGTTTATAACTTTTATGTTGGAAAATTTTGTGCGAGCCGAGACATATTCAAAATATGCAATTTTTTCATATTGAATCAGTTCAAAAAATTATAGTAATTACGATATGCATCAGTAGGCTTCGTAAATATAATGAAAATGAAGTAGACTTGTCTAGATTGTTGTAACTCATTTTGTTTCTCAAAAACACAATTTTTTCAAAGAATATACCAACGCCTTTGAACATGAATTTTTATGAATCCTTTGATTTTTAAACAACATACACTCAAATAAATGCTATGTTGACATATCAAATGTGTATAAAAAAATTCCAAAAAATAAGTAATACAAAGCTAATAAAATTTCTGACAACTTTTATTTTTATCGCAAAATAAAATTTTAAATATAAAATTTGTTTTGGCTTGTAGAAAGTTAAGAACAGAAAAAAAAAAAATGATTTTTCTTTTCCAAACATATTATAGAAAATTTAAATTTAAGAAAATTGAAATTATAAAAATAACAAATTTTTTATTAAAAAAATGTAATTTTGGTATTAAAAAATAGAGAAGACTTAGATTTATCTTTAAGTTTTATATTTTTTTTAAATGACAAATAGTTTAAAAAACTAATTTTCTCACTCTCATAATTTTATTGGATGGTAGTCATTAGCATGTTGGATGATATTTCATTATCCAAATTATAGTTATGGAATTTAATGGTATAGTGAGAGATTCATTTCAATTATATAAAAAATTTAAAAATATAATAAATATTTTAATTTTTATAATATAGCTTTTTTCGGTATTAAATTTTACATAGTCTAATTTTTTAGAGTCCACTTTGACCCTTTTCCTATTAAGTTTATCAAACAATAACTACTTTTATCTTCATCAATCCAATTTAGAATAACCTATATCTAAGATATAAAATTATAAATAGATATAATAGATATCTTTCTATTTACATATATATATGGATATCTCTCATACTCACCTCACACAAAATAATATTTATACACAAAAATAAATACCTTTAAATTTTTATCTAAAAATTAAATACTTTAAGATTTTAAAAATAACAGTATTTGAGGATTAAAAAGAAAAAATACAAATAAATACCTGTAAATTTTAACTACCGAGTTCCCCGATAATGAAATGCATTAGCTAATTCAAAATGCGTAGACAAATTATTTTCATATATAATTATTTCTAACAAAAAAAATTATAAAACAATAATAATTATATTTTTTATATATTATTTGATTCAAAATATTATTTAATTCAAAATTGATAGACAAATTATTTTTATATATTATTATTCCAAAAAAAAATTATATACATGTTATGGATGACAGAAGTCAAATTCCTAACATATATATTTTTTATATTTTTTACACTCACATTATAATAATCTGTACACTTCGAAAGAATATATCATAACGATTTATAAAATGATAATTATAGATTATAGTGCGTTTGAGGGAACGCAAATCAACGTACAGAGCCCATAGTCAGTAATATAAAAAAGCGTGCGAATCTCCTCCGAAATGTTTATGTTTAATATCTCGTAATCATAACTGGAAGTGCGCGGGATTTGCCAACAGTTAATATGGATCAATGAACTGTCCTCCATTGAAAGCAGACCTGCACTGATCTTTACAATGTACTTCTTTATTATTTAAAGTTTGGATTCCCCAGTACCAATGTATATATATATATATATATATATATATATATATATATATGAGAGAGACACATTTGTTCATTGCGTTCAATTTTCAGCTTAAAACTGTCTTGCATTTATTTTCCTTCATTTTTCAATTTACTCTTAGTATTTTAATTTGTGAGGAAAATCCTCACAAATTAGTTTTTTCTCATAATTAAGCTGTCTAGGTTTTTGGGTTCTGTTTTCCTGAAACCAGTTCTAAGCAGTAATTCATAAGTGAAACATTTGTTTTATCAGCTTGTGCGATGGATGGAAAGTGGTTATTTAAACTGATACATGGATGCGGCCCAGATCAATTCATGAAAGGACAGAAGAATAAACTCCAGGGACAATCGACCACCATGGTGAAGCCAGCAGAAGAGAAGCCACCTGAACCTGTTTCTGCTTCCTCTTCTAATTTGCAATTGGCCGCAGCAAGGCCTGAAGATGCTTTTCAACGTTGCGTTTATGGAGGGGATGAAGATCAGGATGTTGACATGGCTGCAGAAGTTTTCATCGACAGGTTTCACCGGGACTTGGAAATGCAGAGAACGCCGTCTGAAGCTCGATATTATGACTACCTGGCAAGATCGACGTAAATAATAACAGTCAAATAGGCCAGAGTTTGCCAATTGGGAATATTATGTTCACTATTAAAATACTCTTGCACAGTTTTCATTAACTACCATGTCCGTGATGATGGAGATACTAGCTTCCAATGCAGGTCCAGGATAGTAAATTGTTCTGAATCTTTTATCTAGTTTGTTTTGCTGAACATAATATAGGAAAGTTGAAGGAAATTATGAGTTATAATATTGTTACTGTAACATCAATTGTGATGTCAGCAAAGACGATTTATATTCTGTACGGTTTTCCACCTGGGTGGAAAATCCTGTATCTCCACGAAATTACTCATTTATAATTATGCTATTAAATAAATTTTCAAAGAGGATTTGTGTTGTCTTCTGCTAGTCCTATATATGCGCGAAATTCTCCTTTTATAATGAATGTACTATTATGTCTTTTTAATGTGTAATTGTGCGGCTGTGAAGAATTGTACAGATTGTATACTAAATTATTCAGAGTAATATTTGAACTTATCGAGTATGGTGCCAGACGATTCTGGCGTCCGTTTAGCACTATCCAAGGAAAAGTCATTTACATTATAAGTTATAACAATGTTTAAAGCGGCACCGTGGGGCAAAAACGTAAACACGAATGCCATGCTTTCCTATTCAATATGCCATTTTCTGTGTTCTTTCCGCAAAAGACTTCTGCTACAAAATTCTAATGGAATTGGTTTTGTTAATCTGGAATTTGATGCGGGAGAGGTTTTGTGAATGTGTAATGGTTGAGTTTGTATTTTTTTCTAATATATTATTTAAAATATATATTATCAAAGTGTTTTAATTTAGAAAAACTAAATTATAACTTTTAAAAATAAATAAAAACTTTAAATTACAATTAATTATGGTTTGCTATTTGTTAGGTTTTTTAATACCATTGTTAGATAGAAAATCAAATCACTCAAATCATAAAATCGTTGAAAACATACCAACTAAAAGATATTTAGATTGATTTATTTTAATTGATGGCTTCAACTGGAATGTCTTTTTTGTTGTTTTCTAAGGAGCAACATGGATAACAGGAAATGCCCATGTTTTTCTCAAGACAACCCCACCTCAAATCCATAGCTATCATATGGCAATGCATTTCATTCAAAGTGAGAAGAACTTTCTCCTTGATTTCATTTCCATGGACAAATTTTTTTCAAGGAGGAACTTTAGGTGCCAATAAATGTTCCCCTTCTACATGCACTTGTTATAATGACATTTATTATGCCCTACAACTTAATGTCCTATTTCCACTAATATTTCAGTTGTAGTGAAGATGTGTTTTTTTGTCAACATGTTCTCTCTTTGGCTAAGTAATTTTCTCTTGAACTAATTTGGGAGTGAGCTCTCTCAACCTAGACATAAGGCTTTCAACTAGCACTTCAGCCTGAGTGGGTTTCCTTTCCATAGAGTAGGCCACTCCATGGTGCACCTGAGCACATTCAAGTGGTATGGTTATGTTGGAATTTCTGAACAATTCTCAACAACAGAGAGGAAAATAATTCCTTTTCCTCAACACATAGATTTAATTAAAAATGCAGACAGAGATATGCAGAACATAAATTTCATTAATAAAAACTGGACTATTACAAATGATATCTTCAGAACTGCAGCGTTAGGAATTTACAAAAAAAAACTTCTAGTGGTTGCTACACACGCAGCTCAAACTTTCACTATTTCACTCACATCAAAAAAATTGCTCTCTGTCTCTATTTTTGCCTTCAGGCAATTTAAAATACAATACACAGTAACACACACTAATGCACTCACGACACATATATATGAAACATTACAATATTATATATATTATAAATATTTCATATATATATATATATATATATATATATATATATATATATATATATATATAACCCAAGTTAAAATAAATGTACCGCGGTAACTAAAATTAACTCGACGTTAAAAATCTAAAAACATTGTGTGGGAAATAATATAAAAAAAAACATTATGATAAAAAAAAAACTTTTATTCCCTTGTGCTTTCTGGGGGCTGCTTAGAGAACATTTACGTGAGTTCCATTCACCTCTTGGAACTTCTTTGGTGGTTCCCAAAAATGGGTGATGTCATTCATTTCGGGGGTTGTCTTCCCCTTTGTTGCTGAAGCCTGCTACGCCCACCAAAATGTTGTTTCCACTGCGTTAAATGGAGTTGGTGGGTGTTCAATGTGGTAGTTGAGTGCGGATAGGAACATTGGTGTAGAGACTTGAATGCAGGAGGTTTTGTGTGGGTCAAAACTGGAGATTTCCACTCCATTTGCTGTCATTTCCCAAATTCTTATCAGTCTTAAATTCTCTCTAGTGTTTGTCGTCTTTCAGTCCCATCAAAATAAATTTTGCATCCTGCTGTTTGTGTGGGCAATTAGAATTAATATTCCAACACCCCCCCTTAATTTCAACTGCTGGATTTTCTTGCATACCCAAGCATTTCCTTAAATAATTAAAACTTTTCTACGTTAATGGCTTTGTCAAAATATCAGAAAACTGCTCCTCTGTCCTGCAATGCTGCAAAACAATTTCGCCATTATTAACCAGTTCTCGTATAAAATTAAATTTTACATCAATATGCTTTGTTCTTTTATGGAAGACAGAATTCTTTGATAAAGCTATCGCTGAGCTGTTATCGCAGTAAATTGTCATTCCTTTGTCCTACTAATGACATAAATCTCTGAGTATTTTTCTCATCCATACTGCTTGGCATGATATTGTTGTTACTGCCACATATTCTGCCTCTGTCGTTGATAAAGAAACTATTGGTTGCTTCTTAGAAGCCCATGAAATGGCTCCCGATCCCAAATGAAACACATATCCAGATGTGATCTTTCTGTCATCTACACTTCCAGCCCAATCACTGTCATTGTAACCAGTTAATTTAAAATTTCCAGATGAGGAGTATAAAATACCATACCTCTTCATTCCATTCACATACCTTAGAATCCTCTTGGCTGCCTGCCGATGAGTCTCTTTTGGCCTTTCCATAAATCTGGAGATTAAGCTTACAACGTGCATAATATCCGGCCTAGTTGCAGTCAAATACATGAGGCTTCCAAATATGCTCTTGTACAATGTTAGATCAAAATCCTTGCTGCTATCTTCTTTGCTCAATTTTAACCCATGACAGTTGGAGTTATAGCTACCTTGTTGTTCTGCGTGTTGAATCTTTTCAACACTTCTTCAACATATTTTGCTTGGGAAATAAAAATCCCATTTTCAATTTGCTCTATGTCAATTCCAAGAAAATATCTCATAAAACCCAAATCAGTCATTTCAAATTCACTCTTCATGACTTCTTTAAAATCAGTAATGAGAGAAACTTCATTGCCAGAAAAAATTAAATCATCTACATATAAAACAACAATAAGAATATTACCATCATTTTCTTTTATGTAGAGTGTGGGTTCTCCATCACATTTCTCAAATCCATTTTCTGTTAGGTAACCATGTATTCTGTTGTACCATGCTCTTGGTGCTTGCTTCAGCCCATAAAGAACTTTCTTCACCTTGCATACTTTGTTCTCTTGGCCGTCAATCTCATAGCCTGGAGGTTTCTCAACATATACCTCTTCTTTCAACACTCCATTCAGGAATGAAGATTTCACATCCATTCGGTAAACCTTCCATTTATGTTGTGCTACTATGGACAACATTGTTCTCACCATTTCCATTCTTGCAACTGGTGCAAAGGTTTCTTCATAATCTCTTCCTTGTTGCTCCTTGTAGCCTTTGACAACAAGTATTTCTTTGTGTCTTTCAATCTTGCCTTCAGCATTTCTCTTGGTCTTATAGACCCATTTTACTCCAATGGCTTCTTTACCTTTAGGGAGGTCCACTAACTCCCATGTATTACTCTTTTTCTATTGCACCAATTTCTTCATTCATTGCTTCAATCCATTTTTCTTCCTCTATGACATCTTCAAAATGAATTGGGTCATCAACATGACAATACAAAGAAAATAAAGAGTTCAAACCGAAATTATCATTTACCTCTCCTTGTTCATAAATATCTCTCAGATTTCTAAATCTCGGTCTTCTTGGTGTACTTGGAGTTCCACTTGAACTCGATGGAGTTTCACTTCCCTGTGGTGTGCTTGAAGAAGCACTTCCTTGATTTCTCAAGGTTGTTCTACTTCCAGCTTGTGGTGTGGTTTATTGTGCTGGTGGTGGTGGAGGAGGAGCCACCAAAGAAGGATTTTCAGCTACTATCCCTTCCTCTTATTCTTCGTGAGACACACGTGTTCACATTCACCATTTTCTCTAAGCTTCCATCCCAAGATTCTTCTTCAATAAACTGCACATCTCTGCTTATTATTGTTTTCTTGGTGGATGGATTATATAGTTTGTATTCTTTGGACTCATCACTGTATCGAAAAAAGATACATTTCTCCCCCTTACTATCCAACTTCTTTCTTAGTTGATCTAGGACATGTGCATAAGCCACACATCCAAAAAATTTCATGTGGGAGACATGCTGCTTTATGCTGCTCCACGCTTCTTCCGGAACTCTGTTCATGACAGCTTTGGTTGGGCATTTATTCAATATGTATGCTGCACAATTGACAGCTTCAGCCCAATACTCATTTGGAAAATTTTTTGTCTTCAACATACTTCTGACCATGTGCATGATGGTCCTATTCTTCCTTTCTACAACATCCTTTTTCTAAGGTGTGTACCTTGTGGTAAACTTTTTTTGTATGCCATTCTTCCCACAGAAACGTAGGAACTCTTTGGCGATGTATTCTCCACCTCTGTCAGCTCTTAGCGCTTTGATGTAGTGTCCACTCTGCTTCTCAACATGAGCTTTAAAGTGGCATAACTGTTCAAACACTTCACTCTTCTGTTTCAATAAATACACCCATGTCTTTCTGGTGTAATCATCTATGAATGTCAAAACATATTTCTTGCCAGCTAAATATGGCATTTGTATTGGTCCACACAAATCCGAGTGGAAAATTTCTAAAGGTGCCTTTTTCCTTATACTCTTCCCTGTTGGAAAGATATCTCTGTGTTGTTTTCCCAAGATGCAGCCTTCACATAGGTTGTCCGGTTTCTCAATCAATGGTAATCCCTTTACCATTCCATTTCTTTGCAACAAGTTCAGGCCTCCGAAATTTAGATGTCCAAATCTCAAGTGCCATAACTAGTTTTCATCTTTCACTTCCTCTTGAAAGACTTCTTATGTTACAGCTACTACATTTATTCTTTCCTTCAAATCTGCTCTGAGCTTGAGAGGAAACATGTTATTTCTTGTCATATGCACCTCTGCAATGAATTTCTTGCTTGGAGGTATGTCCATGATTGTGCACACATCATATTTAAAAAATACATTGTAGCCCTTGTCAATGAGCTGTCCAATGCTCAAATGATTACATTTTAAGCCAGGTACATAATATATATCTGGCACAAACTTCTATTCTCCATTTCTTGCTAGCATACTTACTCTACCTTTTCCCTTGACAGAAATCTTACTATCAGTTCCTGTTGTTACTTCAAATTTAACATTTTCATCCAGATTGGCGAACATTGCTATGTTTCCAGTCATGTGGTTACTACAACCTGAGTCTAAGAACCATATATCATCTTGTCTATCTTGTGCTACATTACATGTTAATAGCACATTACTCTGGTTCTTATTTTCTTTTGCAAAATTAAGGTTCTGCCTATTATTCATGTCATTTTTCTTTTTCCTACATTCATTGGCATAGTGCCCATATTTCATGCAATAATGACATTGGACTTGGGATTTATCATACATTGTTCCATGAGCTTGATGTTAGCTTGAGCTTTCATTCTGGTTTTGATTTCTTCTCTTTCCACTCGAACTTGCAGAGTTGTTTCTTCCTCTGTTGTTTGCTCTGCCTTGACCTCTGCTTCGGCCAAAAGACATTTGAGTCTTAAAATCTTGTTCCAATGAGGAATTTGTTCCTTTTTTCAGTCTGTGTTCATGAGACATTAGGGATGCACTCAACTCATCCACTGTAAATATTGAGATATCCTTTGTCTCTTCTATTGCCGCTACTATGGCATCAAATCTTGAGGGTAGTCTTCTCAAGATTTTCTCCACAATTCTTCTTTCTTCAAGTGTCTCTCCATGAGACCTTATCTGGGTGACCAACCCAATAACATGAGTGAAAAATGAGTCTATATTTTGAGACTCTTTCATATAGAGAGTTTCAAAATCTCTCCTCAACATTTGCAACTTTGTTTTCTTCACCTTCTCCATGCCTTCATAGGTTGTCTTGAGAATATCCCATGCCTCTTTAGATTGTGTTGCTACTGCAATCCTTGGGAAAATTCTCTCATGTACAGATTGAAAAAGATAGAAGAGGGCTTTGGATTCCTTCTTCCTATTATATTTTAACAAATCTCTTTCTGCTGCTGTCAAAGAAGCCAACGCTGCTGCATCTGCTAGTTATGGGTAGCCATTCTCAGCTAGCTCCCATATGTCCTACGAGGAAAACAATGATCTCACCGTGATAGCCCAATAATCATTATTCTTCCCGTTAAACTGTGGAAATTTGGGATTTTTCAGAATGGTGCCTACTGCTGCCATTCTTGATTGTGTTTAAAAAAAAGAAAAACAAACAGAAGCTTTCTTTGCTGGAGAAATACGCTTCAATACACTTCTTACAGCTTATGTGGTGAAAAGAAATCTCTGCTCCATTCACTAAGCACCTGGACTTGCTCTAATACCATGTTGCAATTTCTAAACAATTTTGAACAGCAGAGAGGAAAATAATTCCTCTTCCTCAACATAGAGATTTAATTAAAAATGCGGACAAATATATGCAGAACATAAACCTCATTAATAAAAATGGGACTGTTACAAATGATATCTTCAAAATTTCAGCATTCTGGATTTATAAAAAAAAACTTCTTCTCACTGTTACACACGCAGCTCAAACTTTCATTGTTTCGCTCACAGCAAAAAAATTGCTCTCTGTCTTTGTTTTTGCCTTCGGGAAAATTACAATACAATACATAGTAACACACACTAATGCACACATGAAATATATATATGAAACATTACAATATTGTATATACTATGAATATTTCATATTTATAATAGATATATAACCAAAGCTAAAATAAATGTACCATGGTAACTAAAATTAACCCGACATTAAAACTCTAAAAACATTGTGCGGGAACTAATAATAAAAAAACATTACAATAAAAAAAATAACTTTATTCCCTTGTGCTTTCTGGGGCTGCTTAGAGACCATTCACGTGAGTTTAATTCACCTCCCGGAACTGCTTTGGTGGGTGCCAAAAATGGGTGATGTCATTCATTTTGGGGGTTGTCTTCCCCTTTGTTGTTGAAGCCTGCTACGCCCCCTAGAATGTTGTTTCCTCTTCGTTAAATGGAGTTGGTTGGTGTTCAATGCAATATTTGAGTGCAGATAAGAACATGGGTGCAGATACTTGAATGCAGGAGGTTTCGTGTGGATCAAAACTGGAGATTTCCACTGCCTTTGTTGTCATTTCCCAAATTCTTATCAGTCTTAAATTCTCGCTGGTGTTTGCCATCTTTCAATCCCATCAAATTAAATTTGTTGTCATGCTGTTTGTGTGGGCAGTTGGAATTAATATTCCAACATGTGTCCAAGGAATATTTTGGGCCCAAGGGTAATCAGAGCACCACCTTGACAAACAAGAAACCAAAGGGATTCTTAAACACTGAACGAGGATGAAAAAAAACTAGGGATGCTTCTATAGGAGGGTGCCATAGTCCCTCCTTTTTACTAAAGTTGTTGATTAGGCCCATTTGCAAAGAAGAACTAATCATCCTCACAATTCTCTATAATAGGGGAATATGGGTCAAGATTGAACTCGTGTTTCCTGTAGCCGACAACGAGAGACGACATTTACATTTAGTCCATTTTTCAATACAATTTATAGTCTAAATGAATCATGTTCATTGTGGAGGCTAAAAAAGAATTAGGGATGCTTCTATAGGAGGGTGCCACAGTCCATCCATTTTATTAAAGTTGTTGATTAGGCCAATTTGCGAAGAAGAACCAACCATCCTCACAATTCTCTATAATAGGGGAATATCGGTCAAGATTGAACTTGTGTTTCCTGTAGATGACAACCAGAGACCACATTTACATTTAGTCCATTTTCCAATACAATTTATAGTTGTAATGAATCATGTTCATTGTGGAACCTTGTTCATTGAGGTTCTTCATTTGCTACAAATCGTATTTATCACATCTCATCATTTTAGTTTCTTGTTAATTGTAGATCCTTACTTCCTTAGGAACTCCATTTGCAATGAATATTATCCTGACGATGGAATTTCATATTCTATGGACCCTTACATGTTTTAGATCACATTTTAATTTTCATATCAACTATTATAAATATTTGATTGCATCAATCTTTTTATCAATATTCTCATAATCTTACCCACCTTACCACCATCTTGCATATGGTACTAATCATCTTCAAATTCATAAAATCCTACTTGCTTTATAATTATTAATTGTCCTTTTCATTTATAACCCTAATTTAATATATTAGCTCCATTATCTTCAACAACCAAAATATCCATGCATGGTTTTTCTTACCATTGTGGGAAAATTCTTATTTGTAGCTAATCTAGAGATGTTGAATATTGTTATTGTCCTTTTGTTGATTATTACTTTTGATCACCATTCCAGGATCCATTCTTTGACAATTTTTATTTTATTTTATCCCAGTTATATAATAACCATGAGTTATACAAATTTTTCCATAATGTAGGTTGGTTAGTATATTTTGAAATGCTAAAATGGTTTGAACCATTTGTTGCACAAGAATTTTCTCACTTTTTTATTTTTTTATTGCATTCAATTGTGATATTCAACTTACAACCAATGGAGAATCCATTTTCAAAGTAATTTCCCTCTCAAAAATACAAAAAATATGTTCATCAAAACTAACCCAATGACGTTTATTGAGAAAAAAATGAACACAAACACCATGTTTGCAAGAAATGAGAGGAGCAAAATCACCACATTTTGATTACATAGTTGTTGTAGTGAGCGATATTTTCTATGACCAAATTGACATGCCAAATTTTTATGAAGTCATCACTATGAGATATAAAAATTGAGGGAAAATGTGAGGACCTAAAGTTGTAATACAAGCATACTTGGGTAATATCATCAACTATTCCCGTGGAAAGGGCATGCTTAGCATTTTTAAAACCATTCATTAGAACTTGGTGAGGTGAGAACTATATTTTTTTACTTCACTTGAATCAGTGATATAACAATCTAATAGAAGGTTGTAGGAAATATTTGGAACACATAATATCTAGAGATTATAGCAATGGATTAAATCCGATCATGTAATTTACTAAAACAAGATGCTTAATCCTTCTACAATATTTGCAGAATATAAAACACGATCGCTCAATCACATGAAAGTAAGAGAAAAAAGTAAATAAATTGCACAACACAAGATTTTCCTGGGGAAATAAACTGCTAAAAACCCCTCTATATCTATTGTATAATAAGCCAAGTAATCATTAAACAATACAATGCATTCTTACTCACAAGAATCTCCTGCTCTCTACCAATAGTCTCACATTGATCTAGGCTAAATTGGTCAAACACATAGCCAATTCCATGCCTTCCTGCAGCGTGCCTTGATCACACAATTCCTAGGAAAATAAATCTCTATTAAATAGGATTTCCAACCTCCCTTGATTGTGTAATCCATCATGGGCTTCCTATGGCTTTATAACTGCACCCGAAAAATTTTCTAATAATACAACTGATATTTATCTTCCCTTTAACCTTCGCCTCAACAAGGTCTTCATCAGAACTCACATGCATGCAACTAATAATAGTGAATCAACAATTATTGGACTGATCAATACTCTTGAGTTAAATCTAGTTTAATTCACTATACCACTCACTAGCTCATCGTTGAGTTAGAGCTAGTTAAACTAACTTTAACTCAATTAATTTTAGTTAAGTGATTCCACTCACACTACAATAGTGCATTAACTGCAAATGGATCCCCAAAATAATATAATCACTCTACATGCCTCACCTTCCACACTCAACTTGAAATTCTTGATATAACTCAGTCTTTATAACTTGGTTAACTCATACAAGTTGTTATGAGATAAGATTACAATTTATTACCAATTTACTAAAGGAAAAAATAAATTAGACACACATTTTTGTGTTGATTTTTAACACTCCCTCTCCACAAGAAAGGGATTATCAGCTACCTCAATCCTGCCTTTGGGATATTCCAATTTTCTCTTTTCTAGCACCTTCGTCAAGATGTCTCCATCCCGATCCTCTGTGGGAATATACTGCAACAACATAATGTGTCTATGAACACAATATTTGAGATGATGGTAACATATATAAATATGCTTGATCCTGTCATGGAATATTGGATTAACAGAGAGTTTTATTTAACTCGGGTTATCACAATGTATCACTGCCAGGTCCATCTGATGACCAAGAAAACCAACAAGTATCTTCTTCATCTAGATGGTCTCTCATGTAGCCTGAATATGTACCACGTACTTTGCCTCTAATGAACTGAGTGCAACTTATTTGTGCTTCATGTTATACCAATAAATTGTTGCTGATCCTATGATAAAGATGCCCTGTGATGTGCTCTTCATGTCTAATGGATTGCCTGCCCAGTCTGCTTCGGGAAGCCTTGAATCTTCACTCCCTCTGTCCATCTCTACCATAATCCATACTCTATAGTGCCCCTGAGATATCTTAAAACATGCTTCCCCACCTTCTAAAATAAATTGGTAGGCTTAATCGTATCTTGACTAAACTCGTTAACTGCGTAGCATATGTCTGCTCATGTGTTCACCAAATACATAAGTGAACCCAGAAGCTACCTATAAACAATAGCATCCACTACCTCACCTTAAGTAGCATCCTCCTTCCTCTAGTTTCTTTCAAGTAGAGTCTCCATGGGTTTGTTGTCCTCCATGTGGAACTTCCTCGGAATCTCCTTGGCATACTTGCCCTGAGATACAAATAGCTCCCCATCTCTTTTCCGTATTTCCAAGAAAAGGAAATAGTGCAAGAGCACCATGTCCTTCATCTCAAACTATCTTGCAAGATCCTCTTTGAAAAAAGTTATCAGACGTTCATCATCTATCAGTATCATATCATCAGCATAAAGTATAATAATAAAAATCTTACCATCAAACACAATATGATATAGGTTCACATCTGCTTCACTCTTCGTGAAGCCCAACTCTATGAAATAGTTGTTGATATTGGCGCACCAAGCATGAGGTGCTTTCTTCAGCCCAAACAGTTCTCTCTGGAGTCTTCAAACATGTGACTCCCTGTCAAAGGTCTCAAAACCTTCTGGTTTCTCAATGTACACTTCTCCCTCAATAACTCCATTGAGAAAAGCTACATTTACATCCATCTAATGTACCTTCCACCCCATCTATGCTAAGATTGCAAGGAAGGATATAATTGGTCAGTACCTTGCAACTGGTGAAAAAGTATCCTCATAGCCAATCCCCTCCACCTACAAGAATCCATCGGCCACAAATTGATCAGGAGATCATGTGTTATTCTCAAAATTGAAAGTTCTCGAAATTGTACCAAACCTAAGAAACTGGAAGGGTCTCGTCGTTGTGATTCTATTGTTGTGAATAGTTAGAAAAAATGATTTCGTATGAGGAAGATATCGCATTTTGTTTGTTTTCCCAAAAACCTAAAATTTTTGTTCCTGGGATGCCCAGTCATTATACAGGTATAGTCAGCAGGTGGCATATTCTGTGGAATATTCCCTTTTCTCACAACCAATCATAATTTGACACGTGGTTGAATCCGGTCCATTTGTTCTGGTTGTACGAATTTTCATTTGTGACCGTTGGATGTGGTTTGTATGTTTTGATTTGGGATGAGTGGGTTGGGGGGGGGGGGGGGGTGTTGACCCCGTGATATCCGGCCTGCATTCCATGACCTACAGTAGTTGGGCTACCATGTGCTTCTTAACATGTATTTCCTCCACTTTAATTTAAGGTTTAAAGGTTTCATTGTTGAAGGGGGGACCACCAGCGGTTCGAACCCCCAGGCGGCCCCAAGGTTTCTGGTCACATGGAACATTAAAGTACGGCATCAAATAGTGAAGTAAACCAGCAGCTATAAATCTTAACTAGCGGTGATGATTACGTTCACATGTCATGTTGTGAAATTAAACTACAATGTGACGGTTTGATAAATTGTAACCTTTGGTGGTAATGTTACAATCACATGCAAGGTGGTAAGTTGAGAAATTTTGTGGCGGTTATATAAAAAGTAAACCCTGATGAAAAAAAACAACAGTCACATGGCACAGTTTAAATGGAAACTAATGCCACAGCTTTCAGAACTCTTCCTCCAGGTTCCATACCACTATTGCAGATTTTTCAAATAGTTAATGCAGATTTAACGGTAGGGGGTCAGCATGTGACCACCCCGCCTAAATCATTTGATTTAAATGCAAAAAATTATAGTTTGCTATAGATATAGCATGCCACAAAATTTTTGGTTTTTGGCCAAACTAATTGTAGTTAATTGTAGTTGGTCGAGATTTTCTAGCTGATATTGGGAAAAATGCATTAGGAGGTCAATTTTCAACCAATTTAGGTGAAACAAGAGTCTACCTAGACTAATTTGAGCATTTCGGAGCCATTGGTGCAGAGAAAATAGCCATTAGAGGCTTTTAATCACATGTAATTTGCAATTTTGAGCATAATGACAAAGACAGACATGCCATTTGGAGTTGGACAAGTAGATGTAGCCTAGGAGGGGTGAGCTTCATCATGGCTATTATGTAAAACTTATGTTTGATGTTTATTCTATGTTATGCACTTCTGTATAGTGTTATTTAGGCTTTTACATGGTTAAATTTAACAAATTCATCTATGTTTCATGGTTAAAAGACTCATTCCTTAAGCAAACAAATGGAGACAATGTGTACATGTTTTTTAATGCTGAAAGGACACTTAGCACAGGAAAATAATACACTTCTTTTAGATTAGGATGGTATTAGAGATAAATTTAATCTCTGGTGTTTTTGTGTGCAAATATTTGTTTAACTATTTGCAAGGGTTTTCATGCTTACTAGGCTCAAGATTAATAGAGGAGAAGGAAAACTGGTGGAAGTAAGAGGTTCTAAAAGTGATCCACAACAAATGAGGGAATTATTGCCACATTATCCACCACCTATCTCACCTCCAAAAGAAGTAGAATAACCTATAAGGATGCCTTCAGGAGAAGAAGAAACCCATGAAGATGTGGATCCCAAAGAAGAAGAAAGAGTGTTCAGGAAAGCATTCCTTGACATGACTGAAATGGTGAGAGTCCTTTATCAAGAAAGGAATCAAAGACTTGAAAGAGAAAGATCCAAACTTCATAAGGAAGGTCATGGATCATCAGGAGGCCAAAATGATGAAGATAAATAAAAGAAGTGCAATGGAGGAAATGGAGGCAGTGGAAAGTCACCATCCTCACCCTCATCATCATCATCCTCTACTTCATCTTCAGTACACCAATCACACAAGTCAAAGAACACTAGTAAAATTCCTTTCTAAAACTTGACGTTAAGCTTGAATTGCCAATTTTTAATGGTGAAGTCAATGCAAAATATCTTGATAATTGGATTAGGAAATTGGAGGTCTATTTGAGAATTCAGAACCTTGATGATGATGATACCAAAATATAACTAGCTTCATTGAGGATGGAAGGTGCGGCTCTTGTTTGGTGGGAAGCCAAGACAAAGGAGGAGATAAAAAGGTAGGGTAATATTATGCTATCATGGACTGGTTTCATTACTGCAATAACACAACAGTTTTATCTGTTAGCTCACATGTAGAAATCCATAATGAACTGGCAAAATTTTAAACAATTGAAAGGATAAAATGTACAAGACTACACCCAACAATTTAGGAGAAGAGCTCTCTGAATAGGGGTATATTTTTAGAGCCAAGATACTTTTCTCAAGTACATAGGAGGCTTACATAGCTACCTAAAACATACTATTCTCATGTTTAACCCTACAAAATTAGATGAAGTTTGTGTTCAGGCCACACATCTAGAAGCAAGAGGGAAAACCATTACTAATGAGAGTAGTAAGAAACCTTTTAAGGGGAAAAAAAAGAGAAGACCTCAAAAGGTAAGGGAAAAAATAATGCATCTATCAAGAAAGAGGGAAAGAAAGTGGTTTGTAAACATTGTTCAAGAGAAGGCCATGAAGAGAAATATTGTTGGAAATTACATCCTAAAAAGAGACCCAAGTATAACAATAACAAAGGGAAGCAAAAAACTGCAGCTAAAACTCAGCATGACCTAGGAGAGGTGTTAACACTAGAAAATCATAGAGCAGAAGATGGCATTAATTAGTGTCAAGCCTAAGGATTTACAAGGCAAGAACACATTATGGAATCAAGAATTATTTAAAATATAGATTCTAAGGTTTTGAAAAAATAATATTTAAACTAGTCTTAAATGCTAAATTACACGCTTAATGCTTCGAGAAGAGTGCCTTCTACGCGCCTTGTTTCTCGATAAGCATGCATTCCTGGAAATGGAAAAATGTCACTTTCCGGGACCGCACAAAGAAAAGGACAGTTACTTCTTATATGATGTCACATAGGGACAACCACTAGCACCTCCTTAGACACTTTGTGAGCACACAAAGGAATATTTGGAGCACACAATGGAATCATACCTTTCCCTTGGGTCACCATCCATCATGTACCAAGGGAGGGAAGAAGGATTTGAAATCCCTATATAAATCCACCAAGAGATGAAGAATGGGTGATCACATTGTTATGCTGGCCAGAATTTCCCAAGCAATACCGATAGTGTGTGAGTAGTGTGTGACCCGGAGCTACAAATAAATATGACTCGATTGTTGGCCACCCAAAAATCCTAGTCCATCACAGTGGGGAGAGAGCGAAACTGCATTAGAGGTAGAGCTTAGAAACCAACATCCTTGAACCGAGACCTAGAGCCACTTCCTAGGGGCCCTTTGGCAAGTGGGTAAAATTTCTTCTCCATTTCAAACGTTTAATAAGAAGAGGGCTTTGAGCCGTCATTTGCATTATTATCATTTTGACTCTCTTCAATAGCTTGTGTATATTTTTCTTTTAGTTTTTTATTTTAATTTGAGCATACATTCACATATTTTTTCCTTTAGATTATATCCTTTTGAGCTCCACCACTTTCTGCATGTGACCAATACTTTATAGGGGTAGACCACACCCCTTAAATTGCTGTGATTTTGTACACCCATGCGTCAAATCCACCAACACAAGAGGATTCATGTGATGAAAATAAAATTATAGCCATGGGATTGAAGAACATGAAGGGGAAAGAAATCGAAGAAAAACCCAGTAATAGTACTTCCAAACTTCTCTGCTCCCCTTCAAACTATTACATACAAGCTCCAAATGAATGTGAGGATCATATCCAAACATACCAATATTGACACACTATTTGACAGTGGGTACAAGAAAACTTAATCTCTGAAGACTTGGTCAAGAAACTTAATCTTGAGACCATTCCACATCCAAAACCATATCCACTTGGTTGGATTTGTAAGAATGAAAATTTACAGGTTTCAAAGAAGTGTATATTGCGCTTTGCAATAACTACACATTTTGTTGACATAGTTGAATTATATGTGGTTCCGCTTGATATTACCAGTATTGCGTTGGGTAGTCATTACTTGTATGACAGGAAAGCGATCTTCCGTCGCCATGAGAACAAAAACCATCTATTCAAATATTGCAAGAAGTACATTTTTGGAGCACATTGCGAGAAGACAAATATTGCAATGATAAATGTTGGACAGGTAAAGAGGCTGGTGAATTCAGGTAATAATTTTGTTCTTATAATGATTAAGCCTAAATTTGATGCTAATTATGAGTCATTTGAAGACTATGATATTAATTTGAAATCAAATTTATATGATGTAGTTGATGCACATCATGAGATGTTTAGGGAGCCAACAGGATTGCCTCCAGAAAGGGAGATTCAACAAAAGATTCAATTTCAAAAGATTATCCTCTTCCAAACATCGGCATGTATTGCATGTCAATAATGGAGAATGATGAAATAAACAGGAAAATCAAGGACTTGCTGGACGAGGGACTCATAAGGCCAAGCACTTCACCATGCGGTTCACCCATAGTCTTGATTTTGAAGAAAGATGTGACTTGGCACATGTGTATTGACTTCAGAGCTTTGAAAAATATAACGGCAAAGAATCGATACCCACTCCCAAGGATAGATGATTTGTTAGATCAGTTGAAAGAAGCAAATTTTTTCACTAAGTTAGATTTACGAAGTGGATATCATCAAGTAAGAATTTCATAAAGTGACATATGGAAGACTACATTCAAAACCAAACAAGGACACGTTGAGTGGTTGGTTATGCCATTTGGTTTGTGTAATGCACTGATGACTTTCATGCAGGTTATGGATAATGTTTTGCGTCCATTTATTGATGACTTTATGATTGTGTATTTAGATGATATACTCATTTTTAGCAAAACAAGAGAATAACATGTCTTGCATGTAAAAATGGTACTTGAAGTTTTGAAGAAAGAGAAATTGTTTCTTAAGATGTCTAAGTGTGTATTTGGAAAGACTTCTCTAGTTTATTTGAGACACGTTGTAGGAGGAGTCATGTTGAGAATTGATCCTTCTAAAGTGGAAGCGATTGTGAATTGGCCCACTCCCAAAATAGTAACCGAGGTAAGAAGTTTTTGAGGCGCAGCTCAGTATTGGAAAAAGTTTATTGCTAACTTTTCTTCCATAGCAGCTCGTATGCATGTAGTGACAAGTGTGAAGAAAGGCTTCCAATGGGGAGGCAAACAGTAGGAAGCTTTTGAAGCTTTAAAAGGAAAGATCGGTTCAGCTCCAGTCCTTGTATTACTGAATCTAAGATAACCATTCAAGATAAAACCGATGTTAGTGATTATGCCATGGACACAATACTTTTGCTGCATGGTAAGCCTATCGCTTTTCATTTTGAAACATTCAATGGTGCTGTAACTAATTATCCTACATATGACAAAGAGCTATATGCGTTGGTACAAAGCATCAGGAAGTGGAAACACTACTTGATGGGTAAAGAGATGATTATACATACTGATCACCAACCATTATAGTACTTGCAGTCGTAAACAAAATTGCGGCAATCACGACATTTCAGGTGGATGGGATTTCTTCAACAATTTCACTTGGTTATATGGTACAAGAAAGGTATTTTCAATAAATTTGCTGATATGATTTCAAGGACAATTACAAGTGCTTCTACTTAACTTAAAAATTATTCTATTGTACATGAGAGTTACATATAATAGTATGCATCCAATACTTATTTTAGAGATGTGTACGATAGTTTGAGTAAAGGGAATCAAGTTGAGGAAAATGATTATCACATGCATAACAATTTGCTATTTCATTTGGGCAAGCTGTGTATACCAGAAGGATAGAGACTTAGTGTCATGAGAGAGGCTCATTCGTCTCTTATTTCTAGACACTTTGGGGTAAGAAAAATATTGTTGCATCTATAGAGGTATTGCTATTGGCCTCGCATGGTAGATAGTGTGTCATGTTTTATAAGAGGATTTTCTATGCGTGCAATAAGAAAGCCTAACAACAGGAAGCTTGAGTTGTATATGCCATTACCCGCACCATCAAGGCCATGGGAGAGTGTCTCCATCGACTTTGTTTGAGGTCTACCTATGTCAAGAAAACAACATAATTACCTTTATGTAGTTGTGGATATATTTAGTAAAATGTGTATACTTATTCCATGTAAGAAAACCATTACTGCTGAAAAAAAAACTAAACTTTATTTTCAACATGTATGGGTTCATTATGGTTTGAAAAATTCAATTTTTAGTGATAGGGATTCCAAGTTCATTGGGAATTTTTGGTCCAATATTTGGAAGATGGTGGACACAAAGTTGAAAAAGAGTACTACTTTTCATCCGCAAACTAATGGCCAAACCGAGGTGGTGAACAGAACCATTGTGCATCTATTGAGAGGATATTGTAGCAAACATCCCAAGTTATGAGATGAACAACTGCATTACATTCAACATGCTTACAACTGGGCCAAACACACTTCTACAAATACTTCACCTTTTGAAGCCTGCTTTGGGTATTTTCCAAAACCGCCATTAGACTTCATCTTTGAGAAGGACGTTGCAATTGATGGGCATAGTGATATTGACAAGGCTCGAAATTTCATTAGGAAAATTCATATTATTCATAAAAAAGTTCAATAACATCTTCAGAAGAGTCAACACAAATATAAGGAGAGGCATGACAAATATAGAGTTGATCACAAGTTTCAAGAAGGAGATGAAGTATGGTTGCACATAAGCAAAGAAAGGATGCAAGGAGAAGGTAAAAATATCAATCCCATTCGCTATGGTCCATTCAATATCATTAAAAAAGTTGGTAATAATGAATTTCAACTTGAATTGCCTTCATATAAGCATATGTATTCTGTTGTCAATGTAGAAAATTTACGTTTGTATGAGCCTCGTTTGATTGATGATCAAGGGAGTGATATTCAGTTGCTATCTATAGAATATTTGTAGCCAGAATTTCTGGATGAGCTCAAGGATGGAGGATAATTCCATCCTTGACAGGAGGACATGCACTTCTAAGAGAGGAAGTGTCGATTATCTTTGAATTGCGCTCAAGGGCAGCAAACCAACTAAGGCAAGGTGGATGGAATTGGAAAAGGTGAGGGTGTTGTACCCTCATCTTCTGAATAAGTAAATAATGTATTTTGGGGTTCAAAAGCTTCCCAATGGGGAGGTGTGATCAGGATATCATGTGTTATGCTAAAACTTAAAAGTGCTTGAAACTGTACTGAATCTGATTGATCGGAGAGGTCTCGTTGTTGTAATTCTGGCACAACAAATAGTTCGAAAAACCGATGTCGTATGAGGAAGATATCACGTTCTGTTCGTTTTCCCAAATAGATAATTTTTTTGTGACTGGTATGCTCAGTCAACATACAGGTATAGTCAGCAGGTGGTATATTCTCAGGAATATTCCCTTTTCTCACAACGAATTAAAATTTGACACATGGCTAAATCTGGGCCATTGATTTTGGTTGTATGAATCTTCATTTTTGATCGTTGGATGGGATTTGTAACCTTTGATTTGGGTTGTTGGGGGGGGGGGGCGGGGGTTGGTCGACCACATGTCCTTAGGAGGATTGAGTAAAATTTTGTTTGAGTCGTTTTGTTGGGGGGGGGGGTTGGTCGACCCCGCGACCTTGGGCCTGCATGCCATGACTTGCACCAGTCGGGCTACCATGTGTTTCTTAAAATGTATGTCCTCCACTTTAATTTAAGGTTTAAAGGTTTCATGGTTGAGGGGGGGACCATTGGTAGTCCCAACCTGCCAATGGCCCCAAGGTTGTTGGTCACATGGAATATTAAACTGCAACATCAAATAGTGAAGTAAAATAGCGGCTATAAACCTTAACTGGTGATGATGATTACGTTCACATGTCATGTTGTGACATTAAAATACAATGTGATGGTTTAATAATCCATAACCTTCGGTGATAATGTTGCGATCACATGTGAGGTGGTAGGATGATAATTGTTGCGGTGGTTATATAGAACATAAACACCAGCAGAAAAAAACAGCATTCACATGGCCCAATTTAAATGGCAACTAATGCCACAACTTTCGGAACTCTGAATCCAGGTTCCATACCACTGTTGTGGAGTTTTCAAATGGTTAATGTGGGTTTAATGACGGGGGGTCGACATGTGACCACCCAACCCAAACCATTTGATTTAATGAAAATGGTTAGAGTTAGTGGGGATATAGCGTGCCACCAAATTTCAGGTTTTTGGCCAAACTGACTGTAGTTAACTGCAGTTCTCCACTTTTGGTGGAGCTTTTCTATCTAATTTTGTGAAAAATGCATTGGGAGGTCAATTTTCAACCAATTTTTGTGAAACAGGAGACTACCTAGAATAATTTTAGCATTCTGGAGCCATTGGTGCAGAGAAAACAGACATTAGAGGCTTTTAAACACATGTAATTTGCAATTTCGAGCATAACAAAAAAGAGGGACATGACATTGGGAGCTATACCAACAAATGTAGCCGAGGAGGGGTGAACTGATTCATCATGTCTGCTGTGTAAGACTTATGTGTGATGTTTATTCTTTGTTATACATTTCTGTATAGTGTTATTTAGGCTTATTGACATGCTTAAAGTTCACAAACTCATTTATGTTTCATGGTTAAAACACTCATTCCTTAAGAAAACAAATGGAGAAAATTTGTACATGTTTTTAATAATTAAAAGGCACTTAACACAAAAAAATATACACTCCTTCCAGATCAAAAATATAGCCTTGTATTTCTCCACACTCCCATATGTTGCTTGCTTCACCTTATAGATCCACTTGGATCCAACCACTGACTTCCCCACTAGTCTTGGGACCACTTCCCATGCATTGTTTCTAATAATGGAGTTATAATCCTCAACCATGGCTTCAACCCATACTGGATGCTGAACTGCTTCCTCAAAAGAGGATGGTTTTGTCACAATACACTAGCTCATAATAGTCATGTATCCAATATACCTGTCTGGGGACCTTCTCTGCCTGCGTTGTGATGTAGGTGCACCTAAATTCTCTGTCACATCTAGCATCAATATGCCAGCCTCTCTCGTGCAATTCCTACCACTTCTGGTGGATGGCTCTGCTTGAGTGATTTCTGCCACTCTCTGTTCCTTTGCATGTGGTTGCTCCACATCGTGATATTCATCCTTGGGAACTCAAAGTTCCTCTTCTAAATGCAAGTCAAGCTCTCTCTCAAGGGACAATCATGTGCCTTTCTCCCCATAAATTTCACATCTCTCCTCACAACTGTCATCTTGTGTGCCGACAAATACACCCGATAATGGTGGGGATTATCAGCGTACCCCACAAATATCCCAGCCTCTATTGTTGGTTGTAGATTATTCTTGAAATATTTGGTCACATAGTAGCAGAAAAATGAGCCAAAATTTTTAAAATATGAAACATCTGGTTTCTTACTTGGAAAATCCTCCTCTGGTGTACTCATGCCAAGTATCCAATGAGGACTATGGTTATGCACAAATAGCGATGTGTTGCATGCTTCTTCCCACAAATGAAATGGTAGGCCCTAATCATGTAACATAGCTCGTGTTTCTCCCACAATTGTTCTGTTATTTCTTTCTGCAACCCCATTCTATTCTGGGTTATCAGGTGCAACCAATTCTCTCTGAATTACTTCTTTGGTGTAGAAGTTCTTGAATTGATTAGAGATATACTCACCACAATTGTCGCTCGTTAGAGCCTTTACCTTCTTCAATGTATCTTTCTCTACCAGTCCTTTGAAACCGCAAAACTTAGAGAACGATTGATATTTCTTCTTCATGAAGAATATCCAACACTTTATAGAAAAATTGTTAACAAAAATCACATAATACATGTGCTTTGCTATGGGAGCTAGTGAGAATGGTCCACACACATCTAAGTGAAATATCTCAAGGATTGTCATTGATCAGTTCTCGTTTTCATGAAAGGTGGCCTTTGTATACTTCCCCATAGTACAACCCTTTCATTTGTCTCTTTGTGCAAGGGTACCCTTTGGAATTCCTATAGAAATCTATTGCATGATCCTAAAATCATTGTGGTGTAGATGACCCTACTTCCTGTGGCATAACTCACCAGTATCCCGGCTCACCACCTCATCTTCTTTACCTCTCAATGATACGCAACCATCTACATCAATTTTGTAGAGGTTATTCACACAAACCCCAATCTTCGTTACCTGTCCTGTAGCTTTGTGACAAAGGATCACCTTTCCTACATTGAAAACCACATCATACCCAAGATCCTCCAACATAGCAACTGAAACTAAATTCTTTTGCAAGCTTGGTACATGCATGAAATCTTTTAATATGAAAGATTTACTTGACTCTCTCTAGAATTTACTTTTACCAATATCGATAGTTTTATACCTCTTGTCATCACCCATCTCGATGTGCATATGAATGTCCTTCTCCTCCAAGCTCCTAAAGAGTTATTTGTTTCCAATCATGTAGAAAGATGCTACACTATCCAGGTAGCACATATATCCCATAATATTTGACACCATGCATACAATGAGAGAGAATTCAAACTCAAACTGTGAAACCAATGCTTCACCCACTACAGCTCCAGGAGCCTTCTTGTTGTTCTTCTTCTTTTGTGGACAATTTGTGGAATAGTTTCCATGATCATGACAGTTGAAACATTTCACCTTTGACATATATCATTTGTTGCCTTCTTTGTTGGTGTTAGATTTGGAATAGGAATTCTTCCCTTTCCCCTTCTTTTCCTTGCCATCTAAGGCACAATTTTCCCCATCATCAATCTTGGATGAGTATCCATCCCTGATATTCCGTTGAAACTCTTCTTGTACCAAATCTGATCATAGTCGCTCCCACTTTGGTAGCTACTCACTCCCATTCACAGAGTCCTAGTAACTATGGTAGCCCTTGGGAAGGCCTAGAAGTGCTAGGCTCACCAAGTCATCATCAACTACAGTAAGCCCAACACTTCCAAGATCATCTCGAAATTTAGTGAACTTGGTCAAGTATTTCTTGATTGCATCACCCTTCTCCATCGTGATTTTCCTGAGCATTTCCTTTAGTTCCAATTTCCTGTGGTGACTACTACTTTGAAACAGATCTATCAAGGCCTTCCACATAGCATATGGATTCTACTTGCCATGGAGATTCAAGAAAATATGATCTCAAACTACCTCTAATAAGATCCCCCTCTCCTTTGCAACTTTCTTCGTCCATGCTTTATATCGAGCATCATCTGCCTGATTGGGTTCAGGAATATCAGTGTTAGTGAACTCCTTCAAATTGTTATCATTGAATATTGCCTCCATCCTCTCGTTCCATGAAATATAGTTTGAATTTTCCTCGAGTGCATATTTGAGTCTCAAGCCAGTGAAAGAAATCCTTGTGAGCTACTAGCTCCAAGGAATTAATCTACAAATTTGAATATTTTTCAACACAAACTCAATTTATTCTCTTCTATTGTGATTCCTATCACTCTGATATCATGTAGGAATTATACCAATGGATTCAATCCATTCATTTAATGTACTAAATCAAGATACTGAATCCTTTTACAATAGTTGCAGAATATAAAACACAATCACTCAATCACATGCAAGTAAGATAAATAAGTAAATCAATCGTGCAACACAAGATTTTCCAGGGAAAAGAAACTACTCAAAACCCCTCTATCTCTATTTTATAATTAGCCAAGGAATCACGAAACAATAAAATTCATTCTTTCTCACAAGAACCTCCTACACTCTACAAATTGTCTCACACTGATCTAGGAAAAATTGGGCAAACAGATAGCCAATTCCTTGCATTCTGCTAGCCTTCCTTGCTCACGTAATTCCTAGGAAAATAAATCCCTATTAAATAGGAATTCCAACCATCCTTGATTGCACAATCCATCATGGGCTTCCTATTTATTTATAACCATTCCCATGCAATTTTATAATAAAACAACTGATAGTTATCTTCCCTTTAACCTTTGTCTCAACTAGGTCTTGATCAGAACTAACATGCACACAACTAATAATAGTGAATCATCATTTATCTGATTTATCACTACTTGTGAATTAAATCTAATTTAATTCACTAGACCCCTCACTATCTCACACTCAGTTAAAACTAGTTAAACTAGTTTTAACTCAATTATTTTGAGTTAATTGATTACACTCACACAGAGTAGTGCATTAATTGCAACTGGACCCCCAAAATAATAAAATCACTTTACATGCCTCACCTTTGATCCTCAACTCGAAATTCTTGAGCTAACTCGGTCTTTCTGACTTAGTTAACTCATACAAGTTGTTATGAGATAAGATTACAATTTATTGTCCAATTTATTCAAGGGGAAAATAAATTAGACACACATTTTCTTGTTGATTTTTAACATAATACAACATTAAAATGACCATTATCTACTTTAATTGTTCCATACCGTACAACACTAAGGGGTTTATCATCACTAAAAAATATTTATTTGTTGTTACAATCATTAAAATAATAAAAAATCATTATCCTTACCCATATTATAAAATGCTAAATAACAAATAAATCACTCATTAGAAGAATAAGTAGAGGTTGCATTGAAGGAGAAACCAAAAGAACAAAGCGCATGTCCTTGAGAATTTTTATAATTATAATAAAGACTAATGTTTTTATTTTCCATCATTTCTTCCAAGGCCTCCATATTATAAATCATTTAGACTCCACATGTCCATGTTTCCCATAATTTTTTATATTTCTACCAATCCTTTTACTGCTTGATTTTGGTCCTTTGTCACAATTAGGAGTATAGGCTAACTTAGGGGGTTTTTGGACCCTTATTTTATTGTTGTTCTTTATTTGGATATTTTCCTTTATATTTTTGTTGGAGCACTAGGGTCTTGTTAGATGTACCTGTAGTGCTAATAAATCCAATATGCAAGAGCTTGTCTTGCTATCTAATGAGAGAGTCACAAAACTATTTAAGAGATGGTTTTTTATGGGAATCTCCAAAATATGCTTTAGTGCCATAATATATATATATATATATATATATATATATATATATATAGCGAAACTTGGAAAGAATATTTTATGTGGATTATTCATCCTTTAGTTTTACTTGATAGTCTAAAAGCAAAACTCAAAGTTTCTTGACCTTAAATAAATAATATTCAACGTAGGATAAATCAGTAGGAATTAAAGTCACGATATGATTCTCATGGTGATAAGATATAATAAGACAAATTTCACCAAATATCTTTTTCAAATTTTCCTCGACTAATATGAAATCCCAAATTAGGACAAATTAAAATTTTGATTAATCCATGAGTTTCATGATTCCTACCTCAATGAAATTTTGATTCTCATATGGAATTTTGTATCATTATCAACAGAGGCCATTTATTCTCCCAATATCATTTGATACAGTCATTTACTTCTTAGTACGTCCTCCACGTGGGATTTCCTTGAGAACTATTTGGTACTCGTAAGGAAAGTTTCACTTTGAGCAGAGATATCAAAATGTGGAAATAATTTTTCTTGAAAACAATATATTGAATATTTAGTGTGAAAGATATTTAAACTATAGGTTTTTTCCAAAAAAAAATAACATTCAAAACAGACTTAAAATGTTAAAGTTATGCTTATTGAAAAAGAAAATTAATGGTAGAAAAGAGCGAAGTGGTAGGTAGATGTTGGCCCACATGGTTATATATGTCTATGAAAAATAAATATAATTACCCTCGCTAACTTTCCCTAAAGGGTTAATTTTATAAATAATCTACCTTATGAAGTAACCCATTTGTATAAAACAAATGAGAATAATTTTTACAATGAAGTTAATTTATAAGTTAATTTATTTTATAGCTTGATATGAATCACTATAAAATATCTTTAATCTTTTTTTTTTCTTTTTGTATTTTTTGCATGAAACTCTCATTTCTATAGTAACTTATGGAATTTTATTCTCTTGTGTTTTATACGAGTGGTTCACTTCATGAAGTAATTTATATGTAAAAGTGAGCTTATGGACAAGCTAGGGAGGGGAAATATTTTCTATTTTTCATCAACATCCCACACTATGTGTGTTAACTTATACTTGTCATGTTGGATTTTTTACCATTAACGCCTTTTTGAAATCTTCATACTGTTTTCAATGTCATTTTTTTAAATAACCTATTTTTTCAAGGGTTTTCCTTACATACAGTTAGTTTTGGTATGGAAATCAATATTACAACATATTGTTGATGCTCCAAGTGAAATTTTTCCTACTAATACCAACTAATTCTCATGGAAATTCCACATGGAGTATGTATTGTTATGCAACCAGCTCACAAAATAGAAGAAAATATAAATCGACGACTTAGAAATCTAACTTTTCGAAGGGGAAGGATCCTTTATATTAGACAAATGAATAATTCTTTGACGATACAAATGACAACACCTACCTTTTATGTATATGAACTTATAAGGGGTCAACATATAACAATATGAGGACCACATGGACACATCAATAACAATAATGGGGCTACACCTATGAGGAACAATAATAACATATGGGGACTACATGTGCACAACAATAACAATAATGGGGCTACACTATTATTGTATTCCAACAAATATTAAGTTGGAAACTAATATTGTAATACTTGACCTTTTATATAATATAATTTATGTTGTTGAAATTATTTATAGTTTCACTTGATATTATTTAATATTGTAATGAACATATGTAATTTCGTCTTTTCATATTAGAAGAATGTGCATATTCTATGGCAAGTTTTCTAAATTTAATTGCAAAATCATATTAACTAATTTATGTTGATAAATTGAACACATAAAATTAATCTAAAACTACTACATTAGTAGTTTATATTGATTAATGGTAAACACACGCAAAATGAATATATGACTAAATTAGTTGTTTATAATAATTATTAATTAAATGAAATGAAATGAATATAAACTACTAAATCAGTCGTTTATATAATGAATATGGAACTACAAAAATAAATAAATGACTATTGGAAATGATAAATTTGTGACTACAAATAACGATTAAATTTTTCATATATACGACTATTAGTAGCTAATTTACAATATCTTAAAAAACGATTGAAATTTATTCATATATCTTTGGTAATTAATTGGTTTCAAATGATGACTAAAATTTGCATATATATGACTATTAGTAGCTAATTTACGATATCTTATAACATGACCAATATTTTGGTCATATTTCTTTGGTCATTAATTGGCTTTTTCAGGTGATCATACAGTAATATATATTTGGTCATTAATTCTAGAAATTAATGAATAAATCAAGGACGGAATTAATAACCAAGTGTATTACTAAATATGTTAGTAAAAAATAAAATTGAGACAACCAATTAATGACTAATCTATCAACAATTAAAATTTGGTCTCATTATAAGATAATGTAAACTAGCTACTATTGGTCACCGATTGAAAAATGGTCCTTTATATGAAAATTTTAGTCATTTTTTTAGTAACTAATTAGCCATTTTGGACTAGTGATAGCTCTGAATGATCCTATCCCATATTTCCTTTGCTACTAAACTTTGAAAAATTATGATTTCGTCAGGCTCCCCAATTAGACATTGACATTTTTTTCATTGGTTTCATATTTCTTCTTCTCTACTACATCTGTGGAAACTACGGCTGGATACCGATCACCTATTTCAACAATTTCCCATACGTCTGATCCAATATACTGTAGATAGTATATGGTTCTTGAAATTTCCATAAAAGTAGATTAATTTCGTTCAATATTGGTGGTCTGATAGATGTTGTTCCATCTTGATTACTCATCTGGATATATCTTCCTTCAAGCGATCAAGCTTCTTCTGAAGGACCTGCTCCAATTCAAATTGTTGGGAAAAATACTGAGAGGGGGGATGGGTGAATCAGTAGTTAAACACTCACTTAAGCATTTACTTTTCATTTTCTGAATTATGTACGTGACTTGACTGAAGCAAACTAGCATATGTATGTGATTCTTATTAAGGAAACTAGTATATAACCCAATAAGCTTATAATTCATATAAATCATAATATTTTTAACTTAAAAAAATGCATCATTGATTCATCAGAATTTTAATAAGAAGTAAATGTGTGCAATATTAATAGATTAAACCATCACACATAAGAAACATAAATTAACATGGGGATTTAAGGTTGAAACCCAATGTGGGAGAAAACAACTATTTTTTTCAACTTTGTCTTCAATCTTATTATTATGAAAAAATTCTTACATTCTTGCGCAGACTCATACAAGCACCCAGGCACCCACCCGGTGAACGCCAAAACCTTCACTCACTCTTTAGCTTCTTCTAGAGGGGAGTTCCAACACCCTGATATCCTTTACCAGAACCCACTGGAAGGGAGATTCAACTCCCTGATATAATCACCAAATACAACTGGGAGGAAGCTTTGACTTCCTCATCAAAGGCTCCAAACATCAAAACATCTGTGGACCATGTTTCATAAATTTTCACACCAGATCCACCTCATTCAACACATCATAACTTGTAGGCTACTTTTCATCAAATTTTCATACTAAACCAACTAACATCATTTAATCCCAATGTCAAAACTAAAACATATCACTATACCAAAACATTCAACCAATCACTGAAAACAACCACGAAACTAATCAATCTAATGAATAACTGAAGCAAAGAGTCACTTAACCAAACACCATCTAAAATCAAACATAACAGTGAGATCATTGTAACTAGAATATCATAAATAAACCCAAAATACTGCATCAACATCCAAAATCAATTGCACCCTTGATCATTCATAAAACAAAATATATACCCTACTTCTCTTAATTCAACCTGTGTGTACACACACTTTTCAGAAAATAAACTTGCCTAAATATCTCATTCTACAAATTTATGAAAAAATGTTAATATGAATCATACACATAATTGCACACAGACATACTGAAGTATTCCATCATATTACACAACTTTGAATCTCCATATAGTTAGCTCATCATGGATATTCTTCAACCAATCTACATTTAATTAATTCAAATTCAGACTTCTCTCCTAAACCCTAATAAAGATGAAGACATCAGTGATAGACACTAGAAATATACTAGCACTGATCACATTGGTCAGACATAATTTTCATTATAAACCTTACTTTATGTACATGCCTTTTAGGAAGCAATACTATGTATATATGTGCTTTCAGAGAGACCAAATTGCGTACAAATTTTGACCTATAATTGCGCAACACTTCATAACTTCAAACAAACCCAGATCATAATATTCAAAGAGAAAAACATATGTCAAATCATAGATCTAGTGAATACATGAGAAGATCATATAATGGTATATCATTTCAAGTCTCATGATCCTGATCCATCATTGTATTTGTAGGTGCATAATTATTTCTGATAAACTTATCAACTATAGCCTATAATAATGCAAATATGCTTTAGATTGAAGTATTGATCAATCACCTTTACATATGCACACATCTAACACTTTCATCTTCACCTCCTTATATATTTTAAGCCTTAGCCAAAACCATTCTAGTGCCGATGGTAATATTTTATGAGATCAAATAGTCATTAATACGCTTAATATTATGAGATAATACCATGGTAAAGACCCTTGGTATTTAATAAAAATATTGCACCAAATGTATACCACTTCGTTTCTTCTATCCTGTGTGTGTACACAACTTTTATTTATATAGACCACTTATATTTCTTCAAATATTTTCATTCATAATTATTCTCTCTCTGAATTGCAAACCACTATCGCAACATTCTATGATTATGTTCCATCACTATGTCACCTCCGAACTGATCTGGGAACACCTTGTCAACACATACTTATCCTTTTATGAGTGTGTTCCCATCAAGGAAAACACGTACGTCATAATGCCAACACTGAGTGTGGGATGTTCAGGATCACGGGTTTGTGATAGGAGATTGGCATCTCACCATAGATGCAGATGATAAATATTTATTGACTGGGCTTTACCACAAAGGGATGGATATCTCATTGTATGGGCACAAGCCAGGTGGAGAAATAATTTCAACCTATCTGAGGCAATATTTTACTGCAGGGGCTCAACTCAAGGGTGGCAGAATTGACAGAAAAAACATAGAGAGTCTTCCTTTGAGAAGTATTTCCTTTATAGTTTCATGATTGCATGGGAGTGTAACACTTCACTTGCTGAATAAGGCTTAGATGCATATTTTTGTGGATTATGCATAGCCTACCATATTCAATTGGTGCGAAGGGGTATATGTCAACATGAAAGGACAACTAACTAGAGAAAAAACTTTAAAAAATCAAAACTTTCGATATGGTTCCATTATGATCTCATTTTCTCTAGAGATAATTACCCTTCTCACCACACATAAGGTTCTGGTAGATGTAGGAGGACCTCAAGATCATCATATTCATTTTTGGGTTTCATATATAAACACATCTTGTATAGCAATACATAGGAAATGTTAGTGGGTTAAATAAAATAGAATAATAAATTTCCCACTCACGAGGGTTGAGGAAAAATATTAAAAAATCATTTGGGGCAACATAAAAATAGATAATTTTCAGGATCAAAACTTTCGCTGCATATTAATGAAAACCACTCCTGCAAAATTACTAGACCAATTGCAAACTCTACATGAATTCCTCCCTGTAAAACACCGACTTCTACATAAGCAAGTGGCTCAAATGAACCCACAAGAAGTTGAGATTTATGAACTAAAATTTCATGTTGTTCATCATGATCTTCTTATGGCTCTAGAAGCATATCCACTACTAGATACCTCTTAGACTTGAAATGAAGAAGGGATTTATATTCAAGTAACCAAAAATGAGCATCATGTAATGGTAAATGTTGAATAATATTGTTTAAATCTAATTTGCATGCACTTACCATTGATATAAAATCTTCCATGTCATCTTTAGAAAGCTTGGGAATGGCATGAAGGCCTTTCTGAATGAAGAGGAATGGAGCCCAACCAAAAGGGAAATCCTCACATGTGTTTCCTTAGCTTTCGTTCCGTCAAAGGCTAGACTCGCCTGAGGGATTACTGCGGCAACCTCCATTGAAAACATCTCAATGCAAGGCACCCTCAACTTATCCCCCAAGCAGGGGATGATCTACTTTCACTCTTTTGGGAAGAGGCTAGCAATGTATTCAACAAGCTTGAGGATTTTATCAAAGAGAGGAGGCCTCAAGCCATTTGGATCACAATGTGATGGAAATTTCAATTTTTGGGGTTTGGTTTCCATAGAAAAATAGTTTGGAGTGTTAGATTGGGCTCCAAATGGAATATAAAAAAGTGATCTTTGGTATTTATTTGTGACTTCATGTCTGGAAGCGAGAATGGGATAATTTTTACAGTATAAAGATGTTGTGAAGCCAGCTCAAAAAACAGAAGAAAAGAGATATCAACACCTTCGAAATAAGCCACTTCGAGGGGGCAACCTCCAATACATTGCATTAATGAACAATTATTCCATGATACAAATTAAAAAACATCCTTTCTACATATAGGAGTCCATGGGGCCATAATGTAATTACAAAAGGTAGCAATGTAATCCTAGCTGACCTAACAATAATAATTTAAGGGTACAATAATAACAATAAGGGGGTTACATTAACAACAATAAGGGACTATACTAGTAATATAGGGACCTAACATGCCCCTCTCCTTCAAAAATGTGTTGTCCTCAACGCTTGAGTAGCTCTGGGTGCTTCTGTATAAAATTCTCATCCTCCCATGTAGAATCTTCAGTGGGTAAGTTCTTCCACTTGATGAGATACTCTGAAATTGATCGATTCCGTAGCTGTCGAGTTCTTGTTTCCATGACCACTTCATGTTCCAATATTATTTTTCCTTCCTCATCAAGTTCTGGCAATATTGTTTGAACTGGAAGATTTTCACCTATAACCTTCTTTAAGCATGAAACATGGAAAACTGGATGTACTCGCGAAGAAGCAGGAAGCTCCAATTTATATGCCATAGTACCAATCTTTTGCAACACCTTGTAAGGACCATAGTACTTTGGCGATAATTTCTTATCCTTCTTTGCTTGCTTGAGGGACATTTGTTTGTATGGTTGTAGCCGTAAAAATACCCAATCTCCTACATCAAAACTTCTCTCGCTACGATGTTGATCTGCCTGTTGTTTCATTCGATTTTGTGCCAAATTCAGGTTATCCTTTATGAGTTGGAGAACTTCTTGCTGATGCTCGATGTGATCTTCCACTGCTTGAACCTTCGAATTTTCCCTTAAAGATGATGTGATGGATGGTGGATGATATCCATAAAGTGCCATAAATGGGGTCATTTTTGCTGCAGTATGGAAGTAAGTGTTATACCACCATTCAGCAAGAGGTAACCACTTGACCCATTGTGTTTGTTTATCAGATACAAAACAACGAAGATATCCTTCCAAACATCTATTTACTATCTCAGTTTGACCATCAGATTGAGGATGATAAGATGAGCTATGAGCTAATTGAGTACCCAACCAAGAAAATAACTCCGTCCAAAAATTTCCAGTAAAAATGGGATCTCTGTCGCTCACAATAACCCTTGGGCTTCCATGTAGCTTTTGAATTCTGTCCATAAATGTAGTAGCAACCGTACTTGCTTTAAATGGATGAGATAATGCACAAAAGTGTGCATACTTGGTAAGTCTATCAACTACCACCATGATGACACTCTTTCCTTCGGACTTAGGTAAACCTATGATAAAATCCATTGAAATCTCCTCCCAACGTTGACTTGGAATGGATAAAGGTTGTAGAAGTCCCTGGGTCTTAATTGTCTCAACTTTATTCTGCTGGAAAACCAAACATTCCGCCACAAACTTTTGAATATCAGATTTAAGGCCATCCCAAAAAAATTCTTTCTTCACCCTGTGGTAAGTTTTTAAAAATCCTGAGTGTCCTCCTAAAGGAGAAGTGTGCAATTCCAAAACAATCTTTTGTTTTAGTTGGGAATTCTTACAAAGATATAAGCGATCTTTGTACCATAAGGAATAATTTTTCCAACTAAATGTATCAGATGTACTAGGATCTTGCTGCAACTTTTGAATGAGTGTCCATACATCTTTGTCCTTCTTCCATTCATCTCTTGCTTCAGTTATCCAATCTCGTTGGATAATAGAAATGGCACAAAGAAATGCTTCCACCTCTTCATTCTTTCTTGAGAGTGCATCTGCAACAACATTAAGCTTTCCTTTTTGTAGATTATTTCAAAGTCATAACCCAACATCTTTGTGACCCATTTTTTCTGCTCTTCTGAAGATAGTCTTTGTTCCAAAAAGTGTTTAAGACTATCATGATCAGTTTTTACCTTGAAGTGTCTTTCCATTAGGTAAGTTCGCCATTTCTTTAGTGCATGCAGTATTGCTAACATTTCCTTCTCATAAATAGGTTTCTGTAAATACTTTCCTTTGATTGGAAAACTTTCAAAAGCAATGGGTCTTCCTTCCTGCATTAAAACTGCACCAATTCCATTTCCTGAGGCATCAAATTCTACAATAAAAGTTTTTGTAAAGTCCAGCGTAGCTAAGACCGGTGCTAGGCACATTGCCTCTTTAAGATGTTCAAAGGCCTTAGTTGCTTCAGGAGTCCATGAAAATGCATCTTTCTTCAATAATGTTGTTAGAGGTGTTTTTATTCTCCCATAATTCTTAACAAACTTGCGATAATACCCTGTTAACCTGAGAAATCCTCGCAACTGCTTTATGGTTGTGGGGACTTTCCATTCCTTAATGGCTTTAATTTTGTTAGGGTCTACCTTAACACCCTCGTGAGATACAATATGACCCAGATATTCCACCTCTTGTACTCCAAAGAAACATTTGGATGTTTGTGCATATAATTGTTTCTCCTCCAATAGTTTGAGCACCCTGTCAACATGTTCAACATGATCCTTCCAAGACGTGTTGTAGATTAGTATATCATCAAAAAATACTAACACCGATTTTCTAAGGAAGGGTTTGAAAAAGGAATTCATCAACCCTTTAAATGTAGAAGGTGCATTGGTAAGGCAAAAAGGCATGACCAAAAATTCATAATGACTCTCATGAGTTCGAAATGCTATTTTTGGAATATCTTCAGTCTTCATTCTAATTTGATGATATCCTGAACAAAGATCCAACTTGGTAAAATAGATTGCTGCATGTAATTCATGCAATAATTCATCAATCACAGGAATGGGAAATTTATCTTTAATGGTGAGCTTATTGAGCTCCCTATAATCCGGAAACATGTGCCATGATCCATCCTTTTTGTGTACCAATAATACAGGAGCAGAGAAAGAATTTTGACTAGGTTGAATTATACCCACCTCTAACATTTCTGCAATCATACGTTCAATTTCGCTCTTTTGGACATAAGGATATCTATAAGGCCTGATGTTTGTAGGAAAACTTCCTGGAATCAAATGAATAGCATGATCATGATCATGAATAGGTGGGAGTCCTTTGGGAGTTTTAAAAACCTTGGAATGATTGTCCAAGACTTGTTGGAGATCTGTAGAAATAGATGATTTTGATGTTGGAAATTCTAGTGAGCATAATTGTGTAATTACGCCTCATTTTTATTTCCTTAGAAGATTTGTCATGACATTAGAGCTTATTATCTTTCCTGTCTTCCCTGCAATATCTCGTAATTTGACTCCCTTTCCTTCTGAAAAAAATTCAAGAAAATTTCTTGAAAATTAAAAGCTATCGTCCCCAAAGATTGTAACCATTGTACTCCTAGTACAACATCAGCACCTCCCATAGGAATGGAAAGCATTGGGCTATTCAATACATATTCCCCAATGGTTAGCTTGATATTATGGCATTTTCCAGAGCAATTTATAGTTCCTCCATTTGCAACCATCACTTGACATTATAGTGCTAGGTATAGGAAACAATTCAATTCCTTTGCTACCTTACAATGAATAAAATTATGGGTGCTACCTGAATCAATTAACACTATTACCTTTTTATTCTTGATATGTCCTCATATCTTGAGAGTTTGAGGAGCGGTAATTCCTACCAATGCATTACATGATATGGTCAGACTCATTTCTTCCTCTTTTAGGGCTGGTTCCTGGCGTATATCCCCTTCTTGTTCATTTTCTTCTTCCTCTTCACAATATATGTAAAATAATTTCTTCTCAGCACACTTATGACCTTTAGTGTATTTGCCATCACAACTGTATAAAATCCCTTTTGCTATTTTTTCTTCCAATTGTTGTGGTGTCAACCTTGTAGGTTGTGGAAATCTAGGCGTAGCAACACTTCCTTATTTATAGCAGTGAGTGGTAGGCTTCCTTGTCGTCATAATTTTACATTCAATTTTTCTTGCCAACCTAAATGCCTTCTCCAATGAATCAGGTTCCAAAATGTGAACTTCATGTTGGATGTTATCCTTTAAAGTACCTATGAAGAGATCAATCATGTTTTCCTCTGGAATATCAGTTACCCTTATATTCAATTTTTGGAAGTCCTTAATGTGCTCCCCCACTAAGCCCTTTTGTTTGATATTTATCAATTTTATAAAGAAGGTGTTGCTCTTTGTATCCTCATAATATGCTATCATTTCCTCCGTAAAAATTGACCAGGTGAAATTTTTTTTACGAGAGCAAAGCCATCGATACCATACAAATGTATTTTGCTCTAAATTTAAAGTTGCAATGCGTACCTTTTGTGTGTTTTTCACATTATGGAGATAAAAATATCGCTCCATCTGTAGTATCCATGTTACAAGATCCTTTCCATCAAACTTCCTCATATCCATTTTTGGAATATGGTGGTTCTTCCCGCCAAAATTATATTTTATGAAGTCATGATTAACATTTATTTTGTTCTCAGCATGAGTTTCCTCTACTATCTTTTCACCATTCGGAAACATTTCTTGCATCAACTTTGTCAAACCTTCCATGTCTACTTTTATATCATTCTTCATGTTTTCCATGTTGTCTTTCATTTTTTCATTGATCTTAGATTCAATGTCATCTATCTTAGATTCCATGCCATTTATCTTAGATTCCAAGCCTTTCTTCAAACCATCCATCTTCGCTTCCATGCCTTTTTTCAAAACATCCATTTCACTTTTTTTCCAATCTCCCACAATGACCTAATTATGGACTGGTTCAGTAGAGAAAACTTGTACGACTTTCCATGTGGCATTGTTTCATATTTTAGCTCTGAAATTGATAGGAACGAAACTACAGTCTGTCTACTTGTGACCATTTTTTACGTCACTCCAATCCGATTCTCAAAGAGAGATTTATGAAGATTTTCCAACGATCACCTCTTTGCGATGAAATTTAGGAGCCTAAAAAAGAACTACCTTCCATAGATCATATCTCCAAAAATATTTCGAACCAAGCTCTGAAATTTTTCGATGAGTTTCCTTGGGATTTCAGCTTTGCATCCTAAAAATTTCAGATTCTAAAACTTCGTATAAAAAAAATTGTAGCACAAATTCCATGATGACCTATTTAGATTAAATTGAGGAGCCTACAAAAAGACCTAACTTCCACAGAACATATCTCCAAAAATATTGCGAACCCAGCTCTAAATGTTTTTGACAATGTTCCTCAATATTTTGGCTTCACACCCTAAAAATTTTAGCTTCTGAAACTTCGTAGAAAAAAAATTATAGTGAACATGCAACGATGACCTGTTTGGAGCAACGAAACCCTAGAATCCAAACCTCTGATACCAAATTTTGCGAAACCAGGTCCAAAAATAGAAGAAAAGAGATATTAATGCCTTAGAAATAAGCCACTTTGAAGGGACAACCTCCAATACATTACATTAATGAACAATTCTTCCATGATACAAATTACAAAACCACCTTTCTATATATAGGAGTCCATGGGGCCATAATGTAATCCTAGTGGGGCCACAATGTAATCCTAGCTGACCTAACAATAATAATTTAAGGGTACAATAATAACAATAAGGGGGTTATACTAACAACAATAAGGGACTATACTAGGAATATAGGGACCCAACAAAAGCAAGCCCTAATTTGTACCATAGTGGTAGCCTCATGCTTTTAAAGATGAATTAAAAGCCGTGAACGGACTCACAGGTTTTGAATATATTCAGAGAAGGACAATTTCTTTAAGAAGATAGATATTTCCAACCACAATGATAATATATGCCTTCGCATTTTTGAACTCGCAACCACTAGAACTCATAAAAAAATGAACCTTAACAGATGTTCTTTGACTTAAACATCTACTCTTGCACTTTTAATATGAGAAATGGTATCCCATACACATCAAATTCCAATTTTATCCCTATAAATAGTAAGATAATGTAGCACAAATATTAAAGCCTAAACATGCAAGCTTGGTTGAAAAAAATCCAATGGATTTTGAACTAGATACCTGAGGTGCTTGTACTCATGTATGCGTGGAAGACTAAATGTGGGGTAGAATTGTATTGAAGTTAAAATTGAAACATACCTTGGCACCATCAATGGATGGAAGATTCGATGGTGGAATTCGATATTGGGTTTTCTAGTGGTAAAACAATAATTCAAAACTCTCTCAGATGTCATTCCCCCCCACCCTGTGAAAATTTTGTGGTTGGGAGGGGTATCGTGAAGAAATTAAAGCTAAAATAATTTAAGAGTGTTAAAAATTTCCAATGTGAAAAAAATATATACAATATTTTCTTCTCACTTACATTTGGTTTTAGTTGTATTTGAGAAACTAATAGGTTTTTACATTTTTTTGGTTTTGATCTTAGGTGGTATTTATAATAACAATAATAATAAGAATAATAATAGTTTAATTTTAAGGTTATTTTTTCATAAAATGATTTTTATTTTAAATTTTATAGAGGAAAATTTTGATATGTTGGAAGGAAACAAGTGATTTTAACTTGGCTGTATTGAAAACATTTAGGTGTTATTGCTTATTAGGTGGGTTCAAATAAAATAGGGTATATTAAATGGATTTAACGATTAAAAACAAGTGTTAGTTTCTTAAAATTCATATCTAAAATTTGGAAGGAGTACGATACATATCCTTCTTTAGATTAAATATATTCAAATTGTTGCATGAATGGGGTTGTAAGACCCTATGTTTTCATCTTGAGAAAATCAAGTTCTCTCCTAGTGACTCACATAGTTTAGTTTGTTATAAGAAAATTAGGTTATCTTCCTTAATATGTGAACATTTCATTTTAAGTAGTGTGATCATGTGGTTTTAATGAGGCATTAGAAGAGGGAATGAGCATGAAAATTCAGGATTCTAGTGTTATGTTCTACTTTGGGCATGAGTGCACATCTAAGAAGACTCTAACAAGTGTTGAAGAGTTTGAATAGTTAGATATGTTGGAGGGTTTTAGTCTCAATTAGAAATTTATACAAGTAATTTAAGCATCGTAAGAAGTTGTGAAGCAAACTTAAGACATTTGGCAAGTTGCACGAAGGAAACTTGGTAGTGGTGCTAAGTGAGAATTCCTTGATCAAAGTTCATACCGTATCCTTGGCACTACCACTTTGCAAGAAGAAGAAGAAATGTGAAATACATGTGCACCCCACTAAATAATTTTGCAAGGTTTTTGGAAGATATATAGGTGGTCATGTCGTGTTTCAAAATAAGGTGTTGGCCCACTCCCATTTTTTATAAATATCTATCAACCTCTTAATTTAATTCCTTTTAAATGTAATCAAATGATATAACCCTAAACATTCTAATAATATCCATGATCTAAACATTCTTTGATCAATAAAGAAGTGTATAAGGAAGTATAACCTTTCATCCAATATATAACAACCATTGAATCACCTATCAATTGTAAGTTTAGATTATTGAAATGACACAATTAAAATGAGTAACATAAAAGAATAATTCATATTATTGAAGTTCTTGTTAAGAAGTGATATTTTTGTTTCTATAATAAATTAGTCATTCATGTTATTCAATTTTAGTAGTATTATTTACTAGACAGACGTATATTTCAACTCGAGACTACATTAGTCATTTATCTTAGATGTTTTTAATTTGGTATTTTAATATTGCTAATTTTTGGTAGTATTTCACTTGGAAAAGTTGTGGTGACTAATGTTTTTAGTCACTTAGTCACTAATTTCACCATTTTCTACTAGTTCAGGGAGTAATCATGGTGTATACTTTAGATGAACCCTACTACATGAAAATGAGAAATACATGAACAAACATGATTCCTATCATATTTTTCATGTAGAAGGGTCCATAGAAAGTATGCAACATGGGTACTACTTGGATGAGGAATTAAATATTCTATCCAACAAGTTCTACTGCTCTGAATTTGAGTGAAACCATGGGGAGATAAGTTGAAAATATGAGTTGAAAAAAGTAATGTTAAATCTAAGACTTTTGTGATCCATAATGTAGATAAACGTCACTCGGATTAATCACATCATTAGGATTTGGTCGAAGTTTCGAACTATCTAATGTGGTTCATCCTCAGGACAAGGTGAAGAAGGAAATCAATATCATTGAATAAATAGTAAGGATGCATCATTGCCCGATGATAGCTATTAAAACTAGTCGTTAAAAACTAGTCATTATTTTGTTAATTAGTAATAGAATTTAAAATCTTTAATTATATTAAAATATCATTTAGAAGGGTCAAAAAATAATATAATAATTTAGTATATTGATTAAATTATAAAATTAATAATAATAAGGGGAAAAAATATTAAAATAAGGGGAAGGGACTAGTCATTATTTAGTTAATTAGTTAGAGTATTTAAAAGTTTTAATTATTTAAAAAATATTATTTAGAAGGGTACCAAATAATAAAATAATTTAGTAATTTGATTAAATTATAAAATTAATAATAATAAAGGGAATAATATTAAAATAAGGGTAATAAGTAAATGAATAATATAGAATAATATAAAGGGGGGTGTGGGGCCAGAGCGGAGGGGATTATAGTTATTATAAAGAGCGGAGAAGGGGGGGGGGGATAAATAAATAAATAAATAAATAAATATATATATATATATAAGAAACAAAATAATAACATAGAACAAGGGAAAATACCTAAACATGAGGAGAAAGAGTAAAAACATAAACTAGACAAAAGGATACAAATAGAAGAGGAGAAAAAATCAAAACAAAGGGAAGAAGATAAAATTAGAGATAGAGGACAACAACACCCAGGGGTTGAATCACCTAGAGAAGGCTATAATCCAGCTCTTACCTAATTTCCACCCATCATCTCTGTTGAGATTTTTAGGATGTCTCTAAATTTCAATAGTCTCCCTTAGCTTTCTATGATGGAAGTAATCCACCCTCGAAAGGACTTTGGAATCTTCAATGCAAACATGATGACATGATTTCCTAGCATGCTCCCAAGAGAATAAGTGCAAGACCCACTATGCCTAATGTCTGCAACATGCTCATGGATTCTCTGTCTAATGGATCAACTGGTTTCCCCAATATAGCCCGAGTACCGCAGGAGGAAGGCACTAAATAAACACCTTTCATGTCCTTTATGTCTATAGGGTCTTTAACCGATCCAACAGAATTATTGATAAACTAGATAGGTCTAAACGAAGAGGAAAATTATTTCTCTTAAGAACATGGGAAATTCTATCTGAGGTCCCTTGGATAAACGGGAGATTCACCTTGGACATAGGATCCAACCGATAATATTTGTCTCTTGGGCCTGTAACGGATTTTTGAAAGGCCTTCAGACCTTGAGATCTTCTATACCCATTAATATCAAACACATCTATAATATGGGATTTATCCGATTATAAATGGATATCATCAGATATTCTAAGAGCCCAGGTGGCCAGAGTGCAGAGAACACCAAATTTCTGAGCAGGAAAATGATGAGAATTAGCATGAAGATACTACTCAGTGTGAGTCTTCTTGCAGAAAACTTGGTGAGAGATATAACCATCATCCTTTCTAGAGATAAGAATATATAAGAAGGGAATTCAGCCATCCACCTCTACTTCCATTGTGAATTTTATGTAATCAAACTGGGAATTCAGGTGATCAAGAAATAAATCTAACTTCCCCCGACCATGGGGCCAAATGACATAGATATCATCCACAAACCTATTCCACTTCTTTGGGAAAAATTGAGATGAGGCCAAAGCCTTCATTTCAAAGTATTCCATAAATAAGTTAGCGACAACATGGGAAAGAGTAGAACAATGTCCACTCCACAGGTTTTCTTATAGAACTCACCTTGGAAGCTGAAAAATTTGAGGTGAGGCACAGGAAAAAAGTAGTTTTATTATTGTTTACTTTTTAATATTTTTATTTTTTACTAAAAAAGTTATGTAGTATCCCGCATGGTTAAAATCATCATCTTGAATAGTATTTCTTCTTAAAATATTGATTTTGGTTGTACATTTTTATTTTGAGGCCTATTTTTGACTCAAAAATTCTCTTATGTTTGCTTTTTGCTCAACTAGGCTATTGAGAAATTTCCAAGAATTGAAGCACTTCTAAATGTGTTTCTCTCTATGATCAATAACTATAGCGTATTCAAAAATTTTGTATGTGATTAATGAAAAAAATTCCCTTTTGATCCCATATACCATAGTCCATTATGGCTCTTAAATATAAAAAAGTCCTCTTAGAAGCTAAAATATGATTTTGATTTCAGGTTGACTTATAGCTTTATACTGTATAGACAACTTGTGTAATCTCTATCCATGAGGTTGTTAAACACAAAAGGCTTCCAATTATCGATCGATATATTGTTTGATTTATCTCTGTTGACTCATCATCTTGTCGAGATTACATCGAGTGACCATATGGCTACTAACAAGATAAAACTCTTCCATCCCAATTTTATTCAAGATTTATTTTAAGTACTTTCTCTGAGGGATTAATATTCCCCTTTTCAATTGAGTATTCTAGAAAAAATGAAAAAAAGAGATTTCCCCAAACACATAAATCTCAATTTTAGTTTTCATATCCATGCCAATTGTTTGACTGAGTAAATTTGCATCACTACCAAAAATGATGCATCAATATAAATAAAAATAATTAAAATATTTTCATTCTTGGATATTTCTCTTTTTAATCCTTACTAAGGTAGGTGTTTTTCTTATCTGGAATACCATGGCCTGGGTGCACGTTTAAGCCCATATAATTCCTTTTTCATCCTAGACACTTCCTTGGGGTTTTGTGACAATTCAAAAAACTTGGTCTATTATTTGTACACCTCTTCGTCAACCTCACCATTCAACAAATCTGATTTTACATCCATCTCAAATAATTTAAAATTTTTGTGAAATACAAATCCTAAAAACATCCTCATTTCTTTTAATTTTTTTACAAGAGAAAAATTATCTTCAAAATATATTCCCTAAAATTTATCATATCCTTTTCATTCCAATATTTCCTTATTTATTACAAGTTGTCTATTCTCATTCAATTTGTTCCTAATAACCCATTTTGTGAAAATGACATTTTTATTTAATGGTATTGGAACCAATTCCAATGTTTGAGTTTTCTCAATTTGATCTAGTTCCTCATTCATAACTTTTATCTATTTCTCATCTTGACTTTCTTGATATTAGTATTTTGGTTCAATCATGGATAGCATGGAAATATGTGCTTCACTGGAGGTATTCATTAACCTTCTTCAATTTTTAACTCCTTCTTCCTTATCACCAAGAATTCTATTTGTAGGATGATGCTTTTATACATTCCTTGAGGGTGTTTTCGAGTGAGAGTATTATTCTTGTGCTTCTTCCTCTTCTTCTACTTCTTCAAGTTGCTCTACTCCATATTAACCATTGGTTTGATTAGATGGCCTGGTAAACCTTGTTTGTTGGATTTTGAGAGGTAACTCCTCAGTCAATTATATTTCATATACTTTTATTGTAGCATCTACAACCCTTGCACTTATTACAATATCATAAAAATATTCCTTCATCGTCCCTTGCATTTAACTTACAAATATTTTCATCATTATTCATGATGTACTACTTGCCTCAAAAGACTTCAAAGTCTCTAATTATAGCTAGTTTTCCATAAAAATGTTAGTATGGAGTCTTGTCATTTGTTTTCTTAAAGTGAGATTTATTTAAAGTATGGATTGTTGTATGAACAAATTCATCCCAAATGGTTTTTGGAAGCTCTATTTGATCCATAATTTCTTTTGCCAATTGTTTCACTGATCTATTTTCTCTTTAAACCACACCATTTAATTGTGGGGTGTTATCAATAGTGAACTATCTCCTTATGCCATGTTATTCATAAAATTTATTAAACTTTTTTGAAGTGAATTCACCACCCCTGTATGAGCATACATATTTTAGTTTGCAATTAGTTTGGTTGTTAGCTGTGGATTTGAATTAATTGACCTTTTAAAACACTTCACAATTTTCTTTTATAAATAAAACCCATGTAATTATGGTGTAATAATCAATAATCAACATGAAGTACATCTCACAACTTGGGTTATTAGTTCTTGTGACCCCACATAAGTCTGTATAGACTAGTTATAGTGGCTTGGTGGATGGATTTTCTTTATTCTTGAATGGCACTTACATTTATTTTCTAACTTGGCGTTATTTACCAATTGTGTTTCTTGGCTTAAAAAAATTTCACAAGTCCTTTACAACTCCATTTTTTTTTACCTTCACAATATGGTCAAAATTCATGTGTCCCAGTCTTATATGACGCTACCACCTCTTTTCCACATTCCCCAACTAACAATTATTATTTTATTCCTTGAGTATGAACACAATAATTCAAGGTTCTCACACCCTTTTGTATTACCTTATCTATTTTTGATTAATTTATCTCAAAACCTTTTGGGTGAAAGGTAACATAATAACCTTAGTAACACATTTGACTTACACTTAATATATTTAGTTTCATCCCTTCTACAAATATAATTTGATGAGATTTACCTCTTCCATTTTCCATATTTATTGTTCCTTCTCCCATGATGTTGCCTAGGACATCATTAAAAAAATGACACTTCCTATGCTATTTTAATTTAGTGATAAGAATTTTCTTCTATCACGACTCATATGATTGGAGCATCCACTATCAAAAGACCAAGGTCTTCCTTGATTTTTGACATACAAGACAATGCAACATTATTCTTTCTTTTATTCATGTTTCTTCATTGAGGCCTTGAGTTCTTATTTTATTTATTCAATATGAGGAGCTGATATGAATTTATTGCTTCTACACTTAGCTACTTTATCTCCATAATTAGGGTACTGAAACATTAAATACATTCAAATAATGAAGAAAACCAATTGTTTTCCTTGAAATTATTTCTATGTGAATTTAAAAATATATTATCTATGTTTGAATGGTAAGGCTCATTTCTTTTATTTCTTATCATATTTTTTCCAAATAAGCTTTAAAATTTATAGATTTATTTCCATAATTTGTGTATGTGAAACATTAACCATTAAAAATATTTTGGTACCTAGGAGCAAATTTCCTTTGAGGATATTATCTACTAAATCTTTGATAAATTTATTTCTCCTAATTTTTTAGTAATTCTCTATGGCTATTCAAGTTGTTGTTAAGGGTTTTCCATTATTTCTACTCAATTATATTCTTGTCATTTTCCTTTCTTTGTTTCTACTAATTTTTTACTTGGTAAGTGTGATTCTTTGAATTATTGCAGTAAATTTTCCCTTGTTGTTGATTTCCTTTAGTTGTATTGTTGGTAGGTCCATTGGTTGATTTTTGATATACGATTAATTATTTATATTAATCCTTTTCTCCTTCATAACCCAAACCAGTTTTGATGATAGAGGATCTATGAATACTCAAAATCTCATATAATTTGTTAGATACTTCAATAAACATTAAATTTTGGCTCATTAGAGTCTTTAATTTTTCGAATTACTTTCTAAGGGAGACTATAAATTATTCTAGTTTTTCAAAAAAATAAAAAATCCTTACTCTTTCAACAATTGTAATGAGGTGTCCTAATTTTCTTTGCTTCTTTCAACTTACCCTTCACAAGATGACATACTGAATCTTTGAATTTATCATTTTATTCTTCAAATGTTGCCACCATATCCTTCATCTTCTTATTCTTTTTCCTAAGCCTTTGAATTTCTACTAAGGCACTAACCAATTCACCCATCAATTCTACTTCAACCTCTTCTTCATTTAACTCATCTTGACCTTTATCTAGATTTTCTAAGGGCGTGAGCATAAATACCTTAATTTTTTATTTCATTCATTCTTCATTGGAGAATTGTTCAGATTCAAATTCTTAGGAGTTGTTATCTTCTTCAATATGGAAACTCTTCTTCTTAAAATTCTTTTCCTTTGTTAATTTCCTATATATTTTTTCTCTTTATGATCATATTCATTCTTTTTTTCCTTGTATGGAAATTTAGATTCATAATGACCTAATTTTCTAGAATTAAATAATTTGAAGGGTAAAATACCACTTTACTTTCTAGATCCTCTCTTCAATATGCTAAAAAATGCTTCCTCTTCTTCATTAGATTGGAAACTTCAATATTCTTAATATTCTTTGTTTTTCCTAAAAAATCTAAAGGAAAACTCCATTGATGTAGGTTTTTCATTTGAAGTTCACATTTCATAGTTTGTTAATGTTCCATGTGATTGATTCATTTTCAATGTTTTGATATCTTGCATTTCCTCGATGGTAGATACACTGGAATCAAATCTGGCTGGAAGAGATATCAAGACCTTTTGAATTACAAAGGAGTCATCCATGGGTTCATTAAGTCCCCTTTTGGTGTTAAATATTTCTTCCACTTGAAGAAAGAAACTTGGTGTGTTCTTGTCTTATTTCATATTTAAGGATTCAAATTTTATTTTGTATCATTTTAGTTTCACTTTAGTTATTTTACTATCACCTTCATAGAAAATATTCATCTTAGTCCATATATCTTTGGGAGTTGTGTAGTGCATAAATTTAATAAACTCGGATTTTGGAAAACCACTCAATAATGCATTCCTTTATTTATAATTGTTAGTGACCTCATGCTTATAATATTAATTAACCAATACGTTTTGATTTTTATAGCCATTTTGTATTGTTTCCTAGACATCTGCACTAAGAGGCATTATGTAGGTTCTCATTTGTGCCTTCAAGGATGCATAATTTGTTCCTTTGAACAATGTGGTTTTGTTGGTGGAATTTCCATCTTGGTTAGCCATTTTCTCATATTACCTTGTATTTTTTATATTTAAACTAAAGGAAACTTCTTTGATACCAATTGTTAGAAACTAGGATAATACTGGGAATGGGGATATTGAATAACAATTATGGTCAGTTTTAAAAAGTATTAAGAATATTAAATGTTTAATTAATTCATAAATAAATCATGTAAGCAACACATAGAGACACTAGTTTGATGTAAAAAATCATAAAGTGAGAAAACCAAAATATTTATGTTTGAATATTATTGTAGACTGCAATCTACTATTGCATCAGATTTTCTGGCTCCAACCAGAAGGAGACACCCATCCCCTGAATTTAAAAGCACCTACTTGAAGTGAGAACCAACTCCATGATATTTATGGCTCCAACATGAAGGAAAAACCATATACATAATATTTTACAAGAACCCATATAAAGGAGGTATCAACCCCCTAATGTGTAGGAATCAACCAGCTTGAGGCAGCAACTGCTTAAATCTATTTGCAGGAACCAACCTGATGGAGACAAAAATCCTTAATAGTTACACTATGTAACTATGTTTCATAACATTTTCAACCTAGATCCATTAGTTATAAAGTGAAATACTTCAATGTTCTCATCAAAATTATCCTTTTTAAACGATCTACAACTGTAACTTTGATTTTTGCAATACTACCTTGTGAAACCTGTGACTTCATGTATCTCTGTAATAATAATGAACCTCAAATAGAAATCTAATATTCTTATATTCAACTCATATCTCCAAAAAAATAACCTTATTCTAATCCATTTGGAATGCCTGATCATTTTATGTTACTACACTTCATCAATAATCTCAACATTATATACATAGGGAGTCACAACGACAACTAATGATCATACAAGCAATTTTCTTAGCAAAGAAAATATCCTTGCATAGGATAAACATCCTCTTTGGCCTTAATTCATCCTATAATGTATTCATAAAATATAGCATGAATATATACCCCAATCACAAAGAAATAAATATAGAATAAATTTGGCCCAATCAAAAACAAAAAAATAGGCCCTCCCAAAAAATAACCAAACTCATCCCTACAAGTTTGTATCATATATATTAGTTTCCATTATAGTGTGCACACATAAGACTATGCAACTTATCCCTCATAACTTTTGCATGTGTATTTATAGTTTTATATTTTATCACAATATTTATAATCAGGTCGACCAAATAGTTTTCCTACCCTAGGTAATTTAATACCATCGGTTGTTACACTAGTAAACTCGACGTTGAACTAATGATTTATGCATGGATCTAATCAATTTTCCCTTGGGTGTTTATTTACTTGACCCATAGGACCATGTCACACAATTATGCCATAAGAGGTTTAAGAGGAATTTTTTGTTGATGCCACTATATCATCATGGTGACATCATCATGTGACATGGTGCACTTAGGTGGTGCCATGTGTCACCAGAAACAGACCCACTAGACCACCCAAAAACACAATAGTTGACTGACATTTATCACCCTTCTATATGGCCATGAATAAGGTGACACATGATATTGTTGATTTACTTTCCATGTTATTGTTGAATGGAATTCCACATATCTATTTTTTTATCTACCATTCATTGATTGCCAAAAAAAAAAATCTTACATTCTTTAGTAGGTTTTAGACCACCCTCGTAGTGTTTTTATACTTGGAGAGATGGTATATAGTCCACCATATCCATTTCTTGACATATGAAAATGATTTTTGGTTTGGCATGAATGCTTATCATGGATCCCCCCTTCTTTTTAGCCCCTAAAACAATGGGGAGAGGAGGTGTAATAAATATATGACATTCAATCTTAGGCCAACACATATTAGATGAAAATATTCCATTGAAACTTGCTCACCATTTATCTGAGGGGTGTAGTTTGATTCTTTCCCCTATCTATGGATACTTTCCCATTATAATATAAAATTAACATGCCTTGTGCATTGTTAGTGTTAGTTTAGTCATACTACCATCAGTGATCAAAACTTCTCTTTTGCATTTGCACATTAGGTGTCTCATACTGAATAAATTTCACCATTCCGCTAGGTCATGAATTCATTGATGGTAGTAATTTTTTATTAGTTTTCCCTCATGATGTACTTACTGATTTTCCTCCCTATGGTCTTTAGTCGTTAGTCACTTTCATTCTCAAAACATATCAGTAGGTCATAGGATGGGTCTCATTATTTTCTAGGGTGTCACCATGGTCGAATTAATGAGTCAAATGAAAATAATATCAGCAAGGTCATGAGGAAGTCAATAAATTAAAAGTCACAACACCTGGAAGATCAAAGAGACATTTTATTCAACTTGATGTAATTTTCACCTCAAAACTGTGTTTTGAGGTGAAAGCATGATATTTTTCCTTTATTATTATTATTCATTATGTGATTTTATATCATCATATATAATAAGTCACAATTCAGAAGCTGTTATATCCCCAAGGTGATGTCCCTGGATTCATAGAAGTTTTCCGCAGCATGTTCAGCACTAAACTATCCTCCAAGTAGATCCATCAGAAAGAGCCCGGAAAGAGCTTTCCAACGATATAGCGCACTCTCAAAACTGACTTCGGGATTGAAATTTATGCTTAAGTGAATTAAAAGTCCTTATATCCTCATATATCCCCTATTTTCCATTTTCCCCAAAACTTTGTTTTATTAAAGTTTTATATTCTCCTTTATAAATCTCTTTTTCCCCCTTCTGATTATAAAATCACATCATAAAATAATTTAACAAATATGCGATTTATTCCAAAAACCACTTCCCCACCATACCTTGTAAAACTTTATAATAAACAATATCAGAGTTTATTATAAACTCCGCCATATCAAACCATTTCCCCGTCATCCCGTTTAAAACATTATTATAAACTATAAGGTTTATATTATATAAACCCCGCATAATTCAAAGTCCCGCCCGATTTAATCTGGACCATTGATCCGATCGATGATAAGATGGGCCATATTCAATCAGGAAATCGCAATCAGTGCCCTCGATCATCCCCCTCCGATTAATTTACGTCGATGAACCACTCCCGATTAACCCACAACCGTCGATCTTACCCCTCCTATCTGACGACCCATAATTAATCGCAGCCTCTCCTCCAATCGCATTGCAAATCCCTTATGCTCCGATGGGATTGTATAGCTGAAACCCTCCGATTACACCATCACCGTAAATCTTCCCCGTCGATCGGATGGCCCACAGCTAATCAGGCCATCGCAATCGACATTCCCCATGTGTGTCACTCCGCTCCCCTCCGATTTCCGATTGCGATTAACCCCCAGTCCCACCACTTAAGCCTTCCACCCATTCATTACAAAGAGCCCTTTCCCTTTGTAAAGGTTTAAATTTCTATTATTTCATTATTACAAAGTTTTTTCCCTCCGGTTCCACATCCCCAAATCGCATTGGAAGATTTTCGTTATCCTTGCTATTCCTCGAAGCTCCGATTGCGATTTCACTATTTCAAAATTGTTTATTATATTATATCCCCTTCCCCGGTCCTTTCGATTCCGATTGCGATGACGCCATATCGCAATGTGTTTGTTATATATTATCTCTCTGCCCCGTCTATTGCGATTGCGATTTTTATATGATTTCTGCCTCCTTCCCTTCCCTTTTCACATTTAAAATTAAATTTTCCCATCACTGAGGCATAATTTCATTTCATTTTTCCAAAATATTTTATAAAGGTCAGTTCTCTTCAAAAGAAATAGTGGAAAGTAAAGCAACAGTCAAAGGGCCGAGAGCTAATTCAAAACAAAGATTGTTACAGTAGCAGCCAAATAGGAAATCTGTTCATCGGATTACCTATTTTATTCCATACAACATAACAGCAAAATCTCCAAGTAGTCAAATGCAATGTTGTACCTTATTCTCAGGGGTAGATTGTTGTATTTCTTTGCTATGGTTGTATTGCAGTTCTTCAGCTGTTAGAACAACTCCTCTTTTCATGGATCTAGGTTCCTACATTTCAGTATATTTATTGTAATTATGAATCATTTGTAAGCATTCAGTAACTCAGAAAGTAGGGGAAATAGTGTGGAAGAACATCTCTGCGCTACATTGTATAGTTTGACAGGAATTAATAAGAGATGCAGCTCTGATTTGTGGGATCCATGTGGTATGAGAGTTAGCATTTTTTTTTCTTATTTGTTTCATATGTGAATTGTTATGTGTTCCATTCATCCATAAACATTTCCTTTTGAATGCTTTCGAGACAGAAAGGTAGAATCCATTTTATATGCTTTGCCTTGGGAAATCATTCATGCTCTGTGTTTTTTTCTTCTGTTTGAAAAGGATCCATTTTCTGTTCCCTTTTCAACTTCTCAACAGTCTTTCCATCCCATCCTTATTTAGCTTTATTTGCTAAGTTTCCTGCCTATCTTGCCCCATGAAATACCCTGTGTCCTTATTTAATTCCCGGTTTCAAATGTCCCTTTTAACCCACACATCCCTGAAAATTCATTCATTCATTTTATTAAACTCTTTTCCCATCATTTTATCTAGCCTAATATTAGTCCATTTATTTTGTTCCATTGAATATTCTTTTATGGAGAGAGCCCTCTCCTGTCCTTGTAGGGCTAGCTACAAGGCTGAGCGTGGTTTAGTTTGTTACCCTATTTTTCATTTGCAGCTTGGGGTCCAATTCAGGTTCTAACATTCTCTGGCGACTCCACTGGGGAATAATTTCGAAATTGTTTGTTTGTTAGTGTTATTTGTTTTATAAACTACAGATGGAACCTGAAGTTATGCCAGGTAGCCTTCGAAACTGCACATTGCTTTGTAGGTGCATAAGTAAATAAATGTTGCTTCAGTCAATCTCCGGTCTAGTTTTATAAACATAACATCTAACTTGCAATATTTTCCCCAGTACATCAAATAATTCCAGAATTTTGAACGATGATGTTCAGATTTTTGCTAGGCTGCAAATAATTTTTTTGTAAAATAGATATTCAACCACACTGGCTTCAAGAAGATACACCAGGGCTAATCCAGATCCAAATCCTCCCCCTGTGTTTGAAAATCCAAACCTTATCCCAAGAATTGTTAGAAGACAAGAAGGATCATTAAGCCCCAGACCCATCTTCAGATCTTATACTTGGCCCAGTGAATGGTTTTTTGTAGAAGACCTTTCCCTTGACGGGAATTTTGAGCTTTCCTTATTTAGGAATAAGTCTGAAAATGACATTGATGATACAGTTTTAGATCCTGAATTCCTTGTAGCTATTGAAGTCCAAAGAGGAAATACCTCCGTTGACGATTACATTTTGAATTCTCCTCAGTCCATCACTATAACTAATATTCTTGAGCCTTCAGAATCATCAGGAACAACATTTCCCCCTCCCAATTCATTAGCATTCCCATCAGTCAATTCCCAATTTTCATCTCCTCCATTAACACCTCCCTCAAATCCTACAAGTCCTGTCATAAATCCACCCAGAGTTATGGCTTCCAGGTATGCACCTCTGGTCTTACCCCAGGTCCTCAATGATATGCCTATTGAATATGAGAGTAAAATTCCAATCTTTGATTCCACTCAAAGAATCACAGCTCAGAAGCATGTTGATAAAATGAATGAATTTTTTGATTTGCATGAGGTAGAAGCGGAGAATGTAATGACAAGTTTGTTTGTTCAAAGTTTCGGAGGCGAAGTCAGAAACTGGTTTAGAGCCTTACCTCCAAGCACAATTCGCACTTTGTAGGAGTTGCACACTCAGTTCCTAGACCGGTGGGAGGTAAAAAAGAACCCACTTCAAATATTCTCTGAGTATGAAAACATTAAAAGAAATGTGGGTGAAACCATGCAAGATTATTGTTTAAGATTCAATGTTGTATATAATGATATTCCAGCTAATTTGAAACCTTCTGTGGGACTAGCATTGTTGAAATTCCCAGACGTTTTTGATGCCGACATGGCATATCAGCTGCGTGAAAGAGATCCGTCTTCACTTGAAGACATGCAGAAGATAGTGGTAAACTTTGAAGCTAATCTGCTGGCTAAAAGAGCACGAGCCAGAGCCGAGAAAAGAGTCACAATAAAAGAGGAGGCCTCTACTTCAAATAGTAAAACGGACACTCTAATTAGAACAGTAGAAAAAATGGTCGATAGGTTAACCATTGTAGAAAAACCTGAGCCTCAAATAAGAAATCCGAATTTCATAGGACAACAGCTGCAATTCAGAATTAAACAGAGAGAGAAAAGAACGCAGGATGAAGTTGCGCCACCACAACAATAGATTAAAACACCTTTGCAGCAGAACTACATGCAAGGGACAGATTCAGATGACGATGATCCTGTGATTGAGGCTAATCACTTTTTCATAGTGGACGGTGCACCCATTTTCCTTACAGAAGATGAAGAATACACAGTGGCGACTCCATACATTCAAAAAGGCTAAAATTTCATTTTTGCCAATGATACAGTACTGGAAGAGGAGTTTGATGACTATCAGAGAGGGTATATGAATGCTCTGTCAGCTCAGCAAAGGCAATACTCTTTAAGGAACATAGAGGTTACAGTCAGCCCCATTAAAAAGAGAAAGGAACTCCAAATGAAGAACGATGCACAGAAGAAAGCTAAGGAGCCAGCTGATCCTTCCTCTAGCAAAGCACCTGTAGTTGCTAATACAACAAATGGAAAGAACCAGTAGAACACAGTAAAGGAGCCAACAGAGAAGAAAGACCCGCCCATTAAAGAGGTAGAGAAAGCTCCCTCCTTTAATCTATAAAATGAAATCTCTAAGTTGAAAGTGTCTATGCCCCTCACAGATTTGGTGAAGAACAGTGTGTATAAAACTTAGGTGTCCAAAGTCTTGCAAATAGATTTTGTCTCTGATATGGTCAATATAGAAGATGACTACCCTGAACTTATCTTCCGTCTAGGCATAGAAGAATATGAAGAAAATGAAGTCCCTCATTTTTACTTGAGTCTTAGAGTACATGATTTTATCCTGCATAATGCTATGTTGGACTCCAGGGCCTCAGATAATTTGACTCCCAAAGCTGTTATGGAGAAGCTAGGCCTTGACATCACTCAAAAATATCATGACTTGCATTCCTATCTAGGTCTTGGGGTGCAAAACTCAAAGGAACTATGCAGATTCACTTATCTGATGCCACTATCCCTGTATTTGGCCAGTTGAGGAAATTATATAGAGAAAAGAAAATGAAATATATGATTACCAGCAAAGACAAGCCTATAAATCATCCCATTAATGTTGTCCATACATACTTAGAGTCTTTTGTCTTGTATTCTGATGGTGGTTTAAATGATGAGAATGTTTAATTGGTACAAGTGGATGAAATACCTGAGATTTCAGAGAATTTCAGAGAAGTCCTTAGACAAGAGAAGGATAAAGCAGTGAACACTTCTGAAACTCCTGCCTACCAGTAGCAAAGTGACAATGACCACCCAGAAATCAGTCAAGGTAAATAAGAGAAAGAAACAAATTTCCAGCATCTTCAAGAAGAAGAAGAAGGCCTATGGAGTATGGATTTTGATGGAGCTGTTGGTAAGGATGGAGCTTGTTAGCCACCTATAATATTTGATTATACCAAAAGGTGGCTAAGACTTTTTGAGCCTCCAAGGAACAAATTTTATTACTAAAAATTGTTGGCTCTTGAAAACTCCTTGAAGACCTCATACCTTTGTCCAAAAATCTTCATTACTATTTCCATTTTATACTCAGAAAATTTTGCTTATTCCAAGTGAAAGACTGCTGAAAGACCTTCATTTTCCCCCTTCTCAAACCTTCATTTGCTCCCCTTTTTCTCCATAGAAACTCCCTTGTTTTCATAAATCCTCTTCTTCCATTTATGAAAATCACTTTCCCATAGTTAAAAACCAAAAACCTACTTTCCCGAAGTTATTAACCAAAAACCAAAGTTGCGTGTTTTAATATGAAAAATGGGTAGATTAAAAGGACCCAATCGCGCAATCACGATCGGAGAACTCAAAATGGGTTGATAAGAAAGACCAGGCCCGCAGTTCCGATTGTGATTGGCCTTTGATGTACTAAGCCTCGGGCCCTTTGGGTTCCATATATCCGAAGGCCCCGCAGGCTAGCGCCTATCCTTTATATATATTTTATCTCTGCCCCGATCCATTAAACCTTTGTTTATATTAAAAACTTTGGGTTTTGGTATATTATACAGGTTTCTTTCGGTTCGTTCTAAAAACTAATCTCCACCGTTGATCGTAAGCCGATCAAACGGCCAGTGCCCAATTGCATCGGGGTTTTCCATTGCATACACTTGTGTGCTCCCGCCGATCGGCCATCCCTCGATTCATTCTCCACCGTTTATCTGACCCTCAGATCAACGGTCTGCGCTACATTGCATCGCAACTTTTCATCATGTGCATTTGCTTGTTCGCCTCGATTACCGATCCCCGATTGGTTATCCGTCGTTGATCTCCTCTTTGCCTTATGTGATCCAACAGTCCTCATTAACTTTGATCACAAGTCTTGCCCCTATTTCAAAAACCCTCCAATTCACTCTCTGTCATCGATCTGATCTGTAGATCAATGGCCAGCGCTAAATCACATCAGAGTTTTCTATCGCATGCATTTATTCTTTCCCCCGATTTCTTTTCCTCCGATTCGCTCCCCGCCGTTGATCTGATCCTCGGATCCAACAGCCATCACTTAATCACCTCCGCCCTCCCGATCCCGCAATCACATCAGAGTTTCTCATCGCACCCTTTTCCTCCTCCCATCGCTTGCGATTCCCCGATTAGATCTGGACCGTCCACGTGTCCAGATCCAACGACTGCAATTTTTTCCCCGCCTTCTAAGCAGTTTAACCCAAAAAACGTAGGATTTCTTAATCGTTTTTGTGTTTTGCAGGTGTTTTAATGATTTTCCATTGTATAATGAAGGAAAGCCGAGGGTTGGGAAAGATGTTTCCTGCGCCTTCGAGCTATTAAAAAGAACCATTCACAGGTTTAAATTCAATGATTTATCAATGTTTCATGAGCATTGATAAACATGTAAAATGGCCTATGTGGCCCTGCACATCGACAAGACACTATTTTATTCAAAAGAATAGTTAAAGAGTATAATTTTGAAGACAAATCATAGCAAATGAATATTGAATATGAATCTAGGGAATTACGGCTAAGAATGATTATCAAAAGCCTAATTCCTTGGACTAAAACATAGTTAACAGAAAATCATAAATGTTTCATTGACAAAAAGGCTTCCACTGCTTCAAATGAGGCGAATTGATTCCTCAGCTACCAAAAGAGCCACCTGTTGCCTCAAAGCATTCAAACAGAGGCTGCACTTACTACAGAATTAGATATTTTGCCTCAACGCAGCCGAGGAGTTACTGCTGCAACGAAATAAATACGGAAATATCTGCAGAGTTACTCTACATAGCACACAGAGCCTCAAAGTCAAATAAAGCTCCCACGGAGCTTTGATATTTATTGTAAAACAGTTAGTACAATAGTCCACTTGTCAACTTCTCCATCTAGCCCCTCAAAAGGCCAAGAAGTCTTGAATCTGTATTAACTGCCTTAAGAGATCTTTTGTTAGATTTCACCTCCTCATTCTTCTATAAATACCTCAGTAGAAGATGAGAGACTGTTGGTTTCAGAACTTTGAAATACATTTGAGCTCAAACTTATGATTGTAAATAGTTTTCACTGGCCCTTGCAGCTCTGCTTGTGATATAATAGTTAGGCTGAATAGTGAAGATGATTTTTGAACTGAAACATTGGACTTGAAGACTATAACTGGTTTGACATCGATATAAAAGCTATTTCTTGGGATCCTGGTGTATATCATCGATGAAGTGCACCTCTCTTTGTTATCGTTTTCCGTCTATGTATGTCATATTGTTCACTATTTCCCTTATAAAGAACATCACGCATAGAGTTAGGACCTACTGTATATCAGTAACCTTCTCTGACTAAAAATCTTTATCTCAATGTTTTCCTCGAATTTGTTTATTTAAGAATGATATAATATAGTTAAGCAGTTAGGAATGTTGGAGTTCCCTCCTCCTACTGTTTTCCTTAAGCATTCTTCTTGAAAGTTACTTTCCTTATTGTGATTATTAAAGATGACTATGGAAGATATGGTGTGCCCTGGTCCTAGTTTTTTCTCCAAAAACAGATTTTGAAAGTTTCCCTTGGTGTTGACTAAATGCAGACTAGGTTTAAAAGTACCTTATCTGATCTTAGGTTACACTTTGTCTTCTCTTATGTGTTTTCATACTTTCTGATGGTAATTATGTGGATTACTGGATTGTTTGTCAATTAAGCTGCTTTAATACAAACTTGCCCAAGAAGTCAATGGTTAGCCCTGCAGTTAGTTGGTTTTAAACAGTTACTTAAGAGGCTTTTCTTGTTTGGACTCACTATAAATCCTTTGTGAAATTATTATCAGTTTCCACCATCTCCAACACTTTATTGTTTCCATCCCATCACTCTATCTCAAATAATCTTGTGGTATAGATGACTTGCCCCTTGGATCACTCTTGATGTTGTTGTTCAATTAAAGTCCAGATATGACTCCATAGCCCAATGGACTAAAAACCAGCATTATATCTATCTTTTAGCCAAATCTATTCTGTTTTCTTGAAACTTCTCACCTTTGAAACTCTTTGCATTCAGGACTTTACGCCTCAAACAGTAATCATGCTCAACCATCAAAAAATAAAACAAACCCTTGGCCTTCATAACTAGCCTAATATGATAACCCCAAACTTCAAAAACAAATCCATCTTTGTACATATTGGAGAGATCCCTCTCCAGATTCAGGAGGGCTAGATCCTAGAATCCCAAAGTTGGTTGAAACAATGTTGTTTCTGTAATTGGACTCTGCCAATCTTGCTAATAAATTACAGATCCCTAACATTTCTGGCGACTCCACTAGGGAAATCAGTTGAATTTTCATCTTAGCTTCCTTTAAAAACTTCATAAAAATTTGTGAGTAAAAGCAGCGTTTTCAAGAACTACAAAATAAATGATAATCATGATACAACTTGTCTGAATTAGTGACAAACTAGGCAAACCACTAGGATTCTCTTAAGACTTTATCTAACCTTGAAAGATCAGCTAGCTTAGCCATAAGAGTAAACTGTCTTTGTCTCATAACCATAGCTAAGTTTTGAAACTGAGTTAGCATATTCTTAGAAACCACACAACTGAAAAATAACTCAAAAAACCTAAAAATATTTCAGATTGGTATTTAATAAACATGGTGGTGGACCATGAAACCTTTTACCTCCTTAGGAGATAAAAACTTCCACTTGGCGACTCCACACTCTGAAAATCCCAGAAGACCAAATGACTCCACTAGTAGAAGATCCTGAACTGATTGACCAGACACAGTGACCTCTTTCTTGATTTACAAACATGATTCCAAGAATACAATGAAGATATGCCCCAATGAGTAGAGGTCATATCCCTGGGTTTCCACATAAGATGCCCCAGGTGAATTGGGACGACAACCTGCCTATTTTTCAAGGTGAAAAGTTTGATGACCCTTTATTACATCTTATCAAATTTCGCATACATGTATGGAGGTTGAAAATTGAATGGCATGAAGACTGCCTAATGAAAATGTTCATGTTAACATTATAAGAAAAAACTAGGGATTGGTATGAATGCTTAAGATCCAGTAGTTTGTTTTTTTTAAGAGACCTTGAATACGTGTTCTATGAGAACTATAAAGAAAACACTACATCATTATCATTCGGTGCAATATATTATGATCCATCACAAAACATCACCCAACACATTGTAGATAATGAGGAAGCTTTGGAAGAGATGCATCCCCAAGATCTTTTAACAACCATTCATGAGTTTAATATCCTATTGAAAAATTTTAAGAACATAGATGAATCATTTGAGGAACAAATGATCCAAGAAATAAAGAACATTCCTCAAGATATCCCTGAAAACTCAAAAATTGATTCATCATCCCTTATAGCTGAGGCTCAAGAAGACATCCAGCCTCGAAATCAGTCTTCACAAGAGACAGAGAACTGTTGTAATCCTGTTCAAAGGATCATAGAAACATCTTCCCCTTTGACAGAAAAATAGATAGATCAGACTATTTATAAACAATCGCTCTCTTAAACTTTCTGCAAAACAAACACTCTTGCCCATTCACATAGAGAACTTTGTTGTATAGATTTAGAAAGTTCTTTTGTAGATTGGAATGAAGAAGGACATGCTTATAAACCAATATGTTTGATTGGTAGTATTACTTATATTCGTGATTCTCCTAACTTTAATCTTTCTAGTGATGATGCTTCCCAAACAGAAGTTAATTTTGCAGGGTCATCATTAGCAGATTTACGCGAGGAAGATCAGTTCCTTCAAATAAATAATGAGCTAGTGCAAACTATTTATGATACTGATGATGAAAGTTTTCAAAGCCTAGAAGTGAGCGAAGATTCATTCGATCTTTGCTCTGATTCATTTCATATCATCAGTAATAATTTCCATGTGATTGGGACTCAGTAGACTTTTGGCTCAAAGGATGAGGAGGAAATAAACGAAGAAATTTTTGCGCAGGTGGAAATCAACAAGCCTTCCCTTGAAAAAGAGTAAGAAATTAAACATACCCCTGCTCAAGAATATTATAAAATTCTCATAGAGTACAGTCCACTAAACTAGAGCATACTAGGGCTACAAGAGGACAACATTTCCAAATATGATGAGTCCTCCAGTTCATATGATGATGAAGAAGAGGGAGAGAAACAGATAGAAGATTGTCCTACTAAGGATATACCATCTTCTCAAGAATAATATTTTTCCTTTTCTGTTAAGAATAATGAAGCTTCCAAGCAACTTTCTGAAGATATGCTCCTCAAAGCTGAAGTCTTGGAAGCAGACAATCTACCAGACATGGAGGGCCAAAAAGAAGAGAATCTTCATCTTTTCTTTGTTGATCCTATGGAAGAGTGTGCGGAAATCCCAACTGGCTCAAATTATCGATAAGTGATCCTTTGCAAGAGCTAGAGACATGAAAAGCTGTCACCTTCTGTGATAGCCTTGATATTGAAGGTTAATCTTTAAAATATACTTTGGATACCTCTGACAAGCAGGCAGAGTTTCTTCTTCTTCTTGACATTACTCAGCTGGCTGCATTGGCACTTTTGTATCATATGAATGTGTAAATACTCCATGTTTAGAATAGGTTAGATAGGAATGTCAATAAATCTCAACCATTGAGCATTTAGTTATATGTTATTTTATTCTTTTTAGAAAATAAAAAATACAAAAACAACAGAGAGAAAGAATGAAAAGAGGGCAGATTGACATAACAATAAAGGCACAGTCCCATGCCAAAAAAGAAAATAAATTCTGAAAGTGTGCAAGCTTGAATGCCACTCCTACAAAACACACTTCTAGTTAGTCAAACAGCCTAATCTTGACTAATTAGCTTTTAAATTTACTGCTGATAGGATAGTGAAATTTATTTGCCAAACTATTTAATCTTGGTTTATCAGTAGGTAGATTAGGATAGAAATGAAAGGTTCAAACATGTTCAAAACTTGAACCTAAGATTCCAAACAAGAGATGACTCAAAACTGTTTTATTATTCTGAGTCAAGAGATGGAAAAATCTGGTTCTAATCAGCTTAAAATCTGAACCAGTCCAACAAAGAAAGAACAGCTCAAACCAAAGTCAAAACAGAGCTATAAAAAAGATGAAGGAAGTGCTTTGAATTTTCAGATCTTAAGCCTTCCCTTTTTTATTTAATTTTCTGCAAAATAATGTCTATGTGCAGCTTTTTTGTTATTCCATAGACCAGCATCAAGTTAGATTGTTCAATCCTGACTTGAATGCTTTTGAATTTCTGTTTTAGAAATTAGAGAATGAAAATATGTTGGACAATTTAATCCCAACAGATGGTGGATTAGGTAGAGAATCATCTGAACTCAAATGTTTAATCTGAGTTCAAGGAGAAATAAAGAGTAGAAATATATTAGATTTCCTGCTTTCAAAAGAATAAAATGTTGTGAATAGAGTTTTCCAATCCAAGTGCACTCAAATGAAGAAAAAATGCTAGATCAGTAGGATTAGGTAGGTAGAAAGTGTGTATTGATGAAGGACCATTGTTTTCATAGCTGCTAATATATTTTCAAAGAAGATCATCCCAGCAAAGAAAGGGAAGCCCAATGAATCAGGCACAGGTCAGCCTCCCAGAGAACAAAGAAAGAGGCAACTGATTAGCCTCCCAGAGAATGCAATTCTGAAGTTCTTGATGCCTTCAAGAAGGCATCATCCGCAAGTGGAGCCACTGTTAGCCACCTATAATATTTGATTATACCAAAAGGTGGCTAAGACTTTTTGAGCCTCCAAGGAACAAATTTTATTACTAAAAATTGTTGGCTCTTGAAGACTCCTTGAAGGCCTCATGCCTTTGTCCAAAAATCTTCATTACTATTTCTAGTTTATACTCAGAAAATTCTATTGATTCCAAGTGAAAGACTGTTGAAAGACCTTCATTTTCCCCCTTCTCAAACCTTCATTTTCTCCCCTTTTTCTCTATAGAAACTCCCTTGTTTTCATAAATCCTCTTCTTCCATTTATGAAAATCACTTTTCCATAGTTAAAAACCCAAAACCCACTTTCCCGAAGTTATTAACCAAAAACCAGAGTCGCGTGTTTTAATATGAAAAATGGGTAGATTAAAAAGACCCGATCGTGCAATCGCGATCGAAGAATTCACAATGGGTTGATCGGAAAGACCATGCCCGTAGTTCCGATTGCGATTGGCCTTTGATGTACTAAGCCCTGGGCCCTTTGCATTCCATATATCCGAAGGCCCCGTAGGCGGGCGCCTATCCTTTATATATATTTTATTGCCACCTCGATCCATTAAACCTTTGTTTATATTAAAAACTTTGGGTTTTGGTATATTATAAGGGTTTCCATCGGTTCGTTCTAAAAACTAATCTCCACTGTTGATCGTAAGCCGATCAAACGGCCAACATCCAATCGGATCGGGGTTTTCCATCGCATAGAGTTGTTTTCTCCCGCCGATCGGCCATCCCCCAATTCATTCGCCACCGTTGATCTGACCCTCAGATCAACAGTACGTGCTACATCACATCGCAACTTTTCATCGGGTGCGTTTGTTTTTTCGCCCCGATTGCCGATCCCTGATTGGTTATCCACCGTTGATCTCCTCTGCACCTTCCGTGATCCAACGGTCCTCATTAACTCCGATCACAAGTCTTGCCCCCACTTCAAAAACCCTCCGATTCACTCTCCGTCGTCGATCTGATCTGCAGATCGACGGCCAGTGCTAAATCTCATTGGAGTTTTCCATCGCATGCATTTATTCTTTCCCCTGATTGTTGTTCCTCCGATTCACTCCCCGCCATTGATCTGATCCTTAGATCCAACGGCCATTGCTTAATCGCCTCCACCCTCCCGATCGCGCAATCACATCGGAGTTTCTCATCGCACCCTTTTCCTCCTCCCACCGATTTCCATTCCCCAATTAGATCTGGACCATCCATGTGTCCAGGTCCAATGGCTGCGATTTTTTCCCCGCCTTCTAAGAAGTTTAACCCAAAAAACGCAGGATTTCTTAATTGTTTTTGTGTTTTGCAGGTGTTTTAATGGTTTTCCATTGTATAATGAAGGAAAGTCGAGGGTTGGGAAAGAAGTTTCCTGTGCATTCGAGCTATTAAAAAGAACCATTCACAGGTTTAAATTCATTGATTTATCAATGTTTCATGAGCATTGATAAACACGTAAAATGGCCTGTGTGGCCCTACACATCGACAAGACACTGTTTTATTCAAAAGAATAGTTAAAGAGTATAAGTTTGAAGACAAAGCATAGCAGATTAAGATTGAATATGAATCTGGGGAATTATGGCTAAGAATGATTATCAAAAGCCTAATTCCCTGGACTAAAACATAGTCAACAGAAAATCATAAATGTTTCACTGACAGAAAGGCTTCCACCTCTTCAAATGAGGCGAATTGATTCCTCAGCTACCAAAAGAGCCACCTGTTTCCTCAAATCATTCAAACAGAGGCTGAACTTACTACAGAATCAAATATTTTGCCTCAACGTAGCTGAGGAGTTACTGCTGCAACGAAATAAATATAGAAATATCTGCAGAGTTACTCCACACAGCACACAGAGCCTCAAAGTCAAAGAAATCTCCCACCGAGCTTTGATATTTATTGTAAAACAGTTAGTATAGCAGTCCACCTGTAAACTTCTCCATCGAGCCCCTCAAAAGGCCGAGAAGTCTTGAATCTGTATTAGTTGCCTTAAGAGATCTTTTGTTAGATTTCACCTCCTCATTCTTCTGTAGATACCTCAGTAGAAGATGAGAGACTGTTGGTTGCAGAACTTTGAAATACGTTTGAGCTCAAACTTCTGATTGTAAATAGTGTTCACTGGCCCTTGGAGCTCTACTTGTGATAGATTACTTAGGCTAAGCAGTGAAGATCATTGCTGAACTGAAACATTGGACTTGAAGATTGTAACTGGTTTGACATCGATATAAAAGTTGTTTCTTGGGATCCTGGTCTATATAATCGGTGAAGTGCACCTCTCTTTGTTATCATTTTCCTTCTATGTATGTCATATTGTTCACTATTTCCCTTATAAAGAACAACACGCATAGAGTTAGGACCTACTGTATATCAGTAACCTTCTCAGATTGAAAATCTTTATCTCAATGTTTTCCTCCAATTTGTTTATTTAAGAATGATATAATACAGTTAAGCAGTTAGGAATGTTGGAGTTCCCTCGTCCTACTGTTTGCCTTAAACATTGTTCTTGAAAGTTATTTTCCTTATTGTGCTTATTAAAGATGACTATGGAAGATATGGTGTGCCCTGGTCTTAGTTTTTTCTCCAAAAACAGATTCTGAAAGTTTCCCTTGGTGTTGACTAAAAGCAGACTAGGTTTAAAAGTACCTTATCTGATCTTAGGTTACACTTTTTCTTTTCTTATGTGTTTTCATACTTTTTGAAGGTAATTATGTGGATTACTGGATTGTTTGTCAATTAAGCTGCTTTAATACAAACTTGCCCAAGAAGTCAATGGTTAGCCCTGCACTTGGTTGGTTTTAAAAAATTACTTAAGAGGATTTTCTTGTTTGGACTGACTATAAATCCTTTGTGAAATTATTATCAGTTTCCACCATCTCCAACACTTTATTATTTCCATCCCATCACTCTATCTCAAATAATCTTGTGGTATAGATGACTTTCCCTTTGGATCACTCTTGATGTTGTTGTTCAATTAAAGTACAGATATGACTCCATAGCCCAATGGAATAAAAACCAGCGTTATATCTGTCTTTTAGCCAAAGCTATTCTATTTTCCTGAAACTTCTCACCTTTGAAACTCTTTGCATTCAGGACTTTACGCCTCAAACAATAATCATGCTACACCATCCAAAAAACAAAACAAACCCTTGGCCTTCATAACTAGCCTAATATCATAACCCCAAAATTCAAAGACAAATCCATCTTTGTACATATTGGAGAGATCCCTCACCGGATTCAGGAGGGTTAGATCCTAGAATCCTAAAGTTGGTTGAAACGATGTTGTTTCTGTAATTGGAATCTGCCAATATTGCTAATAAATTATAGATCCCTAATAGAGCTGGTATTGGAATATGGATTAGGAGCCCTATTTTTCAACCTAAGAAGGTTCCAAGTAATGTTAGAGTTTGTGCTTATAAGCTAGCTCTTCATTTCTCTAACAATGAAGCAAAATATGAGGCTTTGATTACATGTCTCAAAATTTTGAAGAACTTGAATGCAAAAAGGATTTCTGTGTATGGCGACTCCGAATTGATAATCAAATAAGTGAAGGGAGAATATCAAGCAAAACATCCAAGATTGAGGGCATACAAAAATGCAGTCTTGGACATTTTGAAAACATTCCCAGAGTATAATTTGACAGCAGTGCCCAGGATGCAGAACATTATTGTTGATTCTCTTGCCACTACTGCAAGTAACTTGAATATTCCGATGAACTCCAGCAATAAGTTTGAAATCTATGTCAAACATAGGCCTGCTGTTCCAGACAATTTAAGGTATTGGCAAGTATTTTGGGATGATAATGAGATTAATACATTTTTGCAGGGTGAGGGAAAATTCAAAGATTCTCCCATAGAGGGTGAGTATAAGGTTGATGATCAGGAGTTGGAAGCAAACCAGATGGACATATTGCAGTTAAATGATAATGCAATTCCTAGAGGTCTCATACCTTTATAGGAGCTTTTTGATCAGGATGATGTCGCAAAGAAACCAAGCTTGGTGCTCACAGAGAAAGCAGTTGAAGATGTGAATATTGGAACAGCTGATCAGCCCAATTTTGTCAAATTATCAAAGGCATTATCCCCTGAGGTAAAGGAGAAGTATGTTAAATTTCTTTCTGAATTTTCTGATGTATTTGCATGGGATTATTCAGATTTGAAAGTGTATGATAAGAACATAATTCAGCATACAATTCCTATCAAGCCAGATCAGAAGCCTTTCAGATAGAAGCTGAGAAGAATCAATCCAAAGCTGCTGCCATCAATTGAAAAGAACGTAAACATGTTGTACAAAGAAGGAATCATAGTTCCCATTAGATTTTCTGATTGGATTTCAAATTTGGTCCCAGTGCGTAAAAATACTGGAGAAATAAGACTGTGTATTGACTTTCGGAACTTGAATAAGGCATCCTTAAAGGATAATTACCCACTTCCGAAAATGGACCATATTCTGCAGAGAGTAGTTGGAGCATCTAGGATGTCACTACTTGATGGCTACTCACGCTACAATCAGATATTGGTGCATGATAAGGACCAAGATAAAACTACCTTCACAACACCCTGGGGAACCTTCCAGTATGCCAAGATGCCCTTTGGACTAAAGAACACTAGAGCTACCTTCCAGTGTGCAATGGAAATTTCTTTTGCAAATGAGAAAGATGTTTTTCTTGTTTTCTATTTGGATAATTTGACAATTTTTTCAGGTTCAGATGATGAGCATTTGCACCATCTAAGAGTGGGTTTTCAGCGTTGTAGAAAATTTGGGATTTCTCTCAATCCCAAGAAGATCCTTTTTGCCATGGATGAGGGAAAATTGCTTGGGCATATCATCTCTAAAGATGGCATCTGCATACATCCAGCCAGAGTGGAGGAAATCCAGCTCATAGATCTTCCATGGAACAAGAAAGAGATTCAGGCCTTCAATGGTAAGATGAATTTTTTGCGCAGATTTATACCTAATCTGGCTGAGCATTTGAGAGAAATGACCAATATGTTGAAAAAAGACAGTGCAGTTAAGTGGAGTGAAGAAGCTATTAAATCATCCAATCTAGTAAAGTTTTCTTCGTCTAATGCCCCAGTTCTGATCAGTCCCGACTATACTCAATATTTTATTATATTTTCGTTTGCATCTGAGCATACTATGGTTTTTGTTTTAATGCAAAAGAGAGATGAAGTAGAAAAGCCAATTTCCTTTTTCAGTAGGACTATTAGAGATGCTACTTTAAAATATAATATTATTGAAAAGTACGCATTGGCTCTTGTCAAGGCATTGAAATATTTTAGGGTCTATATTCTACATTCACACACTATAGCATATGTCCCTAATGCAGCAGTCAAGGATGTGCTCAAGAAAACTGATCCAGAAGGTCGAAGAGGCAAATGGATAGCAGCTATGTTGGAGTATGATCTATAGATCAAGCCCACGAAATTGATCAAAGGCCAAGGTTTGGTGAAATTGATGGCCCAATCAAATCTGCGTGCCTTAGATATAAACCTCATTTCAGCAATATCGGAAGAGGAAAATGAAGGTTTGCTGGTTCCTATTTCAGATATTTTTCTGTAGTCCCCTTGGTATTCAGATATTGTGTATGTTCTCCAGCACCTGTCACCTCCTCCAGGCATGTCTAAGAGTAAAGGCAGATCTTTGAAGCTTAAATCTGCAAAATATTGCATTTTGAACAGTGCTCTGTTTTGGAAGGATCCGAGAGGCGTTTTTCTAAATTTTTTGGTTGAAGAAGAAACTCAGAAGGTAATGCATGATTTCCATAAAGGTGATTGCGGTGGTCACCTGTTTTGGAAAACTACAGTGAACAAGGTATTGAGAGCCGGGTATTATTGGCCCACATTATTTTCCAGTTTATATAAAACAGTGATGAATTGTCATGAATGTCAGATTTTCCAAGGGAAGAATAAATTGCTTCCACTTCCTTTGAAACATGTTTCAGTGAACGCGCCCTTTCAGTAGTGGGGGCTCGATTTCATAAGAGAAATACATCCTACGTCCTCAGCACAACATCGATGGATATTTAATGAGATAGATTACTTTACGAAATGGATCTAGGCCATCCCTGCCAGGCAAGCAACAGACATGGTAATTATTCAATTCTTGGAATCAAATATTTTATCCCGTTTTGGCTGCCCATGTAAAATTGTGACAGATAATGTAGCCGCGTTCAGATCAAATAAAATGGTTGATTTCTGTGACAAATACAACATCATGCTGGGCCATTCAAAAACGTATTATCCACAAGGCAACGGCCTGGTGGAATCATCAAAAAAATCACTGATCAATATAATTAAGAAAAATGTTGGAGGCAAACAAAATAAATTGGCACCAGAAGCTGATCAACGCACTATGGGCAGACAGAGTTAGCAGTAAAAGATCAACAGGTATGTCACCTTTTGAGCTGGTTTATGGTATTGATGCTGTCTTTCCTACTTCTCTTACAGTTCCAGTTATGAGATTATTACAAGAAGTTGACAGCGAAGATGATGAAAACTAGCGAAGGATCAACCAGATGATCCACCTTCAACAAACAAGATAAGAAGTGTCACAGAAAGAGATTCAGTTGAAGGAAAAGATTAAAAAGATCTATGACAGGAAGGAAAAAGAAAAAAAGTTTTAGTTGGATGATGTAGTGTTGAAATGGGATGCAAGAAATGAAGAAAAAGGCAAGCACGGTAAATTTTACAACCTATGGAAGGGACCTTATAAAATTATAGCATATAGCGGACAAAATTCCTTCTTGATTTCAGAAATGGATGGTCAGGGTTGTCCTAGAGGAGCAATAAATGGTAGGCTATTGAAGCACTACCATTTTTGAAGACATGGATCAGAATCTATCTCATCATCATTGTATATACCATTTTATTTTTCTAAAATCAAAGTTCAAAATGCACAGTCATTCAAGTGTGTGGCCCGAGGTGAAGGCTATAAAACTTGGATGATATGTGTATGGTTTGGTTTTATTTCAGTTTTCAGTCTTAGTCTAGAGTCAGAGTCAGTTTGCATTTGTGTCAGTTTTCAACATTTTTGACTCCATGCCCAATGGATAAGGCTACTTGGTCTACGATGTTCTTCGCACCTCCAAGGAGCTACCATCCCCATTGGAGCCAATGTTAGTGTCAGTCTATTCATACTGTCATTAGTGATCAAAATTGTTCTTTTTCATTTTCACATTAGTTTTCTCATACCGAATAAATTTCACCATTTCGCTAGGTCATGGATTCATTGATGGTAGTAATTTTTTATCAGTTTTCCCTCATGAGGTACTTGTTGATTTTCCTCCTTATGGTCTTTATTCATTAGTCACTTTCATTCTCAAAACATATCAGTGGGTCATAGGATGGGTCTCATTAGTTTCTAGGGTCTCACCATGGTCGAATTAATGAGTCAAATGACAATAATATCATCAAGGTCATGAGGAAGTCAATAAATTCAAAATCATAGCACCTGGAAGATCAAAGAGACATTTTATTCAACTTGATGTAATTTTCACCTTAAAACTGTGTTTTGAGGTGAAAGCATGATATTTTTCCCTTATTATTATTATTCATTATGTGATTTTATATCATCATATATAATAAGTCACAATTTAGAAACTGTTATCTCCACAAGGTGATGTCCCTTCCTTCAGAGAAGTTTTCCGTAGCATGTTTAGGACCAAATTGTCCTCCAAGAAGATCCATCAGAAAGAGCTCGTAAAGAGCTTTCCAACGGTATACTACACTCTCAAAACTGACTTCTGGATTGAAATTTATGCTTAAGTGAAGTAAAATTCCTTATATCCTCATATATCCCCTATTTCCCATTTTTCCCAAAACTTTGTTTTATTAAAGTTTTATATTTTCCTTTATAAATCCCTTTTTCCCCCTTCCGATTATAAAATCGCATCATAAAATAATTTAAAAAATATGCGATTTGTTCCAAAAACCACTTCCCCACCATACCTTGTAAAACTTTATAATAAACAATATCGAAGTTTATTATAAACTCCGCCATATCAAACCATTTCCCCGTCATCCCGTTTAAAACCTTATTATAAACTATAAGGTTTATATTATATAAACCCCGCATAATTCAAAGTCCGGCCCAATTTAATCCCGATCGTTGATCCGATCGACGATCGAACGGCCCATATTCAATCCGGTAATCGCAATCGGTGCCCTCGATCATCCCCCTCCGATTAACTTCCGTCGATGACCCCCGATCTTCCCCCTCCTATCCGATAGCCCATAATTAATCGCAGCCTCTCCTCCGATCGCATCGCAAATCTCTTATGCTCCGATACGATTATATAGCCGACACCCTCCGATTACACCATCATCGTCGATATTCCCCGCCGATCGGACGGCCCACAGCTAATCGGGCCATCGCAATCAACATTCCCCATATGTGTCACTCCGCTCCCCTCCGATTGCTGATTGCAATTAACCCCCGATCCCACCACTTAAGCTTTCCACCCATTCATTACAAAGAGCCCTTTCCCTTTGTAAAGGTTTAAATTTCTATTATTTCATTATTACAAATTTTTTTCCCTTCGGTTCCACATCCCCAAATCGCATCGGAAGATTTTTTTTATCCTTCCTATTCCCCAAAGCTCCGATTGCGATTTCACTATTTTCAAACTGTTTGTTATATTATATCCCCTTCCCCGGTCCTTTCGATTTTGACTGTGACGGTGCCATATCGCAATGTGTTTGTTATATCTTATCTCTCCGCCCCGTCTATTTCGATTGCAATTTTTATATGATTTCCGCCTCCTTCCCTTCCCTTTTCCCATTTAAAATTAAATTTTCCCTTCACCGAGGCATAATTTCATTTCATTTTTCCAAAATATTTTATAAAGGTCAGTTCTCTTCAAAAGAAATAGTGGAAAGCAAAGCGACAGTCAAAGGGCCGAGAGGTTATTCAAAACAAATATTGTTACAGCAGTAGCAAAATAGGAAATCTGTTCATCGGATTACCTATTTTATTCCATACAACATAACAGCAAAATCTTCAAGTAGTCAAATGCAATGTTGTCCCTTATTCTCAAGGGCAGATTGTTGTATTTATTTGCTATGGTTGTATTTCAGTTCTTCAGCTGTTAGAACAGCTCCTCTTTTCATGGATCTAGGTTCCCACATTTCAGTATATTTATTATAATTATGAATCATTTGTAAGCAGTCAGTAACTCAAAAAGTAGGGGAAATAGTGTTGAAGAACATCTCTGCGCTACATTGTACAGTTTGACAAGAATTAATAATAGATGTAGCTCTGATTTGTGGGATCCATGTGGTATGAGAGTTAGCATTTGTTTTTCTTCTTTGTTTCATATGTGAATTGCTATGTGTTCCATTCATCCATAAACATTTCCTTCTGAATTCTTTCAAGACAGAAAGGTAGAATCCATTTTATATCCTCTGCCTTGGGAAATCATTCATGCTCTGTGTTTTTTTCTTCTGTTTGAAAAGGATCCATTTGTTATGCCCTTTTCAGCTTCTCAACAGTCTTTCCATCCCATCCTTATTTAGCTTTATTTACTAAGTTTCCTGCCTATCTTGCACCATGAAATACCCTGTGTCCTGATTTAATTCCTGGTTTCAACTGTCCCTTTTATCCCACACATCCCTGAAAATTCATTCATTCATTTTATTAAACTCTTTTCCCATAATTTTATCTAGCCTAATATTAGTCCATTTATTGTGTTCCATTGAATACTCTTTTACAGAGAGAGCCCTCTCCTGTCCTTGTAGGGCTAGCTACAAGGCTGAGCATGGTTTAGTTTGTTACCCTGTTTTTCCTTTGCAGCCTGGGGTCCAATTCAGGTGCTAACATGCATGACCATACACTGGTGACCAAGCAAATGAGATCTTGAATACCAGGACCTCGATGATATCTAAACATTCCAACCTTATAGCTAATAGGTCGATAAAAAAAATTATCTCTTTATTGGGCCAGCTAAATAATAACTCAGTATTAGTTCTCGGATATTAGTCATCATCCAAAGACCCTTTCCCATTCAACCTGATGCCTCAAGTTTGTGTTATCCCAAGAGGTCGAGTGTCACATCACCTACGAATTATAATTCGAGCTGACCAATCAGACCATGTTTTGTGTCTTTTGTTGACATGTACCTACGACATGGATTAAAAAATGTTTACTTGGCATAAAAAAAAAATTGAATCTACATACTATGTGTCATACTCTCATGCTTGCATGTCATAATTATTTGGTTCCACATGGATACCATCTCTACCAACCCACTCATGTTTTCCATCACATAGTTATGTGAAAAATAGGTGTTAGAAGTTACTCCAATAAACAATGAGGAGCTTGCCACTAAGCTCTGAATGACCAGGAGTTGTGATAAGAGAAATGTCACCCCACCTCTTGTCACTCACTATATGTGGCTCTTCCTCCTGATCTTATTTTGTTTTGTTTCAATTTTGGATGGGATCATATCCCAAAACCACTTGAATGTGGCCCTTTATAATTATTTTACATGAGTAAAGCCATGTTGGTCTACTTCCCACCACCAGTAGCACTATTCCTCTTGAGGTTCTTCCAATATTGGTGCCAATCCTTTGAGGGATCCACATTCGAACCATGGCCAAATACAATTGTGCTTCAATTATAACACTTCAAATTGAATTTTCTCTTCATTGCTTTATAATATATCAAGCTCCATATAACATTGGAAAGGTATCGTAAAGGGATATCAGGCTAACCTCTTGGAATGTGATTTAGAACAAAGTACCTATAGGAAAAATTCTTTCAAATATAGTATACTCAATGAATAATCAAATGACTCCATAATCATAATGCTTGACATCTCGGCAATCTCACCATGAACTTGACATCAATTTTCATTAAAGAGATAAAATACCAATACACTCAACAATCTCACTTCAAGAAGCTCCACATAAACTTGACATTGTTTGGCATCAATGACTCGAACTTCACATCAATGATAACATTTTATAACATGATCAAAACTTGGACATTATTTTTCTACTCCCACAATGTTGCATGAACATTTATACATGAAAAAATATAATATTGATCCTTTATATACTTTAGTGTCCATTTCTCCAGTGATACATTCCTTACTGTTTCTTTCCAGCATTTTATCAATTTTATTCCATTACTGTTACTTGTAAATAAGATATATAATATTTGATACTACACATATTGTGAATGCATCTCACAACCTTATGAGTCTTGGTTGACATTAAAAGTAACCGAAATTATTGCATATAATTTTCTCAATAGATAATGCAACTCAAATAGTATAAAACATTGTAGTATAGTTTCATAATAGTCAATATTTGGTTTCTAAGTAAATCCTTTGGCAACTAGCCTTGCCTTATATTCTCTACTTTTCCTATCCCATCTTGTTTTTTCTTGTACACTCACTTGTTGAAAATTTTATTTTACCTATTTGGAGTTCAATAAGACTGCATGCCTCATTCCTTTCAATAGCTTTGATGTCTTCATTTATTGCATGTACCCAATTCTTTTCTTTCACCACCTCTTTAAAATAGGTACGATAATAGGATAATTAGATAAAAGTGACTTGTTTATCTATGTCATCATGCATCTTATATACTTCCCTTAAACTCCTTGTTCTTTGATTTCATATTGAATTTTCTAACTTACAACTAGAAGAAGTACAATTTCTCTGGTTTCTCGCTGAGTCTACTGACTCTCTTATAGGATAAGAACTATCTGATTGTATTTGAACGAGTAACCTAGGTAATATTACTAGATGGTCTTGATGTCATGAAACTTCTACCTGTTCATCTATTGGGAGAGATGTATATCGTCTATCAACTAATTCATTTTCTTGATCACTCAAATATTTATCTTCCAATAATTTTACATCTGCACTCACCGAAAATTTCTTAGTGACTAGATTATATAACTTCAAGGATTTGGAATGTTCATTGTACCAAAAAAAAAAATCATTTTTCACTCATTGTTTCAAGGACCCTCCTTAGCTCTTATGGGAAATGTGCATAAGTGATAGAACCAAAAAATAGGAAATGAAAGACACCTAACTTTGTGCCACTCCATTCCTCTTCAATAAATTTACCTTTGATGATCTTTGTTGGATACAAATTCAATATGTAGATTGAACAAGAAACAACTTCAGTCAAAAAATAATTGGAAATATTTCTAGCTTTGAGAATAATCGTTATTGTGTTCATTATGGTATAATTATTTCATTCAACTCCTTTTTTTTGTATATTATATTTGGTAGTGATCTACCTTTTAATTCCCTAGTGTCTACAAAAATGTGCAAACTCCTTTGAGTCATCATCTTCATGTCCATTAGATTTGAGCACTTTGAAATATTAACCACTTCATTTTTTTTTTTTCTATAGTTTTAAACTTGTTAAACTCTATGAAATTATATGGTTTGTCCTTGAGAAAATATACCTAATTTTTCTTGCTAAAATCATAATAAATTTCATAAAATAAAATAGTCCACCAATAGATTGATTTTTCATAGTCCACATAGATATGTGTGATAAAGTTCTAGATTCCCCTTGGCTTTGTAGGAGGCCATTGGAAAGTATCCCCTTTGATGCTTCCCAAGAGTACAACTTTCACAAGTGTTGTTCTCCTCATTCAATATTGGAAATTACTTAGCGATATGTTGTTTGTGAACCCATAAAGGGTAGGTTTCCATATCTAAGGCGCCACAAATAATATAACCTATTTTTGAGTCATTTTTTGCATACAAATTTATAATGTATTTACACTTCGTAAATTCAATGATACCTTCTATTCTTGGTCATTTGTAGCTTTGCAACAACTCTTATACTAGGTGACCTATCTCAGATTATGCATGTGGAGTTTTTAAATTTAACATCATAACCATTCTCAGTCAACAAGCCAATACTTAACAAATTATGCTTGATATTTGGTACATAAAAACATCGCTAATATATTTCCTCTGATTTAGCTTAACAGTGATGGAAACAACATCCTTACCTATGACCTTCACATAATGATAATATCCTTGTGTAATTTGAGACTAAATAGAGTTATGCGTGCTAGAAAATAACTTCTTATTACTTGTCACGTGATTACTACAACCACTGTCCAACAAACAAATATTCTTGTTTTCCTCATCTTCGGTGATCTAACATTATATGAATATTGATTCATATGTCCCTTCTTTAGTGTTGGAAATATTTTCTCTTTCCATGTTTAGATCTGATTGCTTTTGTATGAATTCACTTTCATAGTATCCATAACTTTTGTAGTAGTAATAGTGTACCTTCAACTTGATGTTCCATCCTCTTCCTCTGCCCCATTGATTCTGAGAGTGTTTACAATGATATAATTGTTGTAATTGTTTTGGCATAGATCTTCCTTATGCTTAATGATTACTTATTCCTTCACTTTGTCTACCTCTACCTCTACCAATGGATGCCTGAGTCTTGAATGAATGTTCTAATGACTACACTTCCATGTTGTTTCTTGATTTATGGGACAAAATATATTCCATCAATTCTCCTACTTTCATTTTGGATAGATTTTTGGACTCGTCTATCGCAATGAAACCATATAAAACTTCTTAGGTAGGATCTTATGAAATTTCTCCACAAAATTTTGGTTCAACCGTCTCTCCATGTCTCCTGAGCTAATACACAACTCCCATCACTGTGTCTATGAATTGGTAAATGTTTTCTACCTCCATCTTCAATATTTCAAACTTTCTTCTTAATATGTAAAACTTCACAATCTTCACATTGTCATTGCAATAATATGCCAATGCTAGGATATCCTATGATTTCTTTGCACTAGATTCTCTTATTACCTTGTAGGAAATTGAGCAATCTATTGAACATTGCATTCAAAACTTTTCCTTATTCTCCCTTTTCTTCATTTCTTCAACTATATTTTTTTAATTACTCAGCATGCTCTATAGATATCACTAATCTAGTTAGCAAATCAATCCTTTGCTACTTCCCAACATTCTTGCACTTCTAAGGAGCTCTTCATTCTAACACACCAAATCTCATAGATAATGCCAACCAGAACTAGTCCCTATATTTTCCTCAGATTACTTGTAGAAGTAATTAAGGAAAATTTCAAAAAAATATATATAATTTCCTTTACTAACTTTGGAACTCCACACGTTTTCTCAAATATTCAATCTTAATTTTTGAAAAAAAAACCTTGAGCGAGGTAGAAATATTAAGAAACCTTCTTTATTTTAAACCTCCAATTAACCTTTTCCTTCTTTTGAATTAAGATAATACAAATTTTTTTACCTTTTCTAAACTAATACGTTTATAACCCTGATCGGGGTGTCAAACAGATGAATGGGAGGGAGGTCGGTGTCATGCGACGACGTGCACCTGACTAACCATCCTAAGCAGGAAGAAGCAAGCACAATGCTAATACTCGGCACGCTTGGAGATGAGGGGCGTCATGACAGGGATAGCACCACATGGATGGAAAGGTCTGACGATCAGCAACCAATAAGATTGTGGAAGAGAGACGGTGATCTTAGCCATGAAAACCATTAATGATAATGAAGGAAGGTATTCCAAGTCATAAAATCATGTCAAAAGTTGGGAATGTATGCCGGCAGCTGGGAAAGAAAACTAAAATGGTAAGTTGCTATCGCTATGAGGCTATAGTACAACCAGGAGACAGAGTTCAAACAGAAGCAATGACGAGAGGTCTGCAGGGAGAAGGAATTCATCTGAGTGGGTGGACGATCATTTGGACTGTGGCTTCTGTCCATAACAGAACTTTCTAGTCAAGCCAGAATGACAGAAGGTCAAACTGGCAATCAGAAAAAAGCAGGGAGAGGCAGGAAGTTTCAAGAAACTCAGAGAGCAAGCCCAAGTAAAAGAGGCAGAGAGAGTAGTAAGAAAATTCTCGAAAATATTGCAGATATATATGACTCAGGGAATCCATCTCATATCAGAAAGACTATACAGGGATGGGAGAGGCAAAGTGATGTTGAAAACGAAGATCACAAAGAGAAAGAGGCTAGAATGGACTTTATTTCCGACCCAAGAAATACAAGAGGCAGGGTCTCTCTCTTTCAGCAATCAGTCAAAACATATTGGAAATTGAAATGTGTATTAGCAAAGGCAATGGCAAGCATGCAAGAAAAGCAAGCCAGTTCTTCAATGCTCTTTGAACGCCAACAGATCAAGCAAGATATTCGGGAAATGGCTAAGGCACAAATCCAAGCATCTCATCACATTGGGAGGATTAAGCAGCAGCTCCAAAGAATGCAGCAAGCAGAAATACCAGGATCCAATGCAAATGACCCAGCACCTGTGGACTCCTCTAATGGATAACGTCTTTTTGGTTATAATTTGCTATGTTATTTTGTAGATAATACTTATAGTATCTGTTTCATTTTCAACTTTTATGGACATAGTAAAGTTGTTAAAGCTGTAAGTAGAATGAAAAGACAATATCAATTTTGGTTGGATTTCAACTCTTTGAGGTGGCCAACAAACCTGCTTTCCTTCGGGCAGGTTGAAGCAACTGTATACAGTAAATATGTATAGCAACTTGCTCTTTTAAAAATAGAAAATAAAAAGATACTTAAAAAATAATAATAATAATAAAATAAAACAAAATAAAATACATTAATGATGATAATCGATAGGACCCATTTTTGAAAAAATATTCCATAAGACTTTTATTATAATTTGGACCCAAAAAAAAAAAAAAAATCCGTTATACTAATTGATGGATGAGTGAACTTCACATTGGACACACCTTTTGCCATTGAATAGATTTCATGAAATTTTCAAAAGCATCTCTTATTAATCATGTAGCCTATTAGTGCCTAAAAATATGTTCATACCTTCGCTGGATGGAAGGAATGACAAATGGTTGTGTGCGTATGACCCTCTATATATATATATTATCGACATATGATGTAACAAGCTGTTGTAAATCTTTATTCGTGTGATGGTATCGCCGCTAGTGAATATATTTTATAAATGACTTGAAGTACTAACAAACTATGCAACTAAAGTCCAAATAACTGTCCAACTAAAAGACTAAAAGAAACACATATTGTTAACATTTATTTTCCGGACAAGCTTTTCAGCTGCAAAACGATAGTTAGCGGTAGTCGGTTTATGTAATGAGAGTGCCATGATATTTCCCATCGCACCAGCAGTCTAACAAGAAACACAGATCTTCATGCGTACACTGTATTAAGCACCGAATTAGCAGTCTAACAAAAGATACAGATTTTCATGCGTACATGGTATTAAGCACCGAATTAATTTTTATTTTTATATTGAAGGTGTTTACTGTTGAGTCATTCCACTGTTCACTATAGTTGATCTTTTTATTTTCTGTGGTTGATTCAAGTAAACAATTGTTATGGTGGATCTATATAAAAAATATATAAAATCCCAAAAATAGTCATTCTTTTTAAAATTAGCAATGTATTACATATTTACATAGAAAAAAATTTTCATTCTCCATTTAAAAAGCTTTTTAAGCCTTTGAAACCAAAAAATAAATTAGAAAATGGTAAACTTGTTATTTCATTATGATTTTCCATTTTTGTTTTTGTATATTCTTACTTTCTCTTTCCTATTTTCTATGTTTTTCAAGTGTTTGAAAAGAAAATTGACCTTAAAAAATGGAAAACTTTCTTATTAGAAAATTAAAAAATGGTAAGTTTTAACCATTCATATTATAAATGTTGTTGTGATACAATACTTCCTCGAAGTTGTTATTTTGTACAAATCTCAACTAGTCATGGCTTCCCCAACACTCAGATCTCAACCACTGTAGCATAGATGGTGACCTAGTTTTAGGTGTCGCTTGTCGGAGATTCATGGATTTTCAAAGAAATCCCCATTGCCCTAAAACACTAGTGCTCATTTCCTTAACTACTAGCTGCTAGCAATGTTAGAAGACGTTAATTGACTTATGATGCTTGCCTGTGGTTTTTGTAAGGATAACACTTTGAACATTCTCAAAGTATTATTGAGAGAAATTAGAGAATTTTTTTTTGACATTATACATTCTAAAAAACAGTTTTCTTTGTGAAAATAATATCTTTTATTTAATATTTATTAAATTTATTTTGAATTAAAAATCGCACTTATCATTTCTTTTCAAAACTTATATTCCTTCTAAACTTGAATTTAAAATAGTCTTCTAATTTAAAAACTTATGTATCTAAAATTCTTCAAAATAAATATAACCATATTTAAAAATATATAAAATCCCAAAAATAGTCACTCCTTTTAAAATTAGCAATGTATTACATATTTACACAGACAAATTCATTCATTTTCCATTTAAAAAGCTTTTTAAGCCTTTGAAAGAAAAAATTAAATTAGAAAATGGTAAGCTTTCTTATTCCATTATGATTTTCCAATTTTTTTCATATTTTCTTACTTTCTCTTTCCCATTTTCTAAGCTTTTGAAGTCTTTCAAAGTAAAATGAAATTAGAAAATGGTAAATTTTCTTATTCCAATACCATTTTCATTTTCTTTTCTATTTTTTTACTTTCAGTTTCCCATTTTCTAAGCTTTTTTCCCTTTCCCATTTTCTAGGTTTTTTAATTATTTGGAAGCAAAAATGAAATTGGAAAATGGTAAACTTTCTTATTCCATTTTGATTTTTCATTTTCATTTTTATTTTTTTACTTTTCCTTTCTCATTTTCCAAGTTTTTTTTTAAAGCAAAATTGAGATTTAAGAAAGGGTAAATTTTCTTATTCCATTATAATTTTCCATTTTATTTTGTATTTTCTTACTTTTTATGTGTAAATATTTCCATTAATATCATCTATTATTGAATATTTCTAACCCTCTCATGGATCACTAAATTCATTTCATATGAAATTCTTCATTTCAAAATGAACGCTTTATGTATTTTATCAATTACTACCCACATGATGAAATAATATTAAATTAAAATGAGATTGTACATTGCAAGAGCAATGGATTTCAGACTGAGTCGCATTTGAAATTATTATATAATCTTTATCACAATGTTATTAGATTTTCTTACTTTTTATGTATAAATATTTCCATTAATATCGTCTATTATTGAATATTTCTAACCCTCTCATCCCGAAATTCATTTCATATGAAATTCTTCATTTCAAAATAAATGTTTCTTGTATTTTATTAATTTCAGGCCACATGATGAAATAATATTAAATTAAAATGAGATTGTACATTGCAAGAGCAATCGATTTCAGACTCAGTCGCATTTGAAATTATTATATAATCTTTATCACTATATATATATATATATATATATATATATATATATATATATATATATAATTTAAGTTTTGTAATTTGTTTTGTACACATTTCATATAATATATTATTTTGAAATTTAAATTTTGAAAAAAATTTGGTGCACTTTAAAATTTTAAATTTGAAGAGTTCTTGTTGTCTTCCAGTTTGATTTGGTAAAATTATTTAACAATGAATTTTTAAACTAAAAAATAATAAAATTTCTTATTCCATTATGATTTTCCATTTTTTTTTTGTATTTTCTTACTTTCTCTTTCCTATTTTCTAAACTTTTCAGGTTTTTGAAAGGAAAAAAGAAATTAGAAAATGTTAAACTTTCTTATTCCAATACCATTTTATGTGTAAATATTTGATGTGGTTACAATTTATGTTTTTATTTATAGGATTGTTTATTTTGTCAAATTGTAAATAGACTTATTCATGTCCTCACAATCACATGTTGTTCTAGCCAATTTCCAATATTTACATGATTAGCATATGGCTTTTAGCCTTTCGATATTTTATTAGCAGGATTATGTGTAGGTCCACATGGTTGTGGTTAAAATTTATATTAGCAAATTTTTGCAGTGTTGCACTCCCAATTCTTAAATTTGAGACACTCCCAATTGACATAATTTGGTGATAATTCATTGAGGATGTTGTATTGCTACTTCAAGCACAACAATAAAAAAACAAATCTTCCTAAATCTTGACAAGATGAACTACCTTTGGTCTATCTTTGCACCTTTAAAGATAACTGCTAGTTTAAGATCAAATGACCACTACCTTCTTGCAACTTTTAAAATTCAAATTCTGTCTGTAAAAAGCTGAACAATTATAATGTCAACCTATTTATTCGGTTTATTTAATGGGAATGGTTTATGTAGTGAGAATGCCATGATATCGCCGACCTCACAAAGAAGCCTTACCAAAATTTCCCAGAAAACTTTAGCTTTGAGATAAAGTTCTTCAGACTCCACCACATTAAGCACCCAGTTAATTTCTATTTTTATTTTATAATATCAAATGACAGCAGCGGTGATGCTTCTTGCAACTTGGGTTTAGATTTTAAGAAGGAAAATCTGTGTGCCAAAAGCTGAACAATTGAAATATAACTGTTTTCCTTAAATTATAATATCAACTGAACAATCAGTTGATGCTTCTTGCAACTTGGGTTTCGCTATTAAAAAACAATTCGTAAAAAGCTGAGCACTTAAATTATCAACTTCTTTTATCAAATCATAATCATCATTGAACCTAATCAAATCATAATCATCACTGAACCTAAATTAGCTTATTGTTAATCATCAAAAAGCGTTGTAATCTGCCTCAAAACTTAATACATTTAGACTTAACGACTAAAAGAAAAGTCCATTACCAAATGATTGATTTATGTAACTATCCTCGCGAGTTCCTCTGGAAATGAATGCGTTCTTGCATAAAAGTACAATCGGAGAATGAAGATAGGCACTGCTACTTGCAATATGCGATTAGATCCATCTATATAATATAAATATGTCGCAATCACTGATTTTGATCAATAGTTAAATCAAAATTCTTTTAGTGAAGCTGTCTCTTCTTCCCTTCACATTTTCCCTCTGAACCGAGTTCTAATCACCATGTGTAATATGGAAAGAATGCTGCGCTACCGATATCTGGTATTGCTTAAAGTCTATGTCAGTATTGATAGAGATATTTGATGTGAATGATTTAAATACTAGGGTTAGTATTGCTTCATTACCAGCCTCCTATGTTGCATTTCCCTTCACATTTTCCCTCTGAACCGAGCTCTAATCACCATGTGTAACCTGGAAAAAAGGCTGCGCTACCGATATCTAGTATTGCTAAAAGTCTACGTCAGTATTGATAGAGATATTTGATGTGAATGATTTAAATACTAGGGTTAGTATTGCTTAATTACCAGCCTCCTATGTTTCATTTGATTGTTGTACTTTTTCCCATAAACACTAATAGAATGTTAGAAGGGCAGATGCTATTAAAGGAACTATTGTGAGTGGAATATCCATTGACATTACAATAATGGAATTTGAGCGGCATTCATCCATATTTTCAATTTGTTGTCGAGAATGTTTGTCATTAAAGATTTTATTTGTCAAATGCAGCTTATGCTGATTGTCTTCTCAACATGCCGACAAAACCGTCAAATAAAGTGGCTGAAGCTGTTTACAATTTTTAACTGGGATTGCCACAAAATTCGCTGCCTTATTGAAAGATCTTCCAAGACAATATAATATATATTTAATTATTAAATAGTTTCAATCCTCTTGCACTATGGATGAAACATTTGGTGACTAAAGCACAACACAAAGTTTGGAATGATTGAAGATGTTGTGACATTATTATGTCACTGCTAAGTGACATTTAGCGACGGTGGTGTGTTATTTTTTGGTCAGCAAAATTTTTGATCAATTCCAAAATTCAACATTTATCTTTTTGAGTTGTCTACCCACGCAACATAATAGTCTAGATGGCAATTTTTTGCCAAGATCCCGTAAACAAAATTTCAAATAGTTGGGTAGTTGGAGTGTTTAAACTGCATTTTTTATAGTTGAAATGGATTCAGTACTATTAAAAACCCCTGAGGAACCCAAAACACTGAAGTTCAACAACTGTAAACAAAATTCTGATAAATCTTTGCTGAAAATTTTCAAAATCTTACCAGAATTTCTAGATTATTCTATGATCTTTTTAGACTACGGCTTTGTTTTTCCGTTGAGGGATATAACACTTTTCACATGGTATATTAAATATAAACATTTTCCCACCGAAGCATTTAATACTTTTTCACGCATTTTGATAGATTGGAGACCAAGATTTAATAAAAAACATTACTCTTGTAATTTAACATAGTTCAATTGGACTGCGAAGAAGCAAAACTTTATCACGGTGACTAGATCTTCAACGTCGATATGTTTACTACATTAAATATGCTTTATGTTGAGTGGTATGAGCTCTTCATATATTTTCAGCACCTTTGATGACATATTAGAAAGTAGTATTTGATAAAAATTGAGACCTATAACTTTACATAGTTATTAACCTCAATTGGACTGCGAGGACCAGATTTAGTGTTTTAACAAATCAATTAGTGCATGTCACAGGTTGCTACTCACATCTACAAGGATAATTTTTCGATCATTATGCACATGTGCCATGTTAAAGCGGTAGCGGATCTTAATGTGCTCAGTCTTTGCATGCAAGTTAAATTTCTTTAAAAGAATATACAAGCTTCATTCATCCATTTTTATGTGTGTTTATTTTCATATATGTAGTTTTTTTTTGTGCGTTACCTATTTTTAATGGCCATCTGCCAAAAAAACTGGCTATTTCAGTTCAAATAGAAGTCATAAAATCTTTCATTTCAGGAAGTAACCATTCAAATGAATTGTGATTTTTCCTTAAGACTGAAATGGATATATACATGGAGGGAGAGGCTCTTGGGCTTCATCTCCCAGTGTCTCTTCATATTCCAATTCTCCTTATTTTCTATTTACACTATTTTACATGGATTACGTATTCCTAAAGATTAGGCGTCAACATTCCCCCACCCCCCCCCCCCCCCCTTAATATGAAGGGATTTTGGTCAATCCAAACATAATTTTGAATCTTTTGAACTTTTCTCTTTTAAGAGCTTTGGGGAAGATGTTTGCAATCTTCTCATTTGTGGAAAAATGGCATAGATGGATTTTTTTAGCGTCAACATGATGTCGAATCAGATGGTATTTTGTATTGACATGTTTCTTTCAATAATGTAACTTTGGGTTCTTGACCAACTTTATTGCAGAAGTGTTGTATGTGTTATTCAAAGTTGTCATTGATGTCAATATGGCATTAGTCAATATGAAAAATATTACTGTGATGTCGATACCTCGTGCAATCCCTACGTTTTAAAGATGCTATTAATGAAGATGTCATGCCACTTAGGAAAAAATCTTGTCCTAAATACCTAATGATCATAATGCCCTAGATGTCCTCAGCTAACCATGAAGATTCCATAACCTCATGCATATCATGGCATCCTTACTCTATATTCTCCTAATTCCCTAAAGATTCATGTAAATCCTAAGTGCCTATCATGAGATTATGATGACATGAATAACTACACTATACTTGATGACATATGATGACATGGTTAGAAGACTTCATGATAAGACATTTGATGAGATGGATGATAGTTGGAAGACTACTTTGAAGCTCTTATGGAAAATCCCTTAAGTTCTATCCCTATGTCATTATACATAAAGAATCAAGGACTGCACAAAAAAATTCCAAAGCAGTCATATGCTCTGAACTAAAAATTTAAGAACATCCACAAAGAAAGATAAATTTCTTGATGGGAATAGGACCTCACCTAAGGATGAAATTGACATCAGTTGATAGAGCATATTTTCCCCTTTGTAATGAGCTATTACTCGCCCTCTAACTCCTTCCAGAATGAGAGAAATTAACTTTTTAAGATGAAAAAATTAGTTTTCTGTCATAGCCGACTTGAGCTGACTTGTGTAGGCTGGTGTGCTCACTAGGTGATGTGTCTTTTCATAGGGACCAAAAAATAACGAAGCTATATATATATATATATATATATATATATATATATATATATATAGCTGCGCTCATCCATTTCAGTTATAACAAAATTCTATTTGACTCATATAATTCAGTGGTAGACAGTAAGGAGGACGGTGAAGAAGAGGGAACTATTTTTAAGTTATGTTTGGGCTTAAAAAATTCATCAAACCACACTGTAATTTTCTGAGGACCCTCTGTATTATTGAAGACCTATTGCAACTCAGACCTACAGTATTTTCTGAAGCTCAGACATGCACTATGTACTGAAATTCAGATTTTTTGCCTGGGCACATTTCAGTTCTCAAATTGCAGAGGCTATATCTCATATACAGGTTGAGATTTCTATCTCAACATACTTCATATATGAAATTAAAGTGGATATATTATAGTGTTATGACCTCCCTAGTTTCTATTGTGATTAAAGTGATTTCTTGGTGATATTTGTAATAGAATTCTATTGTTTATTGGCTCAGAAGCCTTTTTACAGTGACTGTGTATTATCATTCTTAGACAGAGTCTCAGATTTGGTTCCTTTTGGAGTGGTTCAGACTTATTGACTAGTACTACAGTGCTTATAGTTTATGCTTAGAATTTCTTGGATTGCTGGTGGACTTCTTAGCTCAGATTGTGGAGGACCTTCTACCTTCAGAATATAATGAATACATACCTTAGACTGTGATTCTTCTATGACTATTGTTGATGTACTGGAGTTGCGTAACAGTGGTGGAGACCAATACTAGATAGTCAAACATTGTTTTGGAAATAGAACATAAGATGAAGTTGAATAGTGCTTTGGGTTTGAAGACATTCCTTGAAGATCGTGAATATTAGGCTATGGAGCAGACCTGGTGCAACATAGTGAAAAATCTTGAAGACCTCTTGGAGTACCTTGACGACATATTGAAGTTTGTGGAGAAATACATTGTTGGGCCCTTGTGAGAAGATCTTGAAAAGGCCCTTAAAGGGACTTAGAGCAGGTGCTAAACTAGGGCTGCTCATTGAAGACACATTGAAGATTTGTGAAGATAATTGAAGACCATGATATCATCATGAGGTGATTCTGATATATTTGGTAGGGTGCCATGAAGAACAGTGGTGACACATTCTAAAAGAACAAGGTTTTCATTGATGATGTGACATGGAGAAAAAGTGAAGGCATAGCTGAAGATTGACAAGGCTCGTTGAAGAAGACTTTGGGACCCGTGAAGAATAACCAAGCATATTTTGAAGAAGTGAAGTTGAGGGTTGGAGCCCAAGAGGTTGGAGCCTCATATAGACAAGGTTGGAGCCTTGTAAGATAGGGTTAGAGCCCTAGAGGATTGTAGTCCTCAAGAAATCAGGTCAGAGCCTCTACCAGAGATAGGGTTGGAGCCCTAGTGGTTAGTGCATCAAATTGACAAGGTTGGATCCCTAGAGGTTGGTGCCTCAAATTGACAAGTTTGAAGCCTTGGAAAGACCAATTCGGTGCTTGGCATAACACGGGCTGGAGCCTGGAATATTGGAGTCTTCATCTAAGGTTGGATCCCTATATCATTATTGTACTTTACTTATTGTAAAGAAGAAATAAATAAAAGTATATATTCCATGATTGTTCATTTGTGCTCTAAATATAAGTGATCTAACTGGTAAAATTAACAATTTAAAATAAATACTTAAATTCACCCACATCTCAGTATTTCCAAGAGTCTCATGCCGGAGCATTGATATTAAATTTCATTATTTATTTGTGTGATTTTGGGGGTGATGTTTTTTTAATTATTTTATAATTTATGCATATTTTTATTTAAAATTAAGAGAGGAAATCTAAGTGTGAGGTTTATTGTAAATATTCTCTTAATAAATTGAGAATATGAGTGGAGTTGAGTTGGATAGATAATTTAGGTATTAGGAATTCCTCAAACGGAACTTAGTTGAGACAAAGAAGGGATAAAGATATTTTAGGATTTGGTTGAGATTTGTGTGGAGGAAATCGTGGATACAAATTGATGCATAATTATGTATAAATATGAAGCTTATGTGAGGATGGAGGATAGAGAAATACACAGAGAGATAGAGAGGAATGGTTTTAGAACTTATGTAAAGGGGCGAGAGCCGAGAGACCAACAATTCTTATATTTGGTCAAATAAGGGTTTGCATTTATAAATTTCTAATGTATTTTGTGCGAGTATTTAAGTTATTATTCATCTCTATCTTTATATATGGTTTTGAGCTGATTATAAGTAGTTTCTATAAAGATTATAATGAGGAAATCGATTGAGGGTTTCATGTGAAAGGGACAATGAAATTTGTTGTATGTGCAAGTTTCTGATTTATGCAGAATCTCTTCATCATTGTCAATCATGCGAGGAGTTGAATGGAGTTGCTTCTCTTGCAAATCTTCCAGAATTTTCCTATTCCACATAATTTCCTTTGTTTCTTCATTTTATGCCACATATTATGTCTCAGTTGTGGAATTTGTTGGAACTGGTTGTTTGCATGACCTCGAGGAGACAAGTCTTGATCCAAGATTCATAGCATAACCTGAAGTAGATACCCTTGTTTCTTTATCTCCACTGAAGTCTGAATCAAAATATCTAATAAAGCTGAAGTCACCCACTTGTGTATACTTAAGTCCAAAGTCCTTAGTTCCATTCAAGTACATTAGAACACTTTTTGAAGCAGACGAATGTCCCCTACAAGGTTTTTTCATAAACCTGGAGAGGATTCCAACAACAAATGAAATTTCTTATCTCATAGTAGTGAGGTAGTTGAGACTTCCTACAAGTTTTCTATACTTTTTTGGATCATCAGATTATTTTCCTTCAATGAATGTGAGTTTTAAGTTCTGTTCCATTGGAGTCGTCAAAGGATTGCACTCAGTCATGAAAAACTTGTTGAATAGATATCTAATGTACTTCTTTTGAGAGAGGAATACAAACTTCAGATGTTGAGTTACTTCAATACGAAGATAGTAGTGAACATATCCCAAATGAGTCATTTCAAAATATTTCCTCAATTGCTTATTTATGGATGAAATTTAGCTCTCATTATTCTGTGTCATCAAAATGTCATCGTCATACACCACAATATATACAACTATTTTTCTAAATTTCTTGACAAACAAAGTTGCATCATCAAGATCATAATGTTTGAAGTTGAGTTTCAGAAGATGCTCAGTTAAATTCTCATACCAGGCTTATGGTGCTTGCTTGAGGCCATACGAGGAATTTTCAACCTTTCATACTTTTTTTTCTTGACCCTTCACAAAAAATCCTTCCTGATGGGAAATAAAAAAATTCTCTTTGAGATCTTCATTCAAGAAAGCAGTTTTATATCAATTTGATAGACTTTCCAATTGTTCTAAGCTTTCAAGGCAAAGAGTGTTTCGATGGTAGCCAGTTTTTCTATGGGGAAAAAATTATCCTCATAGTCACCCCTTCCTTATGTTCAAAACCTTTTTCCACAAGCCTAGCTTTGTTCTTTCCAAGTGAGCTATCAACTTTATACTTGTTCTTGTAGACCCACATGAATCCTATTGGTTTGCCTCCCAATGGAGGATCAAGCAGCTTCCAAGTGTCATTCTTTATATAGGCATCATATTATTATTCATCTCTTCTTTCAATTCATCATGATAAGAGGTTTATTTGAAGGAATTTGGTTTTAACTTTGTAGAAAAATTCAGTTCACAATCATATAAACATACATATCAACAGGTGAATCAAAATTGTCTACATCACCTCCATTTTTCCTAGTTGTACTTCTTGTTCTTGTCTTTCCAACCTTATTAGGATGAGCACGTTAAAATTTATGTATCAAACATTATGGAGGACCTTTTTGAGATGGGCCAGGTTTCTCGGTCGACTGAGTTGGGGTTGAATCAAGATTTAGTCTCCCAATTTTGTCAATCACATCACTCAAAGTTTAATCAGTTGTTGGAGCTTCCTCTGGGGGAGAAAGTGCTTAAGAATAGCATTCCACATATTGATCCAGTATAGGAATCCCCCCTTCAATATGTGGAATCTCATTATGAAATTTTTGAAAAGACTTTGCATCTACGAAACTATCCATACGATCAAGTTGTCGCTCAACAGCATTTTTCGTCTTGGAAGATTCAAGAAAATCCCATCTCTAGATACTAACACTTATTATTAAATTTATCATATATATGGTATGCTTTGGAGGCACTTTACTACCCCAAGATACACTTACTACTCCTTGCACCAATTTTGTTTCTTTGTTCCTTATAGTATCAAGGCATAACATGTTGAACCAAATACCTTGAGATGCTTTACCGAAGGAATGTGGCCATACCACATTTCAAAAGGAGTCTTATTTATAATAGAATTGGATGGAAACATATTCTTTATATATAAAACACATAGAACAACATCAACCCAAAACATCAGTTCAACATTCTTGAAAAATATCATGGAATGCAACATATTTAATATTTTCCTCTTCATTCTTTCAACTACTTTGTTTTGTTGGGGATTAGAAGGCATAGTTATTTGATTCTTTATCCCATGCTGGCAAAGATAGTTCTAAAATTAATTTTAGGTTTACTCTTTCCCATTATCAGTGAGAAAAGAGAAAATAAGAGATTGTGCATCAATTCCAATCCATGCATGAAATTTCTTGAATGTTTGAAAATCATAATATTTTTTCTTCAATAAATAAGCCCAACACATTATGGTGTAGTCCTCAATAAATGTCATCATATATTTATTACCATTTGCAGAAGGAACATGCATTGGGCCACATAAGTCTGAATGAACAATTTCAAGTTCTCTATGTGCTCTGGAATGAGAATCATGAAAAGAATGTTTGCTATGCTTTCCTAGAATACAAACATCATATTTATTAAGTTTCCTAGGAATTGTAGGAAAACCAATAACACCATTTCTCTTCAACAAGCGAAGGTTGTAAAATTTCAAGTGTCCAAATATATCATGCCATAAAAGACTTGATGGAAATGTACCTTAATTATAGTGAGAATTGTATGAAAATTTGTATGCATGTTAGACGGATATGTCGTTCTTGCGGACAAGACAGACCTCCCAAGTGTCCTACAGACAGCTAGCAACAAACAAAAAAATAAAACTATCTTTCTCTAGATATATTGTGATTCATAATTAAATGCTATAAAGGTTTAATGATCTCACCTTTCATCCAACACTTGTCTGTAGTAGTTGTCCTTCAGTCGCTCGAAAGAGTTTCCTTCGAAGATCTGCAATCACAAACAAACAAATATGAAATAGTACCTACATAGGATATATTCATAAATAATATCTATTATGGTGATCAAGGAATCCATAAAATAAACCAATCAATTGACATCTTATTGAGAAAAACAAACTTATTTTTATTAGCTTTGAATAGTAAGAAAAACCTTACAACCGTGTCCACCTTGATGTTGTACAGGTCTTCCTGGGGTCCGAAGCAGGAATCTCCTTTACTCTGACAAGCCTTGCACTCTTCCAACCGAGATACATATAGGTATGTAATCTTTCCCACCTAAAATCTTAGCTAAAAGGGTCTAAGTTCCAACAACACTTCACCTCAAAAAATACTAAAGCTTGAACTCATCAATTGTAACCCCTTGAGGCTGCCCTATGCCTCTTTTTATAGTGAAAGAGAGGAAGTTATAGCTCCATAGAAGAAGGGATAGAATCCTCCTTCACAGGGATTAGTTCCTTACATCAAGGGGTTAGCTCCTTAATGGATGGGACACTTGAACCTGAAAATAGTTGACTTTCAACCGTAGGAATGTTTCTAGAAGCTTCTAAAAATGAATCAAACTAAGCTTCTAGATTTTACTTGTGCCTTTTCTTATCTTTTACAGGGGTCCTCACTTTTAATAAACAAAAAGTGTGTTTAGCTCTGCATGATTTAGAGAAATAAAGTGTGGCACCGCGGGAAATACTAAGAGAAAGTGCAGTACAAGAGTTTTTAAGACTTTTATGAGCTTTTTTCTTAATTTCAGGGCTTCACATTAGGAACTGATGTGTTTAGACTTTCAAGGGAGTGATGTATGAGCGATAATGAGCTCATACCGACAAAAAAATGTCAAGGTGACAATTTTCAGTGTAATAATGCATGAGTAGAGGCATCTTAAAACTTCATAAGTCTTTCTTCTTCTTTCCTCATAATGACAAGTGAGTCATTTGATGCTTTTCTGACGTTGAACTTTCCATCAAATATATGAATTGAGTATCCTTGTTGGTGGATGTGGACCAAATACAACAAGTTTCTCTTAAGCTCTGGGAGGTGTAGACCATCATCTAGAAGAAAATATAGAAGACCAAACCATTTGATCTTGATGTTTCCAAGCCCCGATGGCATGATTTTTTACTTATCTGCAAAATATACTTCTTTAACAAAATTGTCAATGAATTATTCAGAAAAATATCTCGTAAAAGTCATGTGGAAAGTTTCTCTTGAATCAAACAACCAATCATCCTTCCATGAAGCAAGCAAAGCATTGAACATGTCTTCATTTAGTCCAATAATTCAATGTGTGACAGCATAGTGAGCGCATTCAATTGATTTAACTTTCCATTTTTAATTTGTTTTACCTTTGGATTCATTTCTTTCCTTCTCAATTATGTCCCAAGGGAACTTACATCTGTATGCATCATGTCCATCTCTATTGACACATATGCAATGAAGATTAGGCTTATCTCCTTTGAACTATCTGTCCCCTGCCTTTAAAAGTCCTTCTTGCTCTTCCTCTTTAGACACCACTCCCTCTAGAGGAAGCTTGTGCACGATTCTTCTCTCTATGTGAAAGACAAAAAACTTCTTCATAAGACTGAGGAGTTTTCTTATTCCCAAAATTATTCTCTCTAAAAAAAAAATTGTTCTCAAGGGAGTCAAAGGTAATCTCCTTGAGATTTCCACTTGCTTCCAATGACTCAAGATAATTTGAACTTGTTTGATATAGTTCCTTGACATAATCTATGATAAGAATGTATATTTCAACACCAAAAATTTTTATATCATGCATAATGCATCTTACTTATGCTAAAGTAAGAGGGTGGTCATTTTTCTATTCAAGACTGAACAAATTAGTCATCAATTCAACAACTTCAAGTTCATAGTGTGAGTGATAAAATTCCTTCAACTTCTTTAAGACGTCAAAATCATTTCAGAATGGTGAAATATGGTGAGTCACCTCTTCATTTACCAATGTTGCAACGAAGGTAGAGGCCTTGCTATTCTTATTTTCCAAAATGGAAATTTCCTTATCTCAAATGGGATTTGCAGGTGCATTATATCCTTCTCCCTTACAAACTCCTCTCCACAACTCATTAAAAAAGAGAGATTATTTTATCTTCCTTGACCATTTAGGATATTTCTCTTTTCTATAGAGAATTACTACAACAATTGATATCAATGAATTCATTTTAAACTTTGTATATGATTTGAAAAATGTACTTTGTTGGCTATATATTGTCAAAAGATGTACTTCTGGTATATATTTATATGACAAAGTTATTACTTGGGGGAGGATTATATGGTAGTCAACATATGGGGGTTGGTGGTATATGTTATGAAAAAAAATAACATATGCCATGGAGATGGAGAAGATTTTGGGGGGGAGGTATAATATGTTGGGTTTGAAGACGTTATATTATAATTGTGTGACATTAATTGGGAGCACTATATTATAACTATGGATTATTAAATGAGAGTCGAGAGAATTGTATTATAACTATCTAGTATTAATCGAGAGGTATTACCACTTGACATGCATATTATGATATGATCGGGACTCAGTTTGCACTATCGATAGTATATGTAACATACGAAAAATGAAGGTTTGCGAAGTGATGTGTAATATTCCAAAATAGGAAAAATAGGAATATGGAACATAGAACTAGAAAATGTAGTAAGTATAAAAACATCAAAACATGAACAGATCATTGATCCATTTTATTATATATGAAAAAAGAAAAAAGAGTACAAGATCTTGAGGTAAAGACACTCAAGCTAGGAAAAACAAGTCTCAAATGACCCTATACATTAATACATGAAAAATTGCTGCTACTTAAACTGCTACGAGGCCATGATTGCACAATCCCTGATGGAAATACTGTTATTAGAAACTATGAATGCATGGATCTACTGATATAGTGCTCATAAAATGTTGGGATCAGATATCTAGGCTTTCTATCACAATTCCAAGATAACCAAGAAAGGGTTTCCGAAAACACACAAGTTGAAAAACGCAACCCTAGGGCTGAATTACACTCTTTAGTTTTGAAACTACTAGTATTTGGTTCATATGATATGAAAATAGATGATACTCCTCTTGAATGACTTTTCAGATGAAGGGTTGCTTACCTCGTAGGAAAATAAGCTCAAGAACTTGGGTTACAAACCCTCCACAAAAACCACCCTCCTAAATTGCATAATTTCTGAAGGAGACTATGCTGCTGGAGGTAGATGAAGAATTTCCTGATGTCAGATTATGGAATCAAGCTCAAAGGAACCTCTCCTAATTGGGAAATCAAAGTCCCACGAGGATGAGGGTGGGATTTCCAACCGGACACATCGTTGTGCTAACCATCACAACAGACTCCCCTAATCAGTTGAAGTGTGCAAAAAGTCATAAAAGACTAAAAATAAAAAATATTCATAATGCCCTCTATTTCTTCCATCCCCTTCCTTATATTCTTTGTGAGCCTCCTCCCCCTTGGTCCCACTCATTAAAGATGCTACTCTCATGGAGACTCCCTTCCATTATGACTGCATTTTCCTCCAATATCTCTCCAATACCAACATGACTGCTTTGTTGATTTGGTCAATCTTGACCCCATCCACATGCATTTACTCCCATTCAAACCAAGGAGTCATTTATTCAACTAGATACAGTTATCCACTTTCACACTAGAAGTGATTTTATTCCTACTAAATAGATTTAGTAGGGTCCCTCTATCCTCTTATTCATATATATTATTGACAAAAACATAATTTAATATTCTAGCTAACTAAAATCTAATTAAGAATATTATAGTCCTCCCCTCCCAAATGCTGCTTGTCCTCAAGAAACTTTAAGGACGGATGCTGAAAATATTCTCTCCTCCCCATCTAGCATCCTCATCTAGTATATTCCTCCATTAAATCATATACTCTCCAATCAACCTCTCCCTTAGTTGGCCTTGCCAAGTGTTTAAGTTAGCCTTTGGTGATAAAACCAAATGGCTCACATCATAAAGAGGTGGGAGATACATGGTGGCAACTACATGCGGTACAATGGCCCTTTTGAGGTATGAGACATAAAAAAAATTTGGGACCTTACTCCCAATGGGGATCTCCAACCCATATGCTATTCCTGCAACAAGATATATCACCCTGTATGGCCCATAGAAAATCTTCTCTGAAAATGGAGATAGAGTGGATTTTCCTCCTAAAAATGTCTTTCTACCCACTCATGATCAGTATATAACTTCTATTGATATTGGGCTGTAGCATTGTTGTTTTTAAGAGACTAGAATATATACTCACTCTCTTGGATCCAATATTGGATTTTAGGAGCCTTTCTTGCTCCAACCATCCTAGTAACAACTGATAGAGCATCATCAACATATGGAACCAAAAATGGAGACACGTTCAATTCCATATAAAATTTTGGATGGTAAAAATATTCCCCCAAGTGGAGCCAGTACACCCATGGTCTCTGTTGCTCCGAAACATAGTTTTATAAGTAGCTTCCCATCCACTTATTTAGTACCTTCGTGTGCCTATTTGTCTGGGGCTAATTACTGGTGCTTAATATCAACTTGGTACCCCCAAACAGAACAAATCCTGCCCAAAAACATCCAGGAAGTGGCTATATCTATCACTGACTATGGTATTAGGAGGACCATGAAGTCTAAGCAGAAGTTTTCTCCCTTGTGAAGCAGTGCACTATTAGATGGCAAAGAAATGTAAATGTTTTGTTAGTTGACCAATGATTATAAGGATACAATCCTTACCATGTACTATTGGAAACCTAGTGTTGAACTCCATAGAAGGGCTCTCCCATTCCCCTCCAGGAAAAGGAAGTGACCATAACAACGTTGTAGGATGGTTTTTTTCTCCTTCATTCTTCTGGAAAAATACGCACTTCCAAATATGCTAGAGCACATCCTCCTTGATACCCTCCCATGAGAATCTCTCCCTAATGGCATGATATGTCTTAATGAATCCTTGGTGGCCAAAAAGGGGTAAATCATGTGATGCATGTAGATTTTTTTTGTGAAACCGTCTCCAAAAATAGAAGAAAAGAGATATCAACGCCTTAGAAATAAGACACTTCGAGGGGGAAACCTCCAATACATTACATGAATGAAAAATTCTTGGACGATACAAATTATAAAACCTCCTTTCTATATATAGGAGTCCATAGGGCCACAAAGTAATCTTAGTGGGGCCACAATGTAATCCTAGCTGACCTAACAATAATAATTTAAGGGCATAATAATAACAATATGGGGGTTACAGGGGTACAATAATAAAAATAAGGGGGTTAGACTAAGAACACTAAGGGACTATACTTGTAATATAGGGACCTAACATGCCCCTCTCCTTCAAAAAAGTGTTGTACTCAATGCTTGAGTAGCTCTGGGTGCTTTTATATAAAATTCTCATCCTCCCATGTAGAATCCTCAGTGGGTAAGTTCTTCCACTTGATGAGATACTCTAAAATTGATCGATTTCGTAGTTGTCGAGTTCTTGTTTCCGTGACCGCTTCAGGTTACAATATTATTTTTCCTTCCTCATCAAGTTCTAGCAATATTGTTTGAACTGGAATATTTTCACCTATAACCTTCTTCAAGCATGAAACATGGAAAACTAGATGCACTCGTGAAGAAGTAAGAAGCCCCAATTTGTATGCCACAGTACCAATCATTTGCAACACCTTGTAAGGACCATAGTACTTTGGCCATAATTTATTATCCTTCTCAGCTTTCTTGAGGGAAATTTGTTTGTATGGTTGTAGCCAAAAAAATACCCAGTCTCCTACATCAAAACTTCTCTTGCTGCGATGTTGATCTTCCTCTTGTTTCATTCGATTTTTTTCCAAATTCAGGTTATCCTTTAAGAGCTATAGAACTTCTTGTTGATGCTCGATGTGTTCTTCCACTGCTTGAACCTTCGAATTTTCTCTTAAAGATGATGTGATGGATGGTGAACGATATCCATAAAGTTCCATAAATGGGGTCATTCTTGCTGCAATATGGAAGGAAGTGTTATACCATTATTCAGTGAGAGGTAACCACTTCACCCATTGTGTTTGTTTATTAGATACAAAACAATGAAGATATCCTTCCAAAAATTTATTTACTATCTCAGTTTAACCATTGGATTGAGGATTATAAGATGAGCTATAATCTAACTGAGTACCCAAACAAGAAAATAACTCTGTCCAAATATTTCCAGTAAAAATGGGATCTTTGTCGCTCACAATAACCCTTGGGTTTCAATGTATCTTTTGAATTGTGTCCATAAATGTAGTAGCAATTGTACTTGCTTTAAATGGATGAGATAATGCACAAAAGTGTGCATACTTGGTAAGTCTATCAACTACCACCATGATGACAATATTTCCTTCGGACTTAGATAAACCTATGATAAAATCCATTGGAATCTCCTCCAAAAGTTTAGTTGGAATGGATAAAGGTTGTAGAAGACCAGGGGTCTTAATTGTCTCAACTTTATTCTATTGGAAAACCAAACATTCCGCCACAAGATTTTGAATATTAGATTTAAGGCCATCCCAAAAAAATTATTTCTTCACTCTGTGGTAAGTTTTTAAAAATCCTAAGTGTCCTCCTAAAGGAGAAGTATGCAATTCCAAAAGAATCATTTGTTTTAGTTGGGAATTCCTACAAAGATATAAGAAATATTTGTACCATAATGAATCATTTTTCCAACTGAATGTATCAGATGTACTAGGATCTTGTTGCAACTTTTGAATGAGTGTCCACACTTCTTCTTCCTTATTCTATTCATCCCTTGCTTCGGTTATCCAATCTGGTTTGATAATATAAATGGCAGAAAGTAATGCTTCCACCTCTTCATTCTTTCTTGAGAGTGCATCTGCAACAACATTTAGCTTCCCTTTTTTGTAGATTATTTCAAAGTCATAACCCAACATCTTTGTGACCCATTTTTGCTACTCTTCTAAAGATAGTCTTTGTTCCAAAAAGTGTTTAAGACTATCATGATTAGTTTTTACCTTGAAGTGTGTTCCCATTAGGTAAGTTCACCATTTCTTTAGTGCATGTAGTATTCCTAACATTTCCTTCTCATAAATAGCTTTCTGTAAATATTTTCCTTTTATTGGACGACCTTCATAAGTAATGGGTCTTCCTTCTTGCATTAAAACAACACCAATTCCATTTCCTGAGGCATCACATTTCACAATAAAGGTTTTTGTGAAGTCTGGTGGAGCTAAGACCGGTGCTAGTAACATTGACTCTTTAATATGATCAAAGGCCTTAGTTGCTTCAGGATTCCATGAAAATGCATCTTTGTTAAATAATGTTGTTAGAGGTGCTGATATTCTCCCATAATTCTTAACAAACTTGCGATAATACCCTGTTAACCCGAGAAATCCTCACAACTGCTTTATGGTTGTGGGCACTTTCCATTCTATAATGGCTTTAATTTTGTTAGGTTCTACCTTAACACACTCGTGAGATACAATATGACCCAAATATTCCACCTCTTGTACTCCAAAGAAAAATTTGGATGTTTTTTCATATAATTGTTTCTCCTGCAATAGTTTGAGCACTCTGTCAACATGTTGAACATGATCCTTCCAAGACTTGTTGTAGATTAGTATATCATCAAAAAATACTAGCACAAATTTTCTAAGGAAGGGTTTGAAAATGGAATTCATCAACCCTTCAAATGTAGAAGGTGAGTTGGTAAGGCCAAAAGGCATGACCAAAAATTCGTAATGACCCTCATGAGTTCGAAATGCTATTTTCAGAATATCTTCAGTCTTCATTCTAATTTGATGATATCTTGAACGAAGATCCAACTTGGTAAAATAAATTGTTCCATGTAATTCATCCAATGATTTATCAATCACAGTAACGGGAAATTTATCTTTAATGGTGAGCTTATTTACCTCCCTATAATTTGGATAGATTCACCATGATCCATCCTTCTTTTGTACCAATACTATAGGAGCAGAGAAAAAACTTTGACTAGGCTGAATTATACTAGCCTCTAACATTTCTGCAATCATAGGTTAAATTTCTCTCTTTTGGACATAAGGATATCTATAAGGCCTGATGTTTGGAGGAAAATTTCCTGGAATCAAATGAATAGCATGATCATGATCATGAATAGGTGGGAGTCCTTTGGGAGTTTAAAAAACCTTGGAATGATTGTCCAAGAATTTTCGGAGATCTGCAGAAATAGATGATTTTGATGTTGGAACTTCTAGTGAGCATAATTGTGCAATTACGCCTCGTTGGTCTTTGTTTAGAATATTTTTCATGACATTAGAGCTTATTATATTTTTAGGATTCCCTACAATACCCCGTAATTCGACTTCCTTTCCTTCTGAAAAAAATTTCAAGAAAAGTTTTTGAAAATTAAAAGCTACCATCCCCAAAGATTGTAACCATTGTACTCCTAGTACAATGTCAGCACCTCCCATAGGAAGGGAAAGCATTGGAATATTGAATACATATTCCCCCATGGTTAGCTTTATATTATCGCTTTTTCCAGAGAAATTTATAGTTCCTCCATTTGCAACCATCACTTGACATTCTGGTGCTGGGTATAAGAAAAAATTCAATTCCTTGGCTACCTTACAATGAATAGAATTATGGGTACTACCTGAATCAATCAACACTATTACCTTTTTCTTCTTGATATGTCCTTCTATATTGAGAGTTTGATGAGTGGTAATTCCTACCAATACATTACACAATATGGTCAGACTCATTTCTTCCTCCTCTAGGGTTGGTTCTTGGTGTATATCCTCTTCCTGTTCATTTTATTTTTCATCTTCACAAGTTATGTAAAATTATTTATTCTCAGCACACTTATGACCTTTAGTGTATTTGCTATCACAACTGTAGCAAATCCATTTTGCTCTTTTTTCTTCCAATTTTTGTGATGTCAACCTTGTAGGTTGTGGAAATGTAGGAGTAGCAACACTTCCCTCTTTATAGAAGTCAGTGGTAGGCTTCCTTGTCGCCATAATTTTACATTCAATTTTTCTTGCCAACCTGAATGCCTTCTCCAATGAATCAGGTTCCAAAATGTGAACTTCATGTTGGATGTTATCGTTTAAAGTACCTATGAAGAGATCAATCCTGTGTTCCTCTGGAATATTAGTTACCCTTATATTCAATTTTTGGAAGCCCTCGATGTGCTCCCCCACTAAACCCTTTTGTTTGAGATTTATCAATTCACTAAAGAAGGTGTTGCTCTTTGTATCCTCATAATGTGCTATCATTTCCTCCGTAAAAATTTACAAAGTGACAATTTGTTTACGAGAGAAAAGCCATCAATATCATACAAATCTATTTTTTTCTAAATGTAAAATTGCAATGCGTACCTTTTGTGTGTTTTGCGCATTATTGAGATCAAAATATTGCTCAATCAGTAGTATCCATGTTATAGGATCCTTTCCATCAAACTTTCTCATATCCATTTTTGGAATATGATGGTTCTTCCCGCCAACATTAGAGTTTATGAAATCACGATTAACATTTGTTTTTTATCATCATGAGTTTTCTCTACTATATTTTCACCATTAGGAAACATTTCTTGTATCATCTTTGTTAAACCTTCCATGTCTGCTTTTAGATCATTCTTAATGTTTTCCATTTTTCATCGATCTTAGCTTCCATGTCATCCATCTTAGATTCCATGCTAGCTTCCATGCCATCTATCTTAGATTCCACACCTTTCTTCAAACCATCCATCTTATTTTCCATGCCTTTCTTCAAAACATGCATGTCATTTTTTGTTGCTCTTTGCGAGAGAGAATTTTGGTGCACTTGATCTTGTAATTTTGATATGTCATGTTGCCATTCTTCGTCTTCATGAGTCATAGTAGAGCCTTCTAAAGGCTTAATGGGCGTTGAATTATTTTTAGGGGCCATTTTAGAATCCAATACTGATATCTATTCTACAATATTCCCTTGTAATCAATTCAACTTGATTCTTCAAACAAGACTTATGCAATTCAAGAAAAAAAATACATGCCTTTTACTTGCTTTTGAGGAGCTCTATATTTAAATTGAATTACCTCTATAATTGCTGATCCTCAATATCTGATATTCGGCCTTGTATTAGCCATCTGAAGCTTGTTTCAAATTTCAAAGGTCTGACCTGATTTGGATTCTTCAAGCCAAAGTTATGTCCAATATCCCACAATGACCCAATTATGGACTAGTTCAGTAGAGAAACCTTGTACGACTTGCCACATGTCACTGTTTCCTCCTTTGGCTCTAAAATTGATAGATAGAAAACTATAGTCCATGTACTTGTAGCCGTGTTTTACATCATTCCAATCTTATGCTCAGAGAGAGAGAGAGAGAGTTATGAATATTTTCCCACAATAACCTCTTTGAGATGAAATTCGGGAGCCTAAAAAAGACCTAACTTCCATAGATAATATCCCTGAATATATTGCGAACCAAGATCTGAAAATTTGCAACAATGTTATTTAGGATTTTGGCTTCGCTCTTTGAACATTTCAGCTTCTGAATCTTCGTAGAAAAAAATTTATAGTGAAAATTCCATGATGACATGTTTAGGTTAAATTTAGGAGCCTACAAAAAGTCCTAACTTACACTGATCATATCTCCGAAAATATTGCGAACCAAGCTCTGAAATTTTACGAAGATGTTCCTCAGGATTTCAGCTTCGCACTTTAAACATTTTATCTTCTGAACCATCGTAGAAACAAATTTATAGCAAAAATTCCATAATGACCGGTTTGGAGCAGCTAAAACCCTATAATCCAAAGCTCTGATACCAAATGTTGTGAAAACAGCTGAAAAAATAGAAGAAAAGATATATGAACACCTTATAAATAAGCCACTTTGAGGGGGCAACCTCCAATACATTACATCAATGAAAAATTCTTGGATGATACAAATTACAAAACCTCCTTTCTATATATAGGAGTCCATGGAGCCAGAATGTAATCTTAGTGGGGCCACAATGTAATGCTAGCCGACCTAACAATAATAATTTAAGGGCACAATATAAAAATATGCGTGTTACAGGGGTACAATAATAACAATAAGGGGGTTACACTAACAACAATAAGGGACTATACTAGTAATATAGGGACCTAACAAATTTTCTCCTTGAGCTTCGAATATCTAGTTAAGAAGATCTGATACTGGTAGTAGATGACCCCATCTATCACTATGTACCTCTCATCAGTTAGCTGCCCATCAAGTACTTCACATGTTAAGTGGTCCTTGGAATACTGCACCAATATCTGGTACTCCCAATCTGAATCCACACTCATCAATGAGAGTGGTGCTAGTCTCTAAGATAAGGCATATGTTACCTCATTGCTTCTTTTTTTGAAATGTTCAATGTCATGGTCATATGTCAGAATTGTGCTAACCGATTTTTGCTGCCTCTCTTGCAGCTAATTTTTCTCAAGAAAATTTTGAAGATTATGATGGTCAATCTTCACTTGGAATTTTTTTCTCATCTAATATTGCTTGATTTTGGCCAATGCATGCATGATGTCAAACAAACACTTCCCATATATGGAAGACACCTCCATATGTTGAAGTGTATTATAACTCTCAAAGGCTATGGAATAGCCTTTTTGCACCATAGATGTGTCATCACCTACCCCTGAAGCATCACATTCTAGTGAAAAATTATTGATGAGATCTGTTAATACCAATACCGGAAAAATATTAACCTCCTCTTTGAGCTAATAAAAGGCTCTTTGTGCAATGTTTTTCCCATCAAAGTCTTCCCTCTTAGCTAGATTTGTGATTAATGCCACTACTTGGGAGAACTCTTTAACCCACTTCCAGTCTGGGGCCTTCCTGGTGGAATGCATCCAAATACTCTAAAATCATGGTCTAGAGTATACTGATGTGTCATTTCCTCCTCTGCGCACATTAGTCTCCATATTATGTGTGTAGAATTCATGAGGTGGATAGGTGTGCATGCCCCTGATCATTTGATGCTTACCACTCTTCTTATCTGTCCATTCCATCTGCAAGCTCCCCCAATCTGTGGTGACCTTCCCTAGCGTAATCAACCACTACACACCCAATATCACATTTGTGTCAGGAATATTGACCACAAGAAAGAGATCAGTCAAAGTATATATCCCCAAGGTTATAGACAATTTCATAACATACTTCACACATTCCATGGTTCTATCTCCTGGAACCAAAACTAAGAATCCCTCAAAATCATCTGTGGGTATGGTTCTCTTCTGCACTAGTGGAAAATCAATAAAATTGTGGTTTGCCCCATTGTCGATCAATACTAACACCCATTGCCCCTTAACTGTGCCTCTGACTCTCAAGGATAGATACGTGGGTAGTCCCCGTAAAGATGCAAGGTGCTCTCCAATTGGAGAAAATGCCTCATTTCCATTCCCTGGTGGTGGTGGATCCTCTCGTGGTGCCACAGTTCTGGTGTCTCCTTTCGACTCCTCTTATTCTTCCCCTTCACTATCAGAGAATAATTCAATATATTGTGGCTTTCCCACAACAAACTAATGCCCTGGTGCCCATGGTTCTTGGAAAGTGAAGAAAATATTCTTCCTACTCAAATCTCTTCAGACATCATCACTAAGAGCTACTTTGCTCTGGTTATTCTTTAGGGAAGGAACCATCACATATTTCCCCTTTGACTGAAGAGTGGGATTTTTCTTAAATGGAGCTCTTGGCCTTGGCAAAGCAGCCTATAAGTCCCTAACCCTCTGTTCTGGAGGTAAATCCCCTCTGCGGACAGAGGCAATCCCTACTAGCCCAGACCGGGTCTAGCAAAAATTGTTCACGCTATAGTGCAAGTTCCTAATTGCAAATAAACCAAATAGCGATGAAGGCTTACCTGGAATCCAACGTTGTCGCTTGTAGAGAAAGTAGCGCTCCCGTTCCTTAGCTCCGACAGATCACAATCCTCACGATCTCCATGATCGGACACCTGCACACGCAAGAAACAAAACAAACGCAAGCGTAAAATCCAGTATATGAAACTATATGTCAGTCATATAAGACATAACTCATCATCATAATCATCAACAAGAGTGGAACCATAACCAATAGTCGCTTAACATTAATAAATCAAAGAAGAATACAACCATAGCCCTGACGCTGAGTTCTCCTTCGGAGGGTCGCCAGTGGAACACGTCTTGAAAAATCTTGTCGGGGATGGGACAAACCTCTCTCTTCGGATGTCTCGACAATAATCTCCTTGCTTTGATTTTAACTTAAGGGAATGAATCAAGGCTCTTGTAGCATAAGGCTCTGATGGCTCTTGGGAACTTGGAGACTAGCTCGCAAAGGAGATGAGCAAGATTTTATAGATGGAGGAAGGGGAGCTGGGATCCCTATAATCATGGGATTGGCCCTATCCTCAAGGAAGCTTCCATGAGAGGTGGAAAACCACTTCCTCTACATGGAAATTTGGAGCCAAACCTCCCAACTCAAATTAGATGCCAGTTTATGAATTGGTTAGGATGAAACTTCCACCATTTATTTTTAAAAAACACTCCTTAAAATGGCTGGTGCGAGTGTGACTCTGAGACAGAGCACCAATTGGCACGCCCTCTTTGAAGGATTTCCCCCATTGGCATGGGTACTGAACTGGCTCCCTGCGCCAATGCAAAAAGGGGTGTTTTTAGGGTTTTTTACAAGGAGTTTTCTTTAGGGCAATGAAAGCTCATGCTCAGAGCGATGTCATGAAAGTGGTTTCAAGTCATGTCATTGCTCACAGGTCACGGAATGAGCCCTCCAATTGTGCGGGATGGGGAATTTCAAGGACAGTGACAAATTGCTGTGTAACAGATGCCCCCTAAAGCATGAGGCCTGAGAGAGAGAGAGAGGGGTGAAATGCTTTACGAGAATGTGTCCAACTGAAAACACCGCCTTCAGAAAACATGCGTAGAGAAGTACAACTGATATCTCAGATACATGATATATATGTGGTATGGGCACAGCCATCCATAACAGAGTATGCAATAATCCAGATCTAAGGTATGGACGCAGCCATCCAGTGAGGATCGATAAATAGACTCAGGTATGGTCGCAACCATCCAATCAGTGAGTCATGTAACTAATCATAATAATCCACAAAATCATAGCTTGGATTCCAATAGAAAAAATCCAAGGTCTTGCGCTCCATCCCGACCCAAACAGAGTACAAGTTCAAGCATGTGAATATGTGATCTGAAGTCGAACAAGCAAGAACATCGCCTGATTACTAGCCAATGATGAACGTTGTTAACAGACGCGAGAGGAACCAGCGATAATGACAATGGCCCTCAAAGTACTACCAGTACAATCCATGGAATATGAACAGTGAGCTGGCGTCCAACACCCGTGGAATCATCCCATCCAAGGCGAATGATGAAAGCCTTGCGTCGAACGCAAAGAACCTACCATTGAGGCCTGCAGGCTCTAGGGTACTAGAAGGGAGTCTCTAGATCAGCTTCCTAGATAATGAGCTGAAGTCGACAGGAAGTGACCTTAATCGAAGGTGGGCCATAGTGTTTCCCACATCATCGACACGAGACAAAGGAACATAATGTTTTTATGAATCAAGATCAGATGAGAATGAGAGGAAGGTTGAAATTTTGCATAGGTCAACTTCTCTTGAACATATCAGCGGCACGACAATGGATTTGGCAGTATTTGACATCAAAAGATCAAGGGTCATGATGACAAGGCAAAGAGGAGATGAGAGGTCAAAAGGGATCACCTGAACCCATGGAGGCAAGTGGAAAACGAGATGAGATATCCCCAACCCGACACGAATGCAGACAAGTGCCATGTTCAAGAGTGACATACTACCGACACGACAATGATGTTAGTTCCATTTTCCCCACCATTTCTGGCGAGTACCTCTTTATTTTTACACAAGTTTGAAGAGGGTACCATATGCTTGTCATATAAGTTCTTCCTTCGGACGAATCCATCCTAGTACATTTAATGAGCCATAGGAAGGAGAAACTCGAATATCGTCACTACGACTGAATACAATGTCATCAAGGTTTAATGAGTCTGACAAAGGAAGAACTCAGCGTCTTTTCATGTTTAAAGAGTTTGAAAAGACAGTAGAAAAGTAAACTCCAACGGTCCCTCTTCGTAAATAGTTCCTTAGATCCGAAAAGGTAGAAAACTATGTCTGATAAAACCTCCTAGTTGTGATAGGCTAGGGTATTCTTTTTTCGTAAATAATCTATCCCAGCCCAAAAAAGGGGTAAACGTATACTGGGAAGATGTCATTTCGCAGCCAATTTAACGAGATCGAAACGACAAGGGCCTCGACAATATTTTCATGTTTAGAGAGTCAGAAAAGAGCTAAAAGATGACTCCACCTAGAGGAACGAGTGGCATAAAGGGTAGCTACTGGTTCCGGTAATGATGGAACTTCTCAGAACGAGATAAAGGTTAAGAGGCTGGCTAAGAAGACCACTCATCGCAGCGGTTCCTCAGGAACGGGTAAAACAACCAAGTGAAGGCATATGATCGGCCAAGCAGATGGGGACGATGGAAAGAGAAAACTAAGGCTCATCTCTATGAAAAAAAACAAAGCCGATAAAATGGCAATCACAAGAGGTAAAGTGGGAAAGGTTTTACTTACACAAGCTTGAAACAAAGATAAACTATGCTTGAAACCGGTTTCATTTTTACACAACCTTGAAACGGAAACAAAATATGCTTGAAAAAGTAAGCATGCCCCTAGCATGGTGACTCAATTCGAGGTACATGCCCCCCAAGCTTCAATCCATATGAAAGGTAGATGGAGTGAAGGTTCAAGTTACGAGATTAAGGAAAAGACTCGACTAGTATTTTACGACATCTTATCAAAGACTCAAATTGAACAGGAATTGGTTTCATTATTTTAACGAGGTTGACACATTAAAAGAACTATCCTTAGGACACCTTGTTTCATGGTTTAAGGAGCTTGACACAAGACAAGGAACTATGCTCCGACGACCTTGTTTCATTTTTTTAAGGAGCTTGACACGGTCCTCACTACTCTCGCTTCTCCGACGACACGTATTCATTTTTTAAGGAGCTTGACACAAGACAAGGAACTCGCTCCGACCTACTGTTTCATTTTTTTTTAAGGAGCTTGACACAAAAAAATGAACCGTGCTCTTGCAGGAAACTCGGTTTCATGGTTTAAGGAGCTTGGCACAAGAAAAGGAACTTTGCTCCGACAACTTTGTTTCATTTTTTTAAGGAGCTTGACACAAGACAAGTAACTCTACTCCAATGACCTTGTTTCATTTTTTAAGGAGCTTGACACAAGACAAGGAACCATGCTCCGACAACTTTGTTTCATTTTTTTAAGGAGCTTGACACAAGACAAGGAACTTTGCTCCAACGACCTTGTTTCATTTTTTAAGGAGATTGACACAAGACAAGGAACCATGCTCTGACCAACTTCATCATAATGAATAAGAAGTCATCGCTTCCAAGAGTTCCACTCCCACTGGAAGGAAAAAATCCTGGAATTCAGCTACCAATGCCCCCAGCACCTGATGCACGACGCCTTCATCACTGAGCACAGGCACGGGGTAGGTAGCCACATAGTTGACTTGCGGTGGGGCAGATACAACAGGTGGATAAAAACCAGGAAGGGATGATGGTGGGCCAGTTGCCACATCAGGACCAAAGAACGAAAGCTGATCAATGGTCACGATCCATCCTTCATGCGGAAAACAGACCACACGAAAAATGGAGGAGACAAGCGCTCCCATGGCATAGGTGTAATCGCGCCCCAAAAGCATATTGAAATCCAAGGGGCCTAGAACAACCATCACATCCACATGATGTTTTACCTCCCAAAGTAATAGGTAACCTTGGAAGGATCCCTAACGGTTCACTCTTTCTTCTGTTAAATGCCAACATATTCTGCGTAACAGGCGCAAGCGGCGGCAAACCGAAAGCTTGCCAAGTAGTTGAGGATAAAACACTAACAGACGTGCCTTCATCTATAATGGTGCTGGGTACAACCAGACCAAAGGCCTGTACTATGATCTCGAAAGGCACATAAGACGGAAGGCGGTATCCTAAAAATCGATTCCAATCAAAGTAGGTGACCAAACTACTCGGAGGGGCTGCCATGGAATCGAGATGGTATTCCCCCGGTGTTACGGGAGAAGAAGGAGCATCCTCCACGACCTCCATCTCGAAGGTGGGAGGGGTATCCTTCGATACCTCCATCATGGGAGGTGGAGGAGTAGCTTCTTGAGGTATAGGGACAGGAGAATCTTTCTCCAAGTCCAAAAAATATGAAGAAACAAGAAGAACTTGAGGGATGTGAGATCCACTCTCGATGGAAAAGACCTGGTGCACTGTAGACGGGGCCAGTTCAACCGATCCCATGACCAATGGTTGGTTGGGAATGGATTCCTAAATTTGAATTTCCGAGGGAGTGGGATCGACCAAGGTTGACTCTTGACCAATCGTAGTATCAGCTGGTGGAGGTGTCAAAGAAAGCCGTTTGTAACCAGCCGGGAGGTATGGCACAGAAACAACCATGTTTTCCAAAACTCATTTGGCTTCATCCACATAAGGACAAAGTTTAATGGCATGGTGCCCTTCACACAACTTACAGGGATTGGTGAGCTTACCCTGCTTCTTAGGAACCTACTAACAAAGAACACCAAGGACATACTCGCAACCTAACTCCCGAAAGCCAAAGGCAACGGCGGGCGACTGTTGGACCATACTTCGAGCACCTTGGGAATGCCAGGGTAGTCTCAAAGAAGATGGTCTCCCGTGCACAACATGAAAGGGAACTTGACTTTCCACAGAAGGTTGGGAGGTTTATCAATGGAAGGCTTCTTCGGCGCAATAGCCGCAGAGATAACCTCTCCTTTATCGGACTTCTCCTTCTTTGTATTCTTCTTCTTCTTCTTAGCCACTTGGTTACTCGAATCTAGACTTTCACCAGGCGAAGTAGAAGAGGAGGACGCAGAAATAGGCGAAGAAGGGGAGAGGTCCACCTTGGAATCAACATGACGTTGTTCAGGCGGAGGAATTTATTGAACAGTAGCCGAGACATTTGGGACCACAGAGGTTGAGAAAAACCAAACAGGCAACCCAACAGTTAACCCAGGAAGGGACAATGTTGCCATGTAAGGAGCACCAACATTCCCAAAAGGAGGAAAATGACCCGGATTCCCATCAGAGGGGATTCCTTGGTTGGTGAACTCCGGAAAAGTTGCCATAAAAAACGATCTTCAAAACAACACCCTAAGGAAACTAACTCTAACCAGGAATATTTCGTGGGAAATTAATTTTAAAACATTGAAACAAAACTCTACCATTTCATCTTTTAAGAGTCGAGAAACAGGAAAAAGGTGACTCGATCACTTTTAGATTGGAAACAAGCGTGAAAGGACAAGCACTTGATGACCTTTTCAAATTTAAAGATTTAGAAAAGATCGAAATGACTACTCAGGAGTACTAGGCAAAGGGTGTACCAAATAACCGTGAACTTCAATATACACCTTGGTTTCATAATGAAAGAGAAATCAACCAAGGACTTAACGTATGTGCAGGAAATCTCCCCGAATGTTGTGTCTGGTGTATCACCGGTATAAGGCAGCAGACTCGGCTTCCCACGGATAAAGGGTAGCAACCTAGTGGGGTCTCCCTTTATATACGCAATGGTACGGGGAGCACAAGTTCATACTAGTGCTGGCTAAAGCCAAGAGGAGAATGACAGCTACTAGGTTTAACGACGCCAGAACACGTCTCTAACCTAGACCTCTAAATGTTTCGTTAATGTTTCAATGCTTCCTTAGGTAAATTGAGTAAATTTTATGGTTGATATTCAATTATGTTTCGGTTTCAAGGCCCTACCTAATGTCATCTGACAATCTCCTATATGCAGCTATATGAGAAAAGAAAACTTTTCAATTCGATGAATGTTATCTAGCTAAGGGAAGAGCTTCAAACAATGATGCGACATAAAAAAAACATTGCAAATGAAATCTTTTCCAAACTAGATGACTTTCACTATCCAAAAGTAATTTCAAACATTCAACGATGCAAATAATGCCATGTAATCTATGAAAAATCCTTTTTTTCGAAAACTATGCAATTGTAATCTATGCACAATTTCCTTTTTCCTTTTCAAATAATAAGAATGCACTCAATGCATTAAGTAGGTGGAGTCACCAAATTTTTGTGTAGGTAAATCCTCTCTGCGGACAGAGGCAATCCCTACTAGCCCAGGCCGAGTCTAGCAACAATCGTTCACGCTATAGTGCAAGTTCCTAATTGCAAATAAACCAACTAGCGATGAAGGCTTACCTAGAATCCAACACTGTCGCTTGTAGAGAAAGTAGCGCTCCCATTCCTTAGCTCTGGTAGATCACAATCCTCATGATCTCTGTGATTGGACACCTGCACACGCAAGAAACAAAACAAACGCAAGCGTAAAATCTAGTATATGCAACTATATGTCAGTCAGAGAAGACATAACTCATCATCATAATCATCAACAAGAGTGGAACCATAACCAATAGTCGCTTATCATTAATCAATCAAAGAAGAATACAACCATAGCTCTGACGCTGAATTCTCCTTCGGAGGGTCGCCAGCGGAACACGTCTCGAAAAAGCTTGTCGGGGATGAGACAAACCTCTCTCTTCGGATGTCTCGACAATGATCTCCTTGCTTGGATTTGGCCTTAAGGGAATGAATCAAGGCTCTTGCAGCATAAGGCTCTGATGGCTCTTGGGAACTTGGAGACTAGCTTGCAAATGAGATGAGCAAGCTTTTATAGATGGAGGAAGGGGAGTTTGGATCCCTATAATCATGGGATTGGCCCTATCCTCAAGGAAGCTTCCATGAGAGGTGGCAAACCACTTCCTCTACATGGAGATCCGGAGCCAAACCTCCCAACTCAAATTATATGCTAGTTTATCAATTGGTTAGGACGAAACTTCCGCCATTTATTTTTAAAAAACACTCCTTAAAAGGGCTGGTGCGAGTGCGACTCTGAGACAGAGCGCCAATTGGCGTGCCCTCTTTAAAGGATTTCCCCCATTGGTGCGGGTACTAAACTGGCTCCCCGGACCAATGCAAAAATGGGTGTTTTTAGGGTTTTTCACAAGGAGTTGTCTTCAGGGAAATGAAAGCTCATGTTCAGAGGGATGTCATGAAAGTGGTTTCAAGTCATGTCACTACTCACAGGTCACGGAATGAGCCCTCCAATTGTGCGAGATGGGGAATTGTAGGGACGGTGACAAATTGCTGTGTAACACCCTGTCAATAGCATCTTGGAGCATATTTGGTCTGGTGTATTTTACCAACTCATGGAGAGGCTTCGCTAGCCCATGAATGAACATATATACTCTCCTAGCTGTAGATGAATCTAGCACCATGACAGAAAGTTTTAGGAATTCAGAGATATAGGTCTTCGGATTTCATGACTGCTTGATCTTGGCTAGCTCAACAAAGGGTGCCTCTGGATCTCATATTTCAAATATTTCTACCAACCTCCGAGTGAATTCTGCATAAGGTGTAATATTCCTAAATTATCTTACAACTTATGGGAATATTAAAATTGTGTTTTTTCACTTAGAAAGGTGAATAAGTGGGTAGGAAGACCCATAAAACTTTTTGTTTTGAATAAAACAACTTCTCATGTGAAAGTGGATCATAATTTCAGCCTAATAAAGCACCCTAAGGTGTGGAAAGGGGCTAAAAAATTTTAACTGGATCAACCTTGACCAAATCTACAACGCTGTCATGGAGGAGTGGCCATCAATGAGGTACAATACAGCTTTAGATGGAGATGCCTTGTGTGAAAGGAGTGTTATCATTGGATGTGGTATAGGGTTTGCAAGCTCTTAACTTATAGAAGGAATACGATGGAAGCATTAGAAGGTTGTTTATTTTTATCATATTTTTTAATATATTGTATGTTTATACATATATCTTTCTCTTGTTGTTTAGCTGAGATTGAATGTTGTTTAGCATTGGGTGTTCCTGATCGAGAATCCTACCTCTTCCCATTGAGTAGCTCTTGGGAGAGTTTGTATTGCATTGTCCACTACCTAGCTTAGGGCCAAGCTTATTCTTATAACTAGAACACACATTCTGTTGAGGGTTTGGTTGTTTTTGCAAGCTGCAGCAAGTGGAGACTAGATCTTTCAGATCTATGCCATTTCGGTGCTCCTTTTCAATGGAGGAGGTTTCTACTTCATTTGGAGGATAGTATTGGAGGGCCTGAGCATTGCTTTCATATCTTGGCATCAAGCCAACTATATCTTGATCCCTACAACATAGTATACTTCCAGATCTCCATTATTTCTATAGGTGTAGTTGCAGGGTGGTTCAACACACCATTTCGAGAGTGATTTTCCTAGTGTTGGGGATCTGCCCTTCACTTTGGATATCTATTAAAGGAGGCTATTCTATTTCTCATATCATATCAGTCGCAATTTCCAGATCTATATTTTTTAGTAGATCTGCAATCTTAGATCTCAGATCTACAACTTGTGCTTGGTGTTTTGCTAAAAACCCCAAGGGGGTTCATTAGAAGAGCTTGTATAGTGCATGGATCTGATCTAGATCTAAATTTTTATGCAGGTATTTGATATATATCTTATGTGTAATCTGAAACTCTTGCAGAGCCAATAAATTAACACTGTAAGGCTTTTCTATTCCTTATATATGGTTGTAGCACCTCATTTTTAGGGATTTATTTCATTGGAGGTTATCTTTTCCTATTATGCATCTTAGGGGTCATTTATTACACATATTTTTCTGTTGTAATAACAAATGAAAGGTCTCCATATTAGAATATTTCTATATCTAATATTATCTACATTATTTTCCTATCTTTCTGCATTGTATTGTTGCATTCCCCATTTGGGATTATTACAGTGGTATCGAAGCATCATCTTGGCAGAGCCTATGCATTCTAAATCAAATATGTCTTCTGAAGAAGGATAGCCTCTTACTGAAAGAGAGGAAAGGTATCAAAAGAGAAGCTACAGAATATTTGATTATAATGATGATAAAGAAGAAAAGGGTAAAACCCCTTTATCTGGAGGAATGAAAGGGCAGGAGTTCTCAAGACTTCTTCTCCAAACTATGCATGCGATTAAGAGAGAAATCAGGGGAATGAGGAGGGAAAGACATGGAGAACCCACAAGAATATTTTCACATGAATAAAGCCATAGTTCTTCATACTATGTGTGTGAGCATTCAATCACATAATCAGATCTGTAACGTTATACTATGTTGAGATTTACTACAAGAGAGATGGAGGAAGAATATGCACCAAAGGAGGAGACTTTGAGTGATTATCTTCAAGATTATGAATATCAATGTTGGAGATTCAAGCAGCACTTGAACTTCCAAGTGTTTTTCCAACTGGAGGAGAGAAAACATAACAATCACCACAGAAGTAGAAGAATTAAATTATTTCCGCCAAATTTTGAAGGGTCCTCCACATGCACAGCCAAGGATTGGATTGATTAGCTAGACTCATATTTGCATCTACATCAAGTTTCAGAAAAGGAATCCCTTAAGATTGCAGCGCTGAATATTAAAGGTAAAGCATATGATTGGTGGTTATTTGAGTCCTTTTCATTAAAAAATTCAAACACATCTACTTATGCAAGGTTCACTAGAAAGGTAGTAGAAAGGTTTGGTGATGTAAAACAATCTGAAACTTCTTTGATTGAGCGAGAAAAACATAAAAATTAAAAACCTTTGCATGAGTTGGAAAGATCTATTACACCAAGTCCACTTCAAATTTCTATTGAAGGGGATAAAAACTTGTGTGATACATTTCCAAGGGCAATATTTCCATTGTATAAAGAGATTTCTTCTCAAAATAAAGACATGGAGATTCCTCTTTCAAGGGAAGGCCAAGATCTAGGGTCTCTCATTGTTGATGAGGTATCTGAAATATTGATGAGGAGAAAGAACAGGAACACAATAACAACATTGTCACTTTAGAAGAAGAATCATCACCACATGGGGATAGGCAGGAAGCTATTTCATCAAGAGGAGGAGCATTTGCACTTTTGAAAAATGTTCCCAAGGAGCATCATGTGACAGAAGTAATAGGTAGTAACACCTTGATCAAAGGAGGAGGAGAAAGGGTGGGTCAACATCCAAGGATGAGGAGCATGCACAATTGTTTATTTCAAGGGGTTTATATTCAGAAGAAGGAGATTCATTTATGTAGTAAAGTGAGGGGCACGTCAGTCCACTCATTTATATAGTCTACTTCAAATTTTGATGTCTCTTTACATGGAGGCATTCCACCAGGGAGACCCCCTGATTCAAAGATGAGTAAAGAGTTCTATGAACATGATTTAGCACTTATATACTTGGCTAGAGAAGGAGCCTTGAGAGAAGCTACTACAACGCTAAGAACCTTTGATGGGTTCCAAGGATAGGTAAACAATTTTCTGATATGGACATTGTCATTTCCCACTCGGCTATTTGCACTGGAAGATGATTTAGAAATCTATAATGACATGAGCATGGTGTAAAATGGACACTCCATAGTCTTGGAGATGAAAATGATACCTCCACACATGAGAAAGATTTCTGAATATGACAATCGGTCATTAAAACTCTTTCATGAATGGGAAAAACTATGGAAGTTTTGGAAGAAAGATACCATCCAAGAGGAGGTTAACTTCCATGTACTTCATTCTTGTCTTGAGAAATATCAGAAGAAAGGGAGGTAGAAAAATAGGGCTGACATTACTCCAACATGTGGCTTTGGCATTAAGCATGTCAAAGAGGAGAGCCATGATATTATAGGAGCTTCAATTCAGATTTCTACTGCGCTGTCATTCTTGGGAAGCCTAGATCCATATTGGGGGTCCCAACTCTTGGTAGAATATTCCAAGAACCTCTTCACATGTAAGGTTCTTAATGGGAAAGTAATGGATAGGAGGTATAGAGTGGTTGATGGAGTCATCTATTACCATTATTAAATCTACTTGACTAGAGACTCAAAGCTCAAGGATGAACTACTACATGCAGCCTATGAGATCTTGCTTTCCAGTCCCACTGAATTCATTAGAACATAACATATTATCTTGGAGGGATTCATGTGGAATGCTTCAAATAGGAGATGCACTATCACATGAGTAAGTTCATATATTGTTTGGAGGTTGAGGAGAGACATAGCTATTTGGAAGAGTTATCATTACCACCTCCTTATTAATTCGGTGTGAGAGCAAGCTTATCGATGAGCTACCTCACTAGTTTGAACGAAGTGTATGGTAAGGATTGTATTTCTGAGCATCATAATATACTTACTATATACTTTCATTCTCTTACCACTCATGTAGAGAGAATTTCTCCAAGAGGGGGTGCTCTTTCTTATTCGCTTCATGAGCTATTTGGAATCATGAGCAGTGATAATCTTGATCACTCCCTAGGATATTTTGGGGAGATGATATATTATTTATGGTGTGCCTCATTGACACCAAATATCATACAACTTATCCAAGTGTGTGAGGAGAATGGGGCAGCAAACAAGTGGTGGGAGAAACACTTGTTTTATCATATTTTGTAGCAGTTGGAAACAAACTTTCATTGGTTGCACATGAGGGATCATTGTCCTTCTCCTTTACTACATATGGCAGCTTCCATGACTTTAATTGTGATTCCATATGTTGATGATGTTCTTATGTTTATTGGGAACATGGTTGGAGTGAAGGCACATTGGTTGGATGTGTCCATGGGGAATGAAATTTCCCACACCTTTTATGCTTCATGCTTCAAGGGGAGCATGGGAGATGATAAGGCCACTATATTAGATCACTTGTTTCTTTATGAGGCGGGCCATATGATTGTTTGGAGCACTTGGAAAATGCCTCTCATGAGAGTTTGGGGGGATATTTTCCATGAATTACCAAGTTGGAAGATGATTCATTTCATTTGGATGATAGCATGGAGATTAGAGTTTCTCATTTTGGTTGAAGCACCCAACATTTATCATCTCTCATACCTTAAGGAGGCCAAAGGACATCATATAACTCTTTCCATATATCTCCCACTTCTTCATGATGAAAGCTATTTGGTTTATTCACCAAAGACAAACTTGTATTCTTGGGAGGAAACAAATCCACTAGAGACTTTGCAATACCCTTGTAGTTGCTTGAGGAAAAGAAAAATTTTGGAGGGGGGGATTGTAATATTCCTAAATTATCTTACAACTAATTGGGATATTAATTTTTTTTTTGTCACTTAGAAAGGTGAATAAGCGGTTAGGAAGACCCATAAAACTCTATTTTTGTGAATAAAACCAATTCTCATGTGAAAGTGGATCATAATTTTAGCCTAATAAAGCACCCTAAGGTGTGGACAGGGGCTAACAGATTTTGAATGGGTCAACCTTGACCAAATCTACAGGGCTTTCATGGAGGAATGGCCATCAATGATGTACAACGTAGTTTTAGATGGAGATGCGTTGTGTGAAAGGAGTGTTATCATTGGATGTGGTTTAGGGTTTGCAAAATCTTAACATATAAAAGGAAGAGGATGGCAGCATTAGAAATTTTTTGATGTTTTTCATATTTTTGACTATATTGTCTGTTTAGAAATATATCTTTCTCTTGTTGTTTAGCTGAGATTGAATGTTGTTTAGCATTGGGTGTTCTTGATCAGGAATCCCACCTCTTCCCTTTGAGTAGCTCTTGGGAGATTTTGTATTGCATTTTTCACTATCTAGCTTAGGGCCAAGTTTCTTCTTTAAACTACAGTGTAGATTCTATTGAGGGTTTGGTTTTTCTTGCAAGATGCAGCAAGTAGAGGCTAGATCTTTCATAAATATGCCATTTCAGTGCTCCTTTTCAGTGGAGGAGGTTTCTACTTCATTGGGAGGACAGTATTGGAGGGCTTGAGCCTCATTTTAATATATTTGCATTAGGCCAACTATATCATGATCCCTACAATGTAGTATACTTCCAGATCTGCATTATTTCTGTAGGTGCAGTTGCAGGGTGGTTCAGCACACCATTTGGAGAGTGATTGTCTTAGTGTTGGGGATTTTCCCTTCACTTTCGAGATCTATTGAAGGAGGATATTCTACTACTCATATCATATCAACCACACCTTCTAGATCTATATTTTCAGTAGATCTGCAGTCTTATATCTTACATCTACAACTTGTGCTTACCGTTTTGCTGAAATCCCCAAGGGGGTTCATTAAAAGAGCTTGTATAGTGCATGGATTTGATTTAGATCTAAATTTTTATGCAATTATTTGCTCTATATCTTATGTGTCATCTACACTTTTTGTAGAGCTAGTAAAGTAACACGGTAAGGCTTTTACAATCTTTATATATGGTTGTAGCACCTCATTTTGAGGGATTTATTTCATTGGAGGATATCATTTCTTGTTATGCATCTTATGGGTCATTTATTACACATATTTTGTTGTTGTAATAACAAATCAAAGGTATCCATATTGGCCTATTTCTATATCTAAGATGATCTATGTTATTTTCCTATAGTTTTGCATTAGATTGATGCATTCCCCATTTGGGAATATTACATAAGCAATCAAATTTTCATGCCCCAATGTGGATAGACCATGAAACCACCATTCATGTCCTTCACCTTCATGGTGTAGGCCTGTTATCTTAATAGCTTAGATCTCTTGTACCTGGTTCAACTGGAAATAGATGTCTAATTTTTCCACCCAAGCCTTGGTTGTGCACTTGGATGACCCATCAAAAGAAGAAAGAAAGAATCTACCCATAGTATGCTCCAGATCCTTGTTCTACATGTACCCTCCACTTCTATTATTATTACGGGGTCTCCTATTATCCTTGATATGACTGAAATCCTCAAAGTTTATATTCTCCTTGAATCTTTGACAATGAGACTCGTACTCTGGAGTGTAATCACCAAGAATATCTTGTTCTTAGGGTCCTCCACCCCCATTTCAAACTACTAGGAATATAGGCATGGTGGAGCAATGGGAAAATTTCCGCATTACCAGTTGCCTATACCAGTGATGTGAAGTGTTGAAGCTTTTTCCATGTAGAAACACTCATGGGGTCTCCTTTTTCCTTTCCATCCTCATCTCCCTGATTTGTTTGGAAATATCATGCATGGTTTGGAGAAGAAGCTTTGGAAACTCCTTTTCATCTATTTATCCTGATATTGGAGTCTTTCCTTTGTCCTCTTTGTTGTTTGTATAATAAAACCTCCGAACTTTATTAATATACCACTTCTCCTGTTTCGTAAGAGGATATTCTTCTTCTTATGACATAGATCTAGTGCTTCACAAGCTAAGCCAAGATTATGCTATGATACTATAGTAATATTCCAAAATAGGAAAAACAGGAATATGGAACATAAAACAGTAAAATACAGTAAATATCAATACATTAAAAAATGAGAATATCATTGATCCATTTTATTATATATGATAGCAGAAAAGAGAGTGCAAGATCTTGAGGGAACCACACTCGAGTTAGGCAAAATAATCGTCAAATGACCCTATACATCAATACATGAAAAATTATTGCCACATAAACTGCTAGGAGGCCATGACTGCGCAATCCCTGTTAGAAATACTACTGCTAGAAACTAGCAATCCATTGATCTGCTAATATAGTGCTTAGAAAATGTTGGGATCAGAGATCTAGGCTTTCTAGCACAATTCCAAGATAACCCAGAAACGGTTTCCAAAAATACACAAGATGAAAAATGAAGCCCTAGGGCTGAATTATGCTCTGAAGCTGTGAAAATTCTGAGAGTTGGCTGATTTGATATGAAAATAGCTGATAATCCTCCCCATTGAATTTCTAGAGGAAGGGTTTCTCCCCTCACAGGAAAATAAGCTCAAGAACTTCGGTTACAAACCCTCCACTGAAACTGCCCTCATGAATTGCGCAATTTATAAAGGAGACTACACTGTTGGAGGTGGTTGAAGAGTGGCCAAATGTAGGATGCTGGAATGAAGCTCAAAGGAACCTCTCCTGAGTGGGCACTCAAAGTCCCCCGAGGATGAGGGTGGGATTTCCGCCCAGAACCACCCTTGTGCTAAGCAGCACAACAAACTCCACTAAACATCTAAAGAGTGCAGAAAGTCATAAAAGACCAAACATAAACAATATTTAGAATTCTCTCTATCACTAACATCCCCTTCTTTATATCCATTGTGAACATCCTCCCCCTTGGTCATGTTAGCACCCAATCTGAACCTCAGGCTGAAAAAGGAAAATCAGGGTAACAACTAAACCATGCTCCACCTTGTAGCTATCCATACAAGGACAGGAGAGGGCTCTCTCCATAGAATATATGCTCAATAAAATAATAAAGAACTGATTTTCAGGCTAGATATATGAATGGGAAAAGGGATTTTAATAAATGACTGAATTTTCAGGGATGTATGGGACAAAAGGATAGCATGAGCTGAGGAATTAAATCAAGATACAAAGTATTTCATGGGGCAAGATAGGCAGGAGATTTAGCAATCAAGTTGAAATAAGATGGAGTGGAAAGACTGTTGAGAAAGCTGAAAAGGGCATAATAAATGAATCCTTTTCAAATAGAAGAAAACACACAGAGTATGAATGATTCCCCAAGGTAGAGCATATAAGAATGGATTCTACCTTTCTGACTTGAAAACATTCAACTAGAAATGTTTGTGAATGAATGATGGAACATAACAATGTACATATGAAACATAAAGGAGAGACATAAGCTAAAACTCATACCACATGAATCTCTTAAATCAGAGCTGCATCACTTTATTTAATTCCCTGCCAAACTATACAATGGAGTGCAGAGCTCACTACCACACTATTTTCCTACTTCTGAGTTTTCAGACCTCGGATTTTTCAGACCTTTACATATAATTAGAATTTACAATAAATAGACAGATTTGCAGGAATACAAATCGATGGGAAGAGGAGGAATCACAACTGAAGATGGAAGGCCAAAATCCAACAATCGCTCAGTAAAGGGAGAGCTGCGTTACATTATTTCATTTGAAATTTTTGGATATCCAATGAGGAGGTGAAAACTGTATCGTGGATCCTTTTGAATTATTACTGAAGATGTGACTCTTACAATTTTGTTTCTCGGCCTCTGGCATTTCGCTTTCCATTAGTTCTTTATTCTCTAGCTTTTGATAGAACACTAAAAAAATGAATTTATGCTTTTCATGTAGGGAAAAATACATTTTAAATGGGAAAAGGGAAGGGAAATGGAGGCGGGAACCACATAAATCGCAATCACAGTGAGCCGGGCGAAGGGATATCATATATGAAACAAACAGTGTAATCACAATCGGAATGGAGCGGGAGCGGAAAAAAATGTTTAATATAATGAAACATATTAATATGAATAAACATATTGTAATATGTTCATCGCAATTGGAATGGAGATCGGGGAGCAGGCAGAGTGATATTATATAATCGCAATCGAAAATCGGAGTCGGGGAGGGGAGCAATATATATGAAATAAAACTTCCAATGTGATTGGATGGGAAAAGCCTTTGTATAAATAAATATAATCAAAGCTTTCGGATTACAAAGGAAAAGGCCTTTTATTATATGGATGGGCAGAAGATTTAAGTGGTGGGATCGGCAGGTCAATTGTAATCGGAGATCGGGAGCGGGGAGTAATTGCAATCGCAATAGAGCATAAGGGATTTGCGATGCGATCGGAGGAGGGGATGTGATTCATTGTGGGTCGTCCGATCGGCGGGAGTAATCAATGGTCGGATGGGAATCGGGAGTTGCAATCAGAGGATCGGGGAAGGGACTTGCGATTGAGTCAATCGGAGCGATGGTGCGATCGGCGGATCAGAGGTAAGTTGCGATTGCGATGATCGGAGTTAAGTGCGATCAATCGCATCGCAAGTGTTTGCGATGAACCGATCGGAACTCTTCATATAAATGTTGTGATTGAACAATTTTTGCGATTGCGATTTATAAAAAAGAACTTTAAACTTTATATTATAAGGTTTCTATTATATGCGTGGTGGGGAAGTGGTTTATACAGCGGGGGGGTTATAATATGATATAACTTTGCTATAAAGTCTATGGGTATGGAAAAGGGGAAGTGGTTTTAATTAAATCGCATATGTATTCAAAGTTTTATAATGCGATTTTATAATCAGAAAGGGGATAAAAGGGGTTCTTAAAGGGAATTGAACATAAAGTTAAAAGGGAAACATGTGAAATATGGGGGGCTTAGGGAATAGAGGGCTTTTACTTCACTTAAGCGTAAAATTCAATCCAGAAGTCAGTTTTGAGAGTGTAGTATACCGTTGGAAAGATTTTTCCGGGCTCTTTCTGATGGATCTACATTGAAAATGTTTTGGTGCTGAAAATGCTATGGAAAACTTCTCTGAAGGTAGGGAAATCACTTTGTCGAGATAACAGCTTCTGAATTGTGACTGAAAGGCAAAGTATTATGTTTTCACCTCAAAACATGGTTTTGAGGTGAAAATTACATCAAAATGAATGAATGATATCTCTAATCCTCCTGGTGATATAATTTTGAGTTTATTGACTTCCTCATGACCTTACTAATCTTTATTGACACTTGACTCATTAATTTTACCATGGTGAGACCTTAGAGACTAATGAGACCCATCCTATGACCTACTAATATGATTTTGAGAATGAAAGTGACTAATGACTGAAGACCATAGGGAGGAAAGTCGGCAAGTACCTCATGAGGGAAAAATGATAAAAATTACTACCATCAATGAATCCATGACCTAGCGGAATGGTGAAATTTATTCGGTATGAGACACCTAATATGCAAATGTAAAAGAGCAGTTTTGATCACTGATGGCAGTACGACTAGACTAACACTAACAGGTCACACTCATTAAATATGATACTCTCATGGAGGCTCCCTCTCATTATGACTGTGCTATCCTCCAATATCTCTCCACTACCTCCATGACTGCGATGTTGATTTGGTCAATATTGACCCCATCCACATGCATTGACCCCCATTCAAACCAAGGAGTGCTTTATTGAACTAGATACACTGATCCACTTTCATACTAGAAGTTGATTTATTCCTACTAAAGAGATTTATGGGTCCTTCTACCCTCTTATTCATCTATCTTATTGAAAAAAAAAATTAATACTATAGCTAGCCAAAATATAATTACGAATATTACATTATGCGAAAACACTAAGGACGGTGTATCATGATGACGTGGTATGGTAATCAAGAGTGATCTATTATGACTGGACATGCAAAGAGGAGTATTAACCGTGTATATGTATCAACGAGGGGAGGTGAAGCAGTGGAGCGATGGAGCGATGGAGTGACGTATGGTATGTAGTATGGCATGGGGATGGCCTATTGGAGGTGAGACTGCAAGTTCGATCATGTGTGGAGGGGGTGTAATCCACAATAGTAACAGAGGAGAGCGGTGGCAGAGGGAGATATGGGGAGGAGAAAGTGTGACACATTACATTGCCGACAAAAATGCACAGTTAGTCACGCCAAAATATAACAATGAACCATGAAACAATTATTCACAGAGGAGATTGCCACAACTTTAAAGTAGACCATACCATGATGCAAGATCGAGAAATTTCTTCAAAAAAATGAATGATATTACCTTATTTTTAGCCTCTAGTTGTCAATCCCCAACTGAGGTCGAGAGTTCGGGCCTCTCTCCATGCTCACAACACTAGATTTCATTCCTCCACAACCTTCTAACTGTTACACACAAATATTTGGGACAACATGGTTATGAAAGGAAGGAAATGGTAGGAAATGCAGGACAAATTCTATGTCAAAGGGAGTGGCAGAGGATAGAGAATAATGGGAGACAATGACAGGAGTTTCAACACAACAACTAATTTTGGGAGTTGGCTCTGGTACCATTCAAACCATGAGGTAACTCCTCAGATAAAATGTGATTTTTCATTAAGACTGATCATAGATATATACATGGAGAGAGATACTGTTAGGCTTCTTCTCCCAATGTCTCTTCATATTCCAATTTTCTTTATTTTCTATTTACACTATTTTTCATAGATTACCTAATCCCAAATATTAGGTATCAACAAAATCTAAATTCATATGCTGTGGAGTTGACTATCATTATTATCTCTACTTTTTGTTGTTGCTTTCAAGTATTTCCCTGTAATTTTTTAATCTTTAAAAATTTTCAATTTTCAAATGGTTATTTAAGTATATTGTTAGTTTTTCTCCTTATTTCGTTTACTACTTTGTTTGAGATCCTTAATAAAAATATGGACTGTGGCCTATGTGTACAGCAAGAGATTGAAGATATCATAAGGAATTTGTGCATTAAGTATCATAAGGAAGTTGTGCATTAAGGAAGTTGTCTATTTATCATACTAGTGGACTGAATGGATTGTGTGCTTGTAACAAAATTTATGGATTTATGAATGGAAGCACTGAGATTAGATATGTGTTTCAATTGTCTTGTAGTAAGAGGTTGAAATTTGATATGTTACTACTTTGGTTCTAGTATATAAATTAAAATAAGTGCCTTCTTGGAGAACTCTCATAGTGTCATTAGATAGTGACCAAGTTGATGACTGGACTGCTCTAAGAGTGCCTTCTATCATTAGGAGGGCTAGAGCTTGAGACGCATGTCTTGTAAGTTATCCACTTTGCTATTAAATTGGATAAAAATTCACAGATTTGTAGCATAAAACCTAATTTATTCTTGTCAAAATTAGAGTTATTTTGCAAAAAACAATCGGTTTTGCAAAAAACAATCGGACAAAGGCAAAATGCAATGAATGGACTGCTCTAAGAGTGCCTTCTATCATTAGGAGGGCTAGAGCTTGAGACGCATGTCTTGTAAGTTATCCACTTTGCTATTAAATTGGATAAAAATTCACAGATTTGTAGCATAAAACCTAATTTATTCTTGTCAAAATTAGAGTTATTTTGCAAAAAACAATCGGTTTTGCAAAAAACAATCGGACAAAGGCAAAATGCAATGAATTTTACATAGCTTTAGTCTAGTTAGAAATTTTGGTTTTGTTTTTGCTTTGAAAATCATGGAAATTTTGGTAAGATTTTAAGAAAATCTGGTAGTGATTTTTGTAAATCTAGGTTATAGCTATCAAACAACAATATTTTGGGTGCCCTAAATGTTTTTGACGGTGCTGAATCCATTTTCATTTTCAAAAGCGAGATTCAAACACTGCTACTACAAGAATTCATAAAAAAAATTTCCAAGATTCCGGCCACCTTTGACGGTCTAGGCAATTCCTCCATCAACGTAAACAACTCCTTTTACATATAACTTATTAGACGGTATGTTACCATAAATTTGGACAAATTGCACAAAACTACATCTCTCGATGGTAAAAAAAAAAAAAAAAACACTAAACCCGTCCTGTCTAATTTAATCTAAATAATCTCGTGTTAATGGTATTTTATCTCACCTAAATGGAAAAAAATACCATGAACCGATTGTGATGCAAAACAAGAAACAAGAATTTTAATTTGAGGTGATTAAATAACAGAATTGACTACCTAAATTTTCCCAATAACTTGAGGTTAAACAGTTATGTCCAACACACCATTTGGGATCCCTTGCAAAAACCAAACAATAACTGCATGTTAGATCCCTTGCAAAAAGCAAACATGTGGCCATATGAAGGAATCGTTCGAACATTCGAAATCGTTCTGGAAGCACTTGTTTTACTCAAACCACAAGCTGGGTTTAGGGTTCCAAAAACACCCACACCTTGAATTTTCCGAACCGAAAACATAAGACATCCCTATTTGCAAATCCAGATATTTCAGACTCCAAATCAACGATAGGGTTTCAAATTACCCATTAATAAGAAATTTCCTACTTCTACTTTAAGAGTCACTGAATCTAGAAATTAATGATTGGGTTCCCTAATTAATAATTACACTCACGACTCACCTTCAGGTGTGGATCAATGGAGAACTTGTACTTTCCAAGGAGGACCCTGGAACGACGCGAAATAAATTTAACAGAGTGAAATGTCGAAATCCCAACCTGTATGCTTGTAGAAGACCTCAGAAAACATTTTTTTTGGATATGCATGAACGACATATAAAAAATATAAATATTCATTTCAAGGTCTCTTTTTTTTGGGGGCAGGAGGGGGAAGGGGCCTATGGATCCAATCCAGAGGTGTTTATCAGAAAATATAACCATCCAATGGAATGGTCCGACATCTCAGTCCACAACCACGATAATATGAACCCTACAACCAGAAGCACCGCTAATTCACTTAGGTCATTGGAGAAAAACAAAAGAATAGATTCATAAATTTTAGCTTGTAACTATGACCTTTCCTACCGTAGGAAGTAGTATAACCTTGGGGATTGGTTTCCTGGATCCTGGCCAGAGAAACCCTGTAAAGAACATGTGAATTTCGAAGCAATGAGTATGATACACATTAATTTTGTAAGGTATTTAAAACATAAAAATTCAATTCCATATAATCTGTAACGCCGATGCAGTGCGGAATAAATGAAATCTATTACAGAAACCTCAGGAGGAATTAACTTGCTTAGGAAAACCATTTTCCTTTTTGCATGTACACATCAGTAAAAACCTCGCATTGGACAGGAACAAAAGAAACAAAAAGCCATTAAATGATCATCGAAATATTTCTCCCATTTCATTCGAGACATCCGTCAGAAATGCATGAGATATATGCATGTTGGCGTTGGCACTGAACTGCATGCCAGATACACGTGTTGGTGGTTGCGATAAATCACGACCTGTTGGTGTTGGTAATAAGTCATGTTTTTGTATTGCCTGCTGACATATATAGTATCAGAACTATTTTTTAGGTTATTCATATTTTATTTTTTAAGGTTATCCATTAAAAAAAGGTTAAAATTTTGGATTTTAATCCTTACAGCAAATTGGAACTTCTTGCTTCCTGTCAGTTTAAATGTTTTTCTGAATATGATTTTGCTGAAGGAAATAGTCCCCATGGTTCAATCATTTTTCGTACAACCTGCAATGAGTTTGTATAACAGAGTTATATTTAAGGTTCTGCCAACAGCCCACCACGCTCCATCATCCTACCATGGCTTCAGGGCAGACTAGACTCGGAAGTCTTCTTGTGTGCAGACGATATTTCTGTTCCCCACACAGAATAAAAACAATTGAATCATCTACTTCATGGATCTAGCGTTAACAGAACAGAAACATGAACGTATATATATTCTAACATGGATCTGACATCCCTGTATATATCGAATATAAACCTTGTAGTTATGTCAAACATATTTGCTCTTTAATCAAACATAATTGTCCCGTGTATCTATCTTGGATCGAGGTATTCGGAAGCACAAAGACATATCTACACGAATGGCATGCACTTATTTAACTATATGCTTTACTATATATATATATATGACGGCCGGGACTAATAAGATGATTTTATTTGACAATATATAATAAAATAAAAATAAAAATAATAATTAGAAAAAAAAAATATTATTATCTTTTTACATCTTGAACACAATATAGTTGGGATTAAAATGAAAATGAAGGTAAATTTCAATTCTCTGTTCAAATATGATAAAATGTCACTATACAACTATCTTATATTAATCAAATAAAGTTACATATTTATGCATGAGGTATAGTCTTAAAATAGAGAAACTTTCTTTGACGCACAATAAGTTGGTTGAGGGAATATCTCAACCTTACACCAAACTAGGAACTTAGTTTTACCTAACCTATGAAATAGGAATAGACTCTATACATAGATTTTCACAACTAAAGACAAGTAGGAATTACATATTCCAACACTCCCCCTTAATGACTACTTGTCTCAATATCCATCTGCCAAATCTAGCTGTGGTCAAACATAAGAAAAAAAGGATATGTCCATGTCCATACAAAGGAGCAACCATCCACTGGAATGCATGGGTACCAACTGTTGCAACCACTGGTCTCATAGGATGTCCTTCATATACATGGTTCTGTCAACCATTATCACTGCATACTTGTACCTGTATCTACAGATCCCCCTCCAACGTGGGTTTTATCGGATGACCCGTAACCATGCTCTTCCTTCATCGAGGTTTTATCGGATGACCCGTAACCATGCTTTTCCTTCATCGGTGAACTCTCACCGACAGTAGATCTGTCTTAGATCTCTTCGGAAAACTTTTACCGGATCCCTTCATCGGCGACCTTACACCGGATTTATTCATTGGTAAAAATTCACCCGGTCTCTTCATCAGTGGGTGAACAAACCAACACTGCAAAATGGTTTTTGGCTGACTACAAACCTGTAGTTAAAAAGTGGTTTTGAGATTACCACGAACTTTTACGGGGATACACATGCCTTTACAAGGCTTACATCCTCGAACTCTTTGAGTTAACAGGTACATTCAATGACCACAACAAAACCATCCTAGACTTGCTTACCATTCAACTGTGTGACTCGTTATACAACATGCTATTGAGTCTATTCCAAGAAACTCACACAAAACAAACTTTCATTTTCATTTTCCATCATCCTTTAAATGTTGCCACTGCTCCTTTACATCATATTTTGAAATGTTCACATCTTGGGCATCTTTCTCTTTATCAATTAGAACTTGGAACTCCATATTAACCTGTCATTTGTTAGAGTAGTCAATTTTAACAAAACATAACTTCATATTGAGGTGACTAATCTCAATATGTATATTAATTTTAGTTCCAAAATATTTTCATCACTAAAAAAATCCCAATTACCCAATCAAGCACTAACAAATATCTTCAATACACATCTTCAAACTTTTGTTGGTTTCCACAAGCTTTTCCTGACCACTAACAAGCAAAACATACTTCTCTGTCATGTGAAAGGCTTCTCACAACTCTTCACCTAACTTTTGTCTACTAGAAGACACCAAATATTCATCATAGTGCTTAGCAATGGATAAATCTGACTTTGCAAGTACCATTTTAATTAAATCAATTGAGAATTGAAAAAAAAAATGGCCATTGGCTTGTAATTCTTCTTGTATCCTTTTGTACAGGCTGCTCCGAGGCCTGCTCCAATACCAAGCCATGCAGGTAAAACAAATCTAGTTTGTGTCCATGAAAATATCCATGGAATTGCATGGAGATGCCCAATCCCAGAAGACTTTTTCCTCCTCGTTGGACAGCTTCCAATATTTAGATTACCGAGCTCTGCTTTAGGAGTGACTTCACGGAAGTACAAAACTATTCATTTTCATAAACAATGCTTCTATAATATTGCTGACTGACTTCGGATACGTTTTCTATTACCACTCGCCAATTCACAAGGGCATGTAGCTTTGATATCACGTACTGCACCAGATTACAAGGGCATGTAGCTTTGATATCAGGTACTCCGCCAGATTCTTCTCTGCCCGGGGGATCTCTTTCGATTGCCTGGGCTTCCCATTGGCCTTCGTTGTTTTCGCATCACCTTCGGGAAGAAAACCGGAATTGGAAGCCAGGAACCGCAAGAGGGTCTCGTTAAGGGTTGTCAATCCCAAGACAAATTCTTTCTTTATGAAACCCTTTTGCTCGTGATGTCCATCGACTAGATACAGCACCTGGCTCAGCGCCTCCAGCTCATGTAACAGCTGCTTTTCACTGGAATCCATCTGGTCTTCCTCATCAATTGCATTGATCTCAACACAATAAAGTTAAAAACCCCGTCTTGCATTTGCTACTAGAATGAATCCATGAATTCGATCTCCTGACCTACATTTTTAATCATTTTCTGGGCTATTTCAACTCCGCTTTTGCGGTGCAATCACATTTCAAGTAATTATCTCAATATAAACCATACACACAACAGGTGTACTCTGGCAACACCACATTCGCTTGAGTCTCACAGCCCTACTCGATGAAAAACTTACATAATTTTTTTTTATTTCCCTCAGCCCACAAGGGGCCAAGGCCAGGCCCAAACGAGCTCTGATACCAAGATAAAATGTCACTATACAACTATATTATATTAATAAAATAAGTTTACATATTTATACATGAGGTATAGTTTTAAGATAGAGAAGCTATATTTGATGCACAATAAATTAGCTGAGGGAATATCTCAACCTCACACCAAACTAAGAACTTAGTTTTACCTAACCTATGAAACAGGAACAGACTCTATGCATAGAAAGTTACAACTGAAGACAAGTAAAAATTACATATTCTAACAAAATAAAAGTTGAATGAATTGAGAAAAGTATAATAAAATGTAACTTTTTATCTTCTCAAGACTTTAGATGTTCTTTGAAAAAATTTAATTTCTTTAATTTAATTTATTGAATAACATATACCATAAGAATATTGAATAAAGAGAAAGTGCATAGGGTGAAAGTGTAGAAACCATGTCCATGTACTCAGAAGACACGTCTTGGTCCTTATATAATATCATAAAAAGCAACACTGCTAACATACATATATATATATAACACTTCGCTATGACATCGCTCTTATTTCTATTTTGGTTTAAAACCTGTAGAATGGGATCAATTCTAAAATCACATGGATATATATATATATATATATATATATATATATATATATATTTTATTTTGTAAAATTTAAATGAAAGAATTCACATCTATTTGTTGTAAAATTTAAATGAGAAAATTTGATATGGTGAATTGTGGGCTGGTTTTAAATAAAATATGTGTAAATATTAATAATTTGTTGTAATTTTTTATTAAATAATATTTTTATTTTATAATATTGTTAAAGAAGAAGATATTTTTATACATGATTAGGGAAATGTATATTGTAATTTGGATCAAAATATATTAACTTTTAATTAATTTGTAAATTTTTAAAAATTATTTGTAAATTTTATTAAAAATTTTGTAATTTCAAGGAGTAGCTCAATTGGTCATTAAAGACATGTGAAATCTGTGAAAATTTAGAGATTCATAGTTCAAATTCCCCACTTGTAACTTGGTTTATGGAGAGAAAAAAAACCATAAACCTTAAAAGTTTACTAATAATTTTATATTCTAATATTTTATTTATAAATATATTTAAAACTAATTTTATATAATTTAAAATCAATTTATCAAAATTAAAAATTATTAAAAATATTAAAAATACTCAATCTCAAACCAAAAAAAAAATTATCCAATAAAAAATAACTCATAATCTCAAAACAATTAATTTATCCAATAAAAAATTTAGATATTTACATTTAGCCCATGCATGGATCGACTTCAATCATTTATATTAGAATTCACTTGTGAAATTTGTGAGGACCTTCTTTTTACATTCACTCATTTATTCTTCCTGTGGACATCAGGCTACGCTCTAAAGTTTGATTTATGGCTTTAACCACCTTGATGTGGAGGATGCTAAACAAATCATAGGGAACCCATTTAAATCGACACAAATATTGTCTTAATCTTATCGACATGTGCATGTTTTTTCATGATTTAATAAACATTGCAATGTCAATTATGAAGAAAATTAATGGTGCTGTATATATCCAATGAAATACGAATGCTTGAGTATCAATGAATAAACAAATAAATCTTGATAGTAGAATCTTTTTTGAAGGTTTGCTTTCAAATCTAGTATATTAGAAATATTGTGATGTAATGTTTAAAATTTTGACTATATTAATTATATATATTAAATGAAATTAAATAAAAATAAAAATGGAATGGAATGTAAATATTTTAATTTGGTTAAAATAAGTAATAAATAAATAAAATTATATAAAAATAAAATAATAACAAAATTTAAAATAGTTTATGGTATTGAGGATTTATGGTATTGATTTATGATATTCATGTGGGATATAGCTTATTTAAAAAGTGGCTAGTCTAAATCTGTTTCAATGATTGACATGAATCAAATATTGTCATATACAAACCTTTTTTTAAATGAAAAGAAATTTGATCTCTCTTTAAGCTTGCTAAATCCTAAAATGAGATTAATCTAAACTGATTTTTAATATTAATTTTTAATATTGTCATAATTTTTCCTTAAATTTAAAAAAAAAACATATATATTTGAAAATACCCAAATCAAATAATCCAATTAAGTCAATAAATTCCCCAAAAAATATCTATAGCCCAAAAAAATAAATCCACTTGGTTTTAGACTTGTACATTAATCCCAAGTGTAGTAATATGGCAGGTGGGTTCCAAGCAAACTCTAGGGACATTGGAAGTTGGAGCAATGGTAGCACCTAAAAAACCAGCATCTATGGAGCGATTGGACCTTATTGACCGAGGCACAATCTAGCTTTTTATGATATATATTGCGATTTGAAAGATTTTAATATAAGTAATTTATAAGTTAATGAATGTTTATTTCATTTTGATTTTCACATTTATCTTGAAGAATTTTAAATTTTTAATAAAAAATTAACTATCCATTTTATTTTATTTTTAAATATGAACATATTTATTGATACATAGAATGTTTTTAGTAAAGCTAACTCAGTAAAATGATTATTTTTGTTCTATATTTCCCTATATAGAGACATGTCACTAAGCATAAGCATGAAGCAATTTTTTATAAGTTGGTATTATAGTACAATTTTATACTAAAAAAGATTATTAAATTTATTATTAAAATGGTGTTTTTTTAAATGAAGTAGAGTACAAATAAATATTTGTACGGTTCAATTTATAAAACATTTTTTTAGTTTAGATGGGAATGTTTGTAGTAGGTGGAAGCATATGTGTGTGGATTTACAATTAGTGGTATATTGGATTTTGTAATCTTTCTCAGGTTAATCAGTCTAGGTAATAGTAGCTTAAGAAATCTAAATCTAGATCCAATGTGTTTTATATAAAGTCTTAGTGAGTTTGAAACTTGTAATCATGCAATGGAAATGAAAATGGAGTTTTAATTTAAGAAGAGAATTTTTAATGGTGGTAACTCAAATTTTAGGTACTATATTATCAATAATATTTTTAGTGAATTATTATATCATTAATAACATTTTTATATCTCTCAAATTTATATTAATTTTTAAATATTTTTTGTTATAATATTATGGACTAATATGATGGCTTATGAATAGATGTTCCAAAAATTATTTTATAATCAAAATATTTTATAATAATATAACAAATTTTTAATCATGGATATTCATTTTCACCTTACCATAGATATTATTAGCTTGTAGATAAGTTTTGTTACAATACCTTGAGCTAATACCATTACCTATCAATACCACATGCCCAAAAAACATAACTTACTTTAATATCAAAATATTTTATAACAATATGACAACATTCTTAACCATGGATATTATTAACCTGTAAATAGGCTTTGTTACAATACCATGGTTTATCAATACCACATGCCCAAAAAACATAACTTGTTTCACAACCAGACTATTTTATCACAGTATGACAATATTACCTTGGATATTATTAACTTGTAAATAGGATTTGTTACAATACCATCGCTTATCAATACCACATGCCCAAAAATCATAACTTATTTTACAATAAAAATATTTTATAACAATATGAAAAGATTATTAACGACCTAGTCTAGTTTTTCCCTAAAAATCATGGAAATTCCAGTAACATTTTAAGAAAATCCAGAAGGATTTTTGTAAATCCAAGTTATAGATATCAAAATTAAGTATATTTTTTTTCGGACCATCCAAATAATTCCTCAGCCTCCATAGACAACTCCATTATTAACCATGGATATTCACACCCATTTTACTATGGATATTATTAACTTGTAAGTAGGATTGTTTACAATACTGTGGGCCAATGCCATGACATATGAATACCACATGTCCAAAAAACATAACTTTTTTACAACCAGCGTAGATCCATCTTAAATCCGGATCTATCAATCGCCGAGAGGGATCAAATCTCTTGAGGTGAAAACCTCTTTTTTGAGTGCAAAAATTGAGGAAAGGTTTTCGCCTCGAGAGATTTGATCCCTTTCGACGCTTGATAGATCCGGAGTTAAGATGGATCTAGGCTGGTTTCAATCGTGTGTGACCAAGGGAAATCTATCGATAATATGAGGAACATATGCTTAATTTTATCAATAATATGTAAATACATCTAATATTAACATAACCATTTTAAATATGTTAAATATGTCTCAGATTTATTGAGTCATTTTAATTTTAAATTTGATTTATCTCAGTTTGTTGAGATGATAAATATTGTAAAATAAATTTAATGATGAAATAAAATTTTGAATGCAAAGTAACAATGTAATAATATGTAATGATAGAAACTGTGAATAATAAGAATGTAGTCAATTACAAATAGTCTTCATTGTGATCGATTTCAAACTATTTTCTTCTACTATTATTATTTTCACCCATGTTAGTTTTGTCATATTTTCATATTGATTATTTGAAAATGAAACTTGGAATCGTAAACCATTTAAAAATTTAGCTTGAGCTAGTAAACATCATACCTTGGCTCTCTCACTCTCCAATATTAATAGGTTGAATTACTATAACAAAAAAATCAATGTACATTGTCAATAATTTTTTGTGCTTACATTGAAATCATTGCACACACACTATTAATCCAATAACTTTAAAATTAATGTACCATCATACATCTAATTACATCAAATTAGAAATCAACGTATACAATAAATGCATCTAATGCAAGTAATCAAATATGATTAGAAATAAACATCTACACTCAAATAAATGAGTCTAGTGCAAGTAGGAAAATAGGATTTAAAACCAACATCTCCACTGAAATCAATGCATCTAGTGCAAGCAATCTAATAGGATTAGAAATCACCATCTACACAGAAATAAATGCATTTAGTGCAAGAAATCAAATAGCATTATAAGTCATCTACATTTAAATCAATGCATTTTGTTAAAACATCTACATTTAAATCAATGCATTTAGTGAAATAAATCAAATATAATTAGAAATCAACATCTAAATTGAAATTAATGCATCTAGTGCAAGCAATCAAATAAGATTAGAAATCACCATCTACACTGAAATCAAGGCATTTAGTGAAAGCAATAAAATAGGATTAGAAATCACCATTTACACTAAAATCAATGCATTCAGTGCAAGCAATCAAATAGGATTAAAAATAATCTACAATGAAATCAATTCATCCAGTGCAAGAAATCAAATATAACCAAAAATCAAAATCTACAGTAAAATTAATGCATCTAGTGAAATCAATCAAATAGGATTAGAAATCATCATCTACACTGAAATTAATGCATTTAGTGCAAGCAATCAAATAGGATTAGAAATCACCTACATTAAAATCAATCCATCTAGTGTAAGTAATCAAATATCATTAGAAAACAACATCTACACCAAAATCAATCCATCTAGTGCAAGAAATCAAATAGGATTAAAAATCACCATCTACACTGAAATCAATGCATCTACTGCAAGAAATCTTCTTCCCTCTCTCTCCCATATATATCTATATATCCCTCCATCTCTCCTTATTTTTCTATTTATCTCACCCCACCAAACACACACCCTCTCTCACTCCATATCTATCAATTCCCTTGTCCATCCCTCCTCTCCATCTATCTTTTTTCCTCTTCACCTTACATATATATCTATATCTCACTCTATCTCTCTAGATCAACTCCAAAACATAAACTCCCTTTCTCCAATCTATCCATTTATCTATCACTCCCTCCTCCTCCTCCTCTCTCTCTCTCTCTCTCTCTCTCTCTCTCTCTTTTCCCCTTCCCTCCCCCTCTCTCTCTTCTATCTCTCTTCCTTCCTACTACCCTTTCTCCCTCTCTCTTTGTCTTCTTTATCACTCCCTCTCTCTCTCTCCCAACCTTTCACCCTCTATTTCTTTATTCTTACCTCCCCCTCTCTCCCTTTCCATCTTCATATCTCTTTCCCTAACTCTCTTCACTCTCTTTATTCCTTTATCTCCCCCCACTCTCTCTCTCTATCTTCACCTTCCAACTTTGTTACAATATGCCTCTCTCTCTCCTTCTCTCCACCCTTCTCTCCATATCTCCTTATTTGTCTCTTTATCTCACCCCAAAACATACACACTCCCTCTTAATCTCTCCCTTGTCACTCCCCCTCTCTCTCCACTAATCACTCTCTATGTATTTCTTCTTCCCTCCCTCTCTCCTCATTGAGCTCCATCTCTCAGTCCCTCCCTCTCTCCCCCTCCAAATCCATATTTCTATCCGTCCCTCTCTCCTCCTCTCTTTCAAGTCCCCTCCCTTTTCCTTTCTCTCTCTCCCTTTTTCTCCTACCTCCCTTTCTCTTCCCCCATCTCTCTCTCTCTCCATCTCTCAATCCGTCCCTCCCCCACCTCCAAATCCATATTTATATCCCTACCTCTCTCCTCCTCTCTTTAAAGTCCCCTCTCTCTCCCTTTATCTCCTACCTCCCTTTCTATTCCCCCATCTCTCTCTCTCTCTCTCTCTCTCTCTCTCTCTCCTACAATCCTCTCTTCCCCCACCACTCTCTTCCTCTCTCTCATCATTCCTCTCTTGCCTTCTTCTATTTGACCTGCTAGCTCTCTTTCTTTCTCTCTCTCTGTCCTGCAATCCTCTCTCTTCCCCCATCACTCTATCTCACTCTTTAACTATCTTACTGTTTCTCTCCCTTTATCCTTCTCTCCCCCCTTGTCGCCATCACTCCCCCTTTCTCCTTCTCTCCCCCGTTGTCTCCATCACTCCTATCTATCTTTATCTCACCCATAAGCATGCACACTCTCTCTCCATCTCTCCCTTGTTACTCCCTCACTATGTATTTCTTCTTCCTTTCCTCTCTCCACCTCCAACTCCATCTCTTTATCCCTTATTCTCTCCTCCTCCTCTCATACTTTCTCTCTCTCCCTTCTCTCCTACCTCCCTCTCCCTTCCCTCTTTTTTCTCTCTCTCTCACTCTCTACCCTCCAATCCTCTCTCCTTATCTCTCTCCCACCATCTTTATGTCTCCCTCTCCCTCTCTTACCCTTCTCTAACTCTTTCACTCTTCTCCCTATCTCTCTCTTCATTCCTCTTCTCCCCTCTCCTTCAATTTATCTCCATATCTCCCTTGTCATTCCCCCTATTTCTCCACTTCTATCATATATCATGATATATTAATATATATTACAATATAATATTAATCTAAACATATTAAATCTAATAATATTAATATTTTAATATTAATGTTAGGGTTAATAATGGTTTTTTGGCATGGTATTAATAATAATTTGGTCCATGGTATTTGACCCTTATACTTCATATATAATTAGATGTTGATTTCTAATCGTATTTGATATATTTTTATTTATTTACCTTACCTCTTTATACCTCTTTTATATTTATTTATTTACCATACCTCTTTTATAAATATGTTATTTGGCCCATGGTATATTTCCATAGTATTATTAATAATTTGTCCCATGGTATTTGGCCCATGGTACTAATAATAATTTGTTCCATAGGCTTCACCTAATTAAAACCTCTTTTTGAGTTTTTGTAAATATAAAGTGGTTTATTGAGTAGATATAAAAATCAATTTTATTTATTTACCATACCTCCAGTTTATTTATATTTTTATTTATTTACCATACTTTTTGAGTAATATAAAAAGAGGTTTTATTTATTTACCATACCTATGGTTTATTTATATTTTTACTTATTTACCATATTTTATTTATTTACCATATCTCTCTTTTGAGTGTTCGTAAACCTCTTCATATTTTAAGTTTATATCATTTAAATTTATTTTTAATGAATTTTCAATTGTTCATTTATATGTTTATGTAAGTTATTTTTCAAGCCAACATTTTTTTTGGCTTCCGACATACCTACACATCGGGGTCATACTGGGATGTAGAATGCGCCTCTCGGTGCAATCAAAATATTTTATAACAATATCAAAAATTCTTAACAATGGATATGTAGCCTGGACTTACCATGGATATTATAAATTTTTAAAGAGGATTTGTCACAATACTATGGGCCATTACTATGGCTTAACAATACCACATGCCCAACAAATCAAACTTATTTCAAAATCAAAATATTTTATAACAATATTATTAACCATGCATATTCACTGGAAGTTTGTTATTTATATTATGAACTTCAAAATAGGCTTGGTTACAACACCATGTGCCAATACCAAGGATGATCAATACCACATTCCCAAAAACCATAACTTATTTCACAATCAAAATATTTTACAAGTATATGAAAAGATTCTTAACCATGGATATTCAACCCATTTTACCATTCATAATATTAACTTGTAAATAGGATTTGTTACAATACCATGTTTTATCAATCCCACATGCCCGAAAACCACAACTTATTTCATAGTCAAAATATTTTATAAATATTTTTATTTAATTTTAATTTTATTATATATTTTTTTTGAAATCTAATATGTTGAATTTATATAATATGTTTAATTTATTAGCATGTCTTAAAATTGATTAGTAAATATTTGTATGTCTGTTAAAAGTAATACATAGTCGAGTTTTACAGAGATGTTTATTGTTGTAAAAAGTTAAAAGTAATAAAAATAATAAAATTGAATTTGTTAAATTGTAATTTTGTTTTTATTAATGAAATTATGATTATCTTTTTAGATAAAATAAAACCATATATATATATATATATATATATATATATATATATATATATAAGTTAAGATCCAATTTACATTGTAAAATAGAATAATGATTATGTAACTACATTTAAATTCAATTGATAAGCACATAGAAATTCTAATACTTACAATAAACCTACAATATAACAATATGTTTAACCATGGATATTGAAGCCCACTTTACCATAGATACTATTAACATGTAAATAGGCTTTGTTACAACACCATGGCTCACCAATACAACGTGCACAAAAAAACTCTATCTCATTTCACAATCAAAATATTTTATAAATATTTAATTTGAATTAAATTATGATATTTTTTGAATTAAATATATAAACAATTATAATTACTTTTGAGATGTATTTAAATCTCTATCACAATTAAGTATATACGATATAAATAAGATTCATTTTACCATATAAATTAAAATAATAATTTTGTAACCATATTTAAATATCATTAACAGGGACATAAAACTTAATACTTACAGTATTACGAGATTTTTAACCATAGATATTCATCCCCACTTTACCATGGATATTCTTAACCAGACCATACCATGGGCCAATGCGATGGTTCATCAATACCACGTGTCCAAAAACCATCTCTCATTTCAGGAAAAAAAATAATGCTTACACCATAACAAGATTTTTAACTATGGAAACTCACCCCGATTTATCATGGATATTATTAATTCCATATCATACTATGACCAATACCATAAATACCACATGCTCAAAATCCACCTCTCTTTTCACAATCAAAATATTTTATAAATAATTATTTTAATTTAATTTTACTCTTTTTTAAAAATCAAGAGACATGCTCCATCTTAGTATGTTATAATGTCTTGTTATAATATGCTATCTTAACATTTTGACCCATTTAAATTACATAAAAATAAAAATGAAAATAAAAAATAAAATTATTAATTAGAATATTTTGACTTAATAAAGTTACAAGAAATACAAATTAAACTAAAAAAATAAACTTAACAATTAAAACAACCTAGATCCATCTTAACTCTAGATATCAAGCTAGAGAGGGACCAGATATCTCAAGGTGCAAACCATTCTTTAAATTTTGCACTAGGAAGAGAGTTTTGCACCTAGAGAGGTTTGTTTGATCCCTTTGATCCCTCTCTAGACCTAACAGATATAAAGTTAATATGGATCTAGGATGGTTATTTTGAGATATAACTAAACGCTCTTTTGTCTCGACTACTAAAAATATTCTCATAGAAATTAAATCAAGGTTTTAATAAAGCTAAAAATGAGAACACGTTTATATATAAAGATGCCAAATTTATTATATATAAATAATAATATTAAGAATCAATATAGATGTATGGATCCAAGCGATGAGAGAAAGCAAAGTGACTAATAATAATAGAGGAAATATAGTGCATGATTCTTTTAAGTTTTTCATTATTGTATTTTCCTTCCAAAACATATACTTAATATTGTACAACTAATTGAGTTGTTTAATTTAGATACATTCTTAAACACAATACAATGAGATCAAATTGAAGAGAGAAAGAGAGAGAATAGAGAGCCAGAGAGAGAAGGAGGTAGCGACAGAGTTAGAGGTTGGAGAGAGAGAGAGAGTAATGGGGGGAGAGGGAGGTGAGAGAGAGAGAGAGAGTAATGGGGGGAGAAGGAGGTGAGAGAGAGAGAGAAAGGAAGAGAGAGAGGAGGATAGAGAGATGGATTTGGAGGGTGAAGAGAGAGAGGAAAAAGCAAAGACAAAGAAATAGAGGTATAGAGAGAGATGGAGAGACTAGGGAGATATGGAGAGAGAGTGGAGACAGGAGAGGAGGGAACAAAGACAAAGAGTGAAGGAGACAGGAGAGGGGGGAACAAAGACATAAAGAAATAGAGGTGGAGAGAGAGATGGAGAGACGAGGGAGATATGGAGACAGAGTGAAGGAGAGAGGAGAGGAGGGAAGAGACAGAAGAGGAGAGAAGAGAGATAGGGAGATAAGGGGAAGAGAGAGAGGGACCGAGATAGTTACAAAGTTGGAGGGAAGAGAGAGAGAGAATGTGATGGGGGATCGACGAAGGGAGTGGGGAGAGAAAGAGAGAGAGAGAGAGAGGATGGGAGGGAGAGAAGGAGAGGGGTAGGGAGGAGCGAAGAAGAAACACATATAGGGAGAATGACAGAGAGAGGGAGGGAGTGACAAGAGAGAGATGGAGAGAGAGTGAAGGGGAGAGGAGAGAGGGAGAGAAGGGAAGAAAGAGAGAAAATAGGGAGAGAGGGAATTGGAAAAATGACTCACATAGATACAAATATAGATATTACATATTATTATAAAACAAGCCTAGATTCATCTTTACCATGTATTTATCAACAGCCCATAGGCATCAAATCTCTAGAAACACAAACTTTTCTTCAAATTTTTCACTCAAAAAAAAGTTTGCACCTCCAATTTGATCCCTCTTAACACTCGATAGATTAAAAATTAAGATAAATCTAAACTAATTTAATTGACTTTTTTAGACATGTATTATCTAATAATTTTTTAAAATTATTATTTTAAATTGGTTTCTCTTGTGAGTAACTGAGTAACTCGAGACGCTGACGACTAAATTGATGTTTCTAAGTAACAATGGCTGAATACAAATGATTTGAGAAAAGTCAAGATAGTCTAACATGTACCGTATTTCCATAAATTGAAAGAAGAAAAGTTTGACGAACCACGAGAGTGGATACATAAATACAATTAAAGTGGGGCCATTGAAGTCAGTGAACAACGGTGTCTTATATCGTGAACCATCCTGAATTTGAGCTTTGAGATATGTTTTGAACTCATTGAACAGCTGTGTCTGAATGTGAAAGTTTTTAAAACGAGGAAAATCAATTTAGAGATATGAAACAGCTTTATTGATCTTCTCTAAAAAGTAAAAAAGAACTCTACACCTGTCGAAATTTAAACGTGATAAATCATGTATAGAATGTGGATCCGATATATTTTTTTTTCTAAATAACAATAATAATAACTATTCCAAATAACGGCCCCCTTTATGTCCTTCGTTTGTGGGCGTATTTCAGAATGACTCTTGAGATATTAAAATACACAAGACCTCCTGATGACCGTTCATGGATGGAACTTTAATTAAAAGGAAATTCACTTCACATCTCCTCATATTTTAAAATTTTAAAGGAGATTCCCACGTTTCTTTGTTTTTTCGAGTGGTCATTTTTCCAAATGCGGAGATTGCTTTTAAAAGCGATCCCTGTCTTGATACAGATGTCCCGACCGCCACTAGACAAGCCATGCCGTCTGCTCAGGAAGATTTTCACGTTGATCGAGTCTGCCCGCACTCAAGCAAAGAATAATGCCGTTACTGTACGCACTTTAACTCATTTACCGTTCTTTACAATAAAAAAGCATTTATTATAAAACTTTGGTAAAAGGAGCAGATTTTTAAATGAGTTGTCTAGGTCGAGAAATTGATCGACGGTCAAAAATGGTTGGAATCTTACCAAAATAATTTAAGAAATCTTGCAGTAAATGTGTTTAAATTATATTTTTTATGGTAAAAATAAATTCAGCAAATTTTAAAATTTAATAACTATAATTTAAATTTACAAACTTCTCTCCCAAAGTTTCTTAAAATCTTACACAAATTTCTATAATTTTCGGAAAAAAAACACTCTAATTAAACTGCAACATTTTTAAAATGTTAGACTACGACATTTTAAAATGTTATTGACACGAACACACATTTATTAATTATATTATTTTGACACAAAGAAATCGAGCATTATGTCATTCGGATTGGATTGGCACACGCAACCTACCATTATTTGTAATTCTGGAGCTGAATCTTTGTAGAAGCATACCCTTACCAGGGATGGAAATTGATGGGTAATTTGTCCAGTGTAAAAATTTACAAAATTATCCTAATCTTTCATTGAAATTGTGAAAATGGACTTGAGAAATGCATAAATGGTCAAATTTAACAAGTAAATCTATTATCTATTTCGAAATTGTAACATTACACTTACCCTTGCCTCAGTTCTATAAGTGAGAAAACGTAAGGAAATCTAGCGATTCCAATAGCTTATCTGGCACAATTGTTAATTTTGAGATGGGGTTTCATACTTATTAGAAAAAAAAAAACAAATGATGCAATTTCAAAAGAAAAAATGAAATAATAAAACAAATTTGAACTAATTATTCTGAATAGAGATTTAGAAGGATTTTAATATTTCAAATAATAATAATATATAAAATATGTATCTTCAAGAAATTTATAATTGTTTTACAAGTGAGGGTGAATCATGAACATATTAATATTTAACAACTTACATGAAAACTCTCAAATTCAAAGAAAAATGTGTTATGTCACTTTTATTATTCTTTATTGAATAACTAAAAAGCTTTTCTATGTAATTATTCTATCCCCATAGCAATTTTAAATACCATAGATATGGCCCACGGGTAAGCACCCAAACTTCAATCTTTGGAGTCATGCTGCAGAGTTCTAGATTGCATGATTTGAGTTAGGATAAAAACAAGTTTTTTCTAACCTATCCAATAACCGATGGTTTACTTAGTGAGTGCACAACTTATGTTTATCATAAAATTTAATTATAAAAATATTAATCCCAAAGAAATATTTAACAAGAAAATTATAAAAATTTAACCTGCAACAAAATTCAAAGATAAACATAATATACACAATGTTGATACTCGGAAAACCCAATTTCGAGAAAAAATAGCCAATAAAATGCCATTATTTCTTTAGCCAAAATCAGTCACATCATAAGACAGTACATAAATTTTAGGTTATGAAATTAGTTCATGTTGACAGTGTCTCTAGTTCTGATTATTTATTGAGCCCATCCCTTGCGATTCTGAGCAACGAGGCTTAGCGGAAGACACAACACTCCGGTGTTGGAATTAATGGAGAAAGTCATAATTATATTGTTGTTATGATGATGAGAATATTGAGATACTAAGATTATATCTCAAGTCCTAATATCTCAGGAGTGGTTGAAACCATCCTGTTAGTTTGAAAGCCTATATAATTAAGGCTCATCTGACTCAATAGTTAGAGTGTGTGTATGAGTGTTTGTACACACTCCAGGTTCTCACCTAGAGAGCCATTTAGCTTATATTCAGTTTTTTATCATGGTATTAGAGCATCAGGTTTGAAGCTTGATGAGTTTGCCCGACAGATGGAAGAAGGGAGTGATTTCTAGATCTATTACTATCGTTCTCATCCGGAGAGCTCATGAGCCATTTACAGATTGAAGAGCTCATCAACATTGTCAACTCGGAGGTGCGTTTGGATTTGGATTGCGTGAGTGCGTGGAACCAGGATCGTTGTGCTGGATCCTGTGACAGCCGATTGGAAAAATACTTGAAGTTGCGTGCATGGTTGTGAATACTGTTTTTTTCTTTAGCGCTATTAAGCAGTTGAGACAACTGTGGCAAAGGCACCAGATGCTAGGCCACTAGATGTTGGACCACTAAGCAGTGTGGGAAATCATTGTGGTCAAGAGTAGCGTGAGGAATTCATTGGTTGTCAACATAAGGAGGTTTGAACGAAATTCAATGTGTTGAAGCCTGGAAGCGTTCTGGTGTTCTGTGGTAGGGGACACACCCACAATCCCTGTGAGAAGTGAATCATGTGCTATGTGCAGTGGTAGGAGTTGTGTGTGCATTCCATAGAAGCTTAGACATCGGATATCAGGCAAAGGGAGTTTTGCACGCAAGAGATCATGGTTTGATTTTTTGCAGGCCGACTTACCGTGTCTACAGAGTCAGTGCTCGTGGATGCAGGTCGAGAGGAAGCATTGAAGCGAATCCACCGTTAAGCAGATATGTGGCTGAAGTGGTAGAGGGACTATGTTGCAGTGGCAGTGGTGCCTTCCTGCGGTTGGCCGAGCAGAGTGGTGGTCACTCGTAATTAACGTTGGGGTGATGATTTGTCGGTGAATTCATGTTGCTCAGCAGAAGTGCGGTGCACATAGGCCTTGGATTGTTGTTGCCACGCGCAGGCCTGGGAACGACTATCAACACAGAGATTTTTGACCTGGTTTGCTGCAAGGATCTGGATTGGACCTACGTTCATCCTTGTGAAGTTAAGTGAAGATATCTGTAAATTTGCGGCTGTGATCCGCGCTACCTATATATATCTTTTTTTGTTTTTGTTACCAGTAAGCGTGAAGTGAGGAGCTAGCACGGATTCCAACGATCGTGTTTTCTCGATTTTGGAACAACAGATAAACATTCAACTACAAATAATCAAGTTCTAGTGCATTTGTGATCTTCTTTCAGATTTGCGTGTTGCTGTGTGATGTGATTGTATGATCTAGCAGATTCATTTTGAAACTTTATTGTTTGTAAAACCTAGAAGTTGCAGGTTGTGGAGATCCCAAAGTCAAATGGGTAAATTTTCGTCTAATTTATTATATGCCACAATGAAAACATGAATGTTTTTTTTCTGATTTGAACCCATCTTCAGAAACATGTGATATGATAAATCGCTAATTACACACATCAGAATTGGATATCAATAATGTTTCCAGCTTGTTGAGATTTCGTTTGTTTCTCGTCGCAAGAGCCCAGGGCACTGACACCTGCATGGCATAGAAGCCACAATCTACAAGGTTCTACTGTTGAAGAGCTGCCAAAGGGAGGTTTCCCACCTGTGTGGTAACGAGGTTGTTGGAGCTCGTCAGAGGACTGAGTGGAGTAGAAATCTGGAAGCAGGACAAAACTAGATAAGCTGGACCTTTAACAACATGTCTATATTTTTAGATATTTCTGATTCTGATGATGATGATGATTTTCTCATGTGGACATTTGGAGTTGTTAGCCTGGGTAGCATGGGTAGAATTTTTTCAGAAAAAAAATGTGGTTCTATTGATGACTACCAGAAACAAGAGGCACAACTTGTTGTGTAAGATTCTGATATTGAAGCGTCATGAGTTAATCTTCAGGAAGGATGTAAAGAGGAACAAAGTGTTGAGGATCAATTCAACGAGCCACATGAAGTTGATTGCAAAGACGTGGTAGAAGAAGACAGAGCTGGAGATAATCTAAAATGTGATGATCTCATGAATATTTCTGTGTGCAGATGTTAACAGCAATAAGGAAGAAGCAAAGAAGTTTGAAGAAGAATTGAAGTTTCTTGAAGCATGGCTTGAAACACCATGTCTTTATGAAGCCAACACACAAGTTGCATCCATAAATGTTGAAGACAACTTTGTGGAAGTTCACATGCGTGACACCGGAAATAGTGAGATAAAACATTCTCCTTTTCTGAATAACTTCCTAGATTATCCACAATATCATGAAACATTTGTCAAGCTTTCCATCACTGGGGAAGAAATGAACAGTTATCTTCGTCCTTATCAAAGTTATGACAGACTTAATAGGAAAATGTTTTCTCTCACTATTTCCGGTGTCACACATGTGAACTTCCAAAAATTTGTCCTCAACATTTATGTATGCAACTTCTGTGTTGGCTTCATAAAGACACGGTGTTTCAACCATGCTTCAAGAAACTTCAATTCTTCTTCAAACTTCGTTGCTTCTTCCTTGTTGCTGTTAACATCTACACACACATAAATATTCATGAGATCATCATTTGTCACGGTTTGATCGATATCAGATAGTTTTTCTTTAACTTCCTTTATCCGAGATATGAATGAAGAGACAGACTCATTCTCCTCCATCTTGATTGAGAGAATCTTCTTCTTGAGGAACAAGGTTCGAATGGTGTTCTTGATTTCATACATATCTTTGAGAATTGTCTAGATGCTATTTGCCATCTTGCAATCCCGAATATGAGGGATGATGCAATCTTTAACTGATAATTTGAGTAGCACCTTTGCCTTCATCTCCCTTTTCTCCCAATCTTGAATTGTTGTATTCGATCCACCATTTGTAGTAGTCAGCTTGACTTCATCACCAGTGGCAATGTTATAAGCATTTTGTCCCTCAAGCAAAGTCTGAAGCTTAAATTTCCAATTTGTGTAATTATATCATAACGATTTATAAAAGGAGTTGTCTACCTGATGTAGACCCATTGTAATAAGGTCAAAGTATGATGCAGAATTGAGTTTTTAAACTCCTCACAAAATACCCTTACTTCGTAATACATTTAAATCATTGGAAGTTATCAACATACATACTTGTGCGATCAACAACACAATTTTTATAATATACATAGATCTAAACAAATAACCCAAATCAACGCATAAACCAACATAAATGCCAACTCGTGGGAGTTCCTTCTGGAGGGACCCACACAGCTCTTAACCAATCAACATGCGATTGCACTTCGCACATTAACTTAACATGCTAAAGTCTATTACCCGTGACTTGCACTTTTCTACTGCACTGACACGTGTCTTCCACTTCGCATCGCAGAGTTTTAAACTTACCCCGTGATGGTCCTTAGTGCTAACACCTAAAATTTACGATGTGCGGTCGCTGCTTCAATCTCTACCGTTGGCTTCTGCAGGATTCGACGGCCCGCACAACTCCCTCTCCACACCACATTGCATCGCAAATTATTAAACTTAACTTGTGAAATCTTTAAACTATTATTCTCTGCGATGTGCGATGTCTATCCACTTGTGATGTCATCTTCCACCGTTGGTCGGTTGGATCCAATGGCCCTCGTCGTGCCTACAAATCTTATTGATATATGCTCTATAGTCAACACAATGTTACATTCAACAAAGAATATGAAAATTCTAAAGACCCGTCATGCCTGCAAATCTGATTTGTATCCTTGTTGTGTGTCTCAAACATAGGTATTGATTTCAACAGAGATTCAAATAATTAATTTAAAAACAGGGAGCCTGATCAAATCACAAAACACTTGAATATAACTTGGAAAGTAGAAAACACAAAGCTAAACCCTTAGATGGATCATTTTTACATTTACTTCTGCTCCTCTATTCTTTCCTTTCTCGCTATCGATGGGAGAACCCCACAATGCTAAGTTTGGTTTGGTTTTATCCTTTCCCAAAATCCCTATATGGTTGAGAAATTGTCATTCAGTTTCCAAAACATTTTATTCAACTTATTCAACTAAATTCTCAACTAATCCTAAATTAACCATTCTTTTATTCTACAAATACATTGGCTGAGTTACCCCAAATTAAACTTAAACAAAAGTAATTTTTGAAAAAGAAAGAAAAATTCTTCAAATGCTTAGGACTGCTAACCCTCTTTCCAAGAAACAACATTTGACCAACTTTGTCACATTGCTGGCTCTACCTTAATGCTCCTACATCAGGCTCCCAGGGTAAATTAAATTCATGGCCCTTTTCCATGGGCTCTTCAATAGAGTACCCTGTGCTTTGAATTGGGGTAGCATCCAACCAAGAACAATCCTCCAAAGGATGGTTCTTCCATTTGACCAGATACTTTAGATATTCTTTGTTTCGTGTCTTCTTGGTCACCCGTGTGTCCAAAATCTGTTTAATCTCCAAAGGTTGTTCTAGAGCCATTTGTTTGATCCATGCTCTCTCTTCATCCTAGGTGTCTCGTGTTCATCTCTCTGAACTTTCTCCTTCATCAAGAATAGTATATGCGTACATATATGCCACATTAAATATGGGCGATATTCCCACACTCGGAGGTAACTACAACTCATAAGAATTTGAAGAAAACTTCCGAACAATTATACAAGGCCTGATCTTTTTCATCTTTAATTTATTGTATTCACCTTTAGGAAACCTCTCCTTATGCAAATGTGCTAGTACCAAGTCTCCTACATCGAATTGTACCTCCCGCCTTTTCAAATTTGCTCATTTTTTATAATTTTGGTTGTTGTCTTGTAGCTTCATCTTGACCTGTTCGTGTAGATCCCTGATTTATTTTGTGAAATCTTCGCCATCGGCACTTTTGCGTTCTAACTGATCCAAATCCTGTAGCTCAAACACTCCACGTCGGTGCATTCCATATAGGATTTAGAATGGACTTTTTCCTGCGCTTCCATTGGGAAATTCATTGTCAGCAAACTCTATTTATGCAAGCACATGATCCCACTATCTAGAATTTTCACCAACCAGACTCCTCAACATATTTCCTAGACTCCTGTTCACAACTTCAGTTATCCCATCTAATTGTGGATGGTAAGCAGAACTAAAATTTAGATTGGTGTCTAACTTCTTCCACAATGTTTTCCATAAATGACCTATGAACTTTACATCCCTCTTTGATATGATGGACTTCAACAAGCCATGTAATCTGACTATCTCTATAAATAAAAAAAGTGCTACATGTGTGGCATCCCTTGTCTTTCTACATGGAATGAAATGTGCCATTTTGGTGAAACAATCCACCACCACCATGATGGAAACGAATCCCCTCTGTGTCTTTGGTAGACCCAAGACAAAGTCCAAACTGACTAAGTCCCATGGTCTATTCAGAATTGGTAATGCTATATACAACCTTGCATTCTGACTGCGTCCCTTTGCATGTTGACACAATTTACATCTGAATATGAACCTTTGTACATCCCTTCACATTCTTTTCCAATATTAATAATGGCTCCGCTGATCCAAGGTCTTATCTATACCAAAATTTTCGGCCAAACCTCCATTGTTCTTTTCTTGGATTAAATTCTCTCGCATAGAAAATTATGGAATACACAATTGTCCCCCTTCAAACAACAAACCCTCCTGCATTTTATAGTCCAACCATGGACTATTATCTCTCAATAGTTGGTTTTGGCAAACTTCATAAGCTTCCTTAAAATATGCATCCACTTCGTACAAGTCTTTGAGATGCACAAATCCCAATACTTGCACTGTACTTTCATGAAAGATCAGACTCCTCCTGCTCAATGCATATTTCACTTTGTTGGCATGACCATTGATGAGTTTCAAAACAAAAGTAAAACTCTGCAAATACTCCACCCACTTCACGTGTTTATGATTCACCTTGTGCTGCTGCATAATATATTGCGACGCAGAGTTGTTAGTGAGCAAATAATGTTTCCAATGCTTCAATTCTTGGACGACTGTATAAAATTATTTGTCATAAGATGTATACTCCTGCCTGATCTCATTTAAATTCTTGCTAAAGTATGATACTGGCTTATCTTCTTGCTTGGGTACTGCACCAATTCCTATCCCACTGGCATCACAATGAGCATGGAAAATTTTGTTGAAGTCTTGCAACTTTAGGATTTTTTTTTCCCTAATCTTCTTCTTCAAAAACTCAAAAATCCTCTCAGCGGATTTTGTCCAATGAAAAGGTTGATTTTCCTTCTTAATGGTATCCAACATAGGTGCACAAATACAGTTGAATTTCTTAATAAACTTCCGGTAGACACTTTCCAATCCATGAAAACTTCTTACTTTAAATAAAATCTTGGGAGATGGCCAACTAACTATGGCTGCAACCTTCTTTGGATCCATCTTCATTTCATTCTCAGAAATTACAAAGCGTAGATAAATCAATTATTTCTTGCAAAAAGAACATTTTTTCAAATTCACTAACAATTTATTTTGCTGCAATTTTTCTAGCACATACCTGACATGCCGTAAATGTTCTTTCTTCTTCTGGATGAAAATAAGTATATCATACAAATATAAAATCACAAACTTACCAATGAATTCCTTCAACATCTCATTCATCAAACACATGAATGTGATGGGCGCATTGCTCAGCCCAAATGACATAACCAACCATTCACACAAGCCTTCATTGGTCTTTAAAGTTATCTTCCATTTGTCACCTTCTCTAATCCTAATCTGGTGATAGCTGCTTTTCAGATCTCTCTTTGAAAAGTACGCTACTCCACCCAGAAAATCCATCATATCATCCATCCGAGGTAAAGGAAACCTGTACATGATAGTGATCTTGTTTATCGCATGGGAATCAATGCACATCTGCCATTTACGTACTTTCTTGGGAGCTAGAACGGTCAGAACAACACAAGGGATCAAGCTCTCCCGAACCAGTTCTTTATTGAAAAATTCCTACACTTGCTTCCTGATCTCCTCATTATCTTTCAGCCTCATCTGGTAAGCAACCTTATTTGGCAAATTGGCTCTTAGAATAAAATTGTTGTGGTGACTAATGCTCTGCTTCAATGGTATTTATCTGGTAGATCATCTACCACAATATCACTAAACTATTGCAGCATGTCCTGTATTTCCACAGAAAAATCAGTAATTTATGTATGCCCTAATACTTCTCTTGGCCTCCACACAACTGAATAATTCACTTCATTCTCTTTAATCTATCGCAGAAACTCCTTCCCTCCTATCAACAATGTTTTAGTACCACTACTTTCTACAATCTCTTATTTTTTCCTGGGAACAAGCGTATGCTTTATTCCATCCTTCACAAATCTATAACAATTATTCTCCCCATCATGGACAACCTTTCTATCATATTGCCATGGTCCTCCCAACAGAATATGGCACACGTCCATAGGCATAATATCGCAAGTTACCTTGTCTTTGTACTTGCCAATGTCAAACTCCACTTCGCGCTGCTCATCAATTAGCAGTTGGTGTCCTTTCTACAACCACGACACCTTATATGCAGTCAGATGCTTTGACTTCTTCAAACCCAATTTCTCCACCATCTCAGTGCCTACCAGGTTATCAGTGCTTCCAATATCTATGATAAATTTGTAGCATTTTACATGTGACTTACACACAGTTCAAAACAATGCTTTCCTCTATGTCAGATCATCCACCTCCTTGGCTGCTTTTAGAAAAACCTTGTTCAACACCAAGGCTTCTCCTGTTTCAGGCACATTCTCCACTTCTTGTGGTGCTGCCTCTTCTTCATCAGGTTTAGCAACATACACTCCCCTCTCTCCAACTAGCTGATTTTCAAGACATTCAAAAGACCTGTGTCCCCATCATGGAAAATTTTAGGGGCTAATATTCGTAGGTGGGGTAATTTTCCATGATTTTTCCAAAAAAAAGATTTTCCAATTTCCATTTTTTATAAAAAATGATTCGCTCAAATTTTACAATATAAAATTATTTTAGGTTAAAATGGTAATTTTCCATGATTTTTCCAAAAAAAATATTTTCCAATTTCCATTATTTATAAAAAATGATTCGCCCAAATTTTACAATATAAAATTATTTTAGGTTAAAATTGCCAACATTATATAGAGAGTATATATAAAATCATTATAAATTTCAATAGTTTTACAAATACATCAATAAACATTTTATAGTTTGCATATTAGGTACTAGTGAGATTCGCCAATTTTTTAAACTTCAAAATATTTTCCATCCTTAAAATTTTCCTTGATCCCCATTTGTGACACTTGTCACACTCGTATTTATTTCTCGTACCTCTTCCATTACCTCTTCCTCACTAGTATCGCCTTCCACCTATGGTGTTACCTTCCTTTTCACTCTTTCCTAAAGTCTTCGAACTGTTGCCTTCTTCATTATTGTCAGAAGTTCTACCTCTGCCATAGGACTGTCCTCTTCCTCTACCGGAACCATATCCTCTTCTTGCATTCTGCTTCCTAGCAATCTTTTCCTCCGCCTTCAAAGCGCACTCGTATGCCTCCTCTATATTTTTTGGGGAAAGAATACTGATCTCATCAAAGATTTCCATCCATAGACCATTTACAAATCTAGCTATATTCTCAGGGGTATCTTCAACATACCCAACCCTTAAGTTCAATTTATAGAACTCTTTTATGTATTCCTTTATAATCATTGTCCTCTATCTCAGGTTCTCCACTTTTCTATAAAGGGAAATTTGCTAATCTTTAGGCACGAACTTTCTCTTCATCTTTGCAATCATCATGTCTCAATTCTTGATCAAAGGATTTTTCAGTCTTCGCCTTTCTGCTTGCACGTTGTCCGACCACAGTGTGGCATGTCCTTTCAACCTAGTGACAAAAAACCTGATTTTCCTGTCCTCACTAATTTCCTCATCCTCGAAGTATTTATCTAACTCACTTAGCTATTTCAACAATGCTTCTGTGGATAAACTGCCATCATAATTGGAAAGCTCTGGTTTTGGCTTGCTGCTAGCCATCAAAACATATTTTAGTAACATGATTTCTGGTGGCTTATTCTCTCACTCATCTATTTGTGCCTCTAGCTCCTAATCTTCACTATTATCTCCACCATCAGGATCCTTATGACTTCCTGCTTCTACTGCTGCCAAATGCGTTAACAAAACTCTAATTTATTTATGTAGTTCTTCTTCTATTGTTCCCCTTGCAGCTCTTCCTCGGCCTCTTCTCATTGCTTTAGCTCTTCCCCAACCTTTTCTTCCTGCTTCCATATTTACTTAGGAAGAAAACTTGGCTCTGATACCAATTGATGTAGACCCGCTGCAATAAGGTCAAGGTATGCTGCGGAATTGAGTTTTTAAACTACTCACCGAATCCCCTTACTTTGTAATATAGTTAAATCCTTGGAAGTTATCAGGATACATGCGCGATCAATAACAGAGCTTTTACAATATATGCAGATCTAAACAAATAACCCAAATCAAAGCATAAACCAACAAAAATGTAAATCTGTGGGAGTTCCTTTCGGAGGGACCCACACAGCTCTTGACCAATCAACGTGCGATCACACTTCGCACAAAATACAAAATAACTTAACACGTTAAAGTCTATTCCCTGCGACTTGCGCTTTTGCGCTGCGCTGACACTTGTCTTCCACTTCGCATTGAAAAGTTTTAAACTTACCCCATGATGGTCCTTAGTGCTACCACCTAAACTTTGCGATGTGTGGTCCTCACATCAATCTCCACCGTTGGCTTCTGTAGGATGCGACGGCCTACGCAACTCCCTCTCCACACCACTTCGCACCGCAAGTTATTAAACTTAACTTGCAAAATATTTTAACCGCTATTCTCTGCGATGTGCGATGTCTCTCTGCATGCGATGTGATCTTCCACCATTGTTCGGTTTTCCAATGGCCCTTGTCGTGCCTACAAAGCCGATTGATATATGCTCTATAGTCAACACAATATTACATTCAACAAAGAATATGGAAAGTCTATAGACCTGTCGTGCCTGCAAATCCGATTTTTATTCTTGCCGTGTGTCTCAAATACATGTATTGATTTTAACATAGATTCAAATAATTAGTTTAAAAATAGGGACCCTGATCAAAGCACAAAACACTTGATATAATTTGGAAAATAGAAAATACAGAGCCAAGCCCTCAGATGGTTGGTTTTTACATTTACTTTTTCTCCTCTATTATCTCCTTTTTCGGTATCAATGGCAGAACCCCACAATGGTAGATTTGGTTTGGTTTTATCCTTTCCCAAAATCCCCATATAGTTGAGAAATTGTCATTTAGTTTCCAAAATAGTTTATTCAACTTATTCAACTAAATTTTTAACTAATCTTAAATTAACCATTGAATTATTCTGCAAATTACATTGGTGAGTTAGCTCAAATTAAACTTAAACAAAAACACTTAAAAAAAAAAAGACAAAGTCTTCAAATGCTTAGGACTATAGCCATGTTTCCAAGTGAGAACATGTGACCAACTTTGTCACATTGTTGGCTCTACCTTAATACTTTTGCATCACTACCAAAGCAACAAAATAGTTCAGATGACATCAAAAAAGTAGGTAGTTGGAGTGTTTGAATTGCATTTTTGATAGTGAAAATGGATTCAGCGCCATCAAAACCCTTAGCGTACCCAAAATACTAAAGTTTAACTACTAGAACCCATATTTTCAAAAATCTTTGCGCAATTTTTTCATAATATTACAAGAATTTCTAAATTATTCGGTTGGTTTTTTTTTTTTTCTCTAAATTATTCTGTTGGTTTTTTTTTTTTTAAGAGAAAAGCTTTATAAAATGATAATTATAATGCGGTTGACGGAACGCAAATTTACGTACAGAGCCCATTGTCTGTATATAAAAAAGCGTGCGAATCTTCTCCGAAGTGTTTAATATTTCATAACTGGAAGTGCGCGGTGTTTGCCAACAATTAATATGGATCAATGAACTGTCATCCACTGAAAGCAGATCACTAATCTTTACCAATGAAATTTGTTATTATTTAAAGTTTGGATTCCCAAATCCCCATGTATATATACGTGAGAGACACATTTGTTCATTACGTTCAACTTTCAGCTTAAAACTGTCGAGCATTTATTTTCCTTCATTTTCAAATATTGCTCATAGTATTTTAATTTGTGAAGAAAATCCACAAATTATTTTTTTCCCATAATTAAGCTATCTAGGTTATCTCTGGGTTCTGTTTTCCTGAGAGCCGTTCTAATCAGTAATTCATAAGTGAAACATTTGTTTTATCAGCTTGTGTGATGGATGGAAAGTGGTTATTTAAACTGATACATGGATGCGGCCCAGATCAATTCATGAAAGGACAGAAGAATAAACCCCAGGGACAATCGACCACGGTGAAGTCAGCAGAAGAGAAGCCACCTGAACCTGTTTCTGCTTCCTCTTCTAATTTGCAATTGGCCGCAGCAAGGCCTGAAGATGCTTTTCAAGGTTGCATTTATGGAGGGGATGAAGTTCAGGATGTTGACATGGCTGCAGAAGTTTTCATCGACAGGTTTCACAGGGACCTGGAATTGCAGAGAACGCCGTCTGAAGTTCGATATTATGACTACCTGGCAAGATCCACGTAAATAATAACAGTCAAGTAGGCCAGAGTTTGCCAATTGGGAATATTATATTCACTATTAAAATACTCTTGCACAGCTTTCATTAACTACCATGTCCGTGATGATGGAGATACTAGCTTCCAGTGCAGGTCCAGGATAGTAAATTGTTCTGAATCTTTTATATAGTTTGTTTTGCTGAACATAATATAGGAAAGTTGAAGGAAATTATGAGTTATAATATTGTTAGTGTAGCATCAATTGTGATGTCAGCAAAGATGATTTATATTCTGTACGGTTTTCCACCTGGGTGGAAAATCCTATATCTCCACGGAATTCCTCATTTATAATTATGCTATTAAATAAATTTTCAAAGAGGATTTATGTTATCTTCTGCTAGTCCTATATATGCGCGAAATTCTTCTTTTATAACGAATTTACTATTATGTTTTTTTAATGTATAATTGTCCGCCTGTGTAAAATCCTACAGATTGTATACTAAATTATTCCGAGTAATATTTGAACTTATCGAGTATGGTGCCAGACGATTCTGACGTCCGTTTAGCAATATCCAAGGAAAAGCATTTACATTATAAGTTATAAGTCATAACTATGTTTTCAGCGGCACCGTGGGGCATAAAAGTAAACATGAATGCCTGCTTTCCTATTCAATATGCCATTTTCTGTGTTCTTTCCGCAAAAGACTTCTGCTACAAAATTTTGATGGAAAAGGTTTTGTTAATCTGGAATTATGATGTGCGAGCGGTTTTCGGATTGTGTAATCGTTGAGTTTGTATTTTTTTTCTAGTATATTATTTAAAATAAATATTATCAAAAGTGTTTTAATTTAAAAAAATATATATAACTTTAAAAATAAATAAATAAATTACAAATACAGAATTGCAGATTCTTCAGAAATACAAAAAAATATGGCACTGACCAGAGCCTTGAGCCCTGAATCAAAATTCCTAGGCTATTTGTTAGGTTTTCTAACGCCATTTTTAGATAGAAAATTAAATCACTCAAATCATAAACTAGTTGAAAACATACCTACTAAAAGATATTTAGACTGATTTATTTGAATTGATGGCTTCAATTGGAATGACCTCTTTGTTATTGTCTAACGAGCAACATGGATCAGGGGAAATTCCCGTGCTTTTCTCAAGGCAACCCCACGTCCAATGTATAGCTATCATATTCTAATGCATTTTATTAAGAGTTTCCATTGACTAAAAATGAACTTTAGGTGCCAATAAATGTTCCCCTTCTACATGCACTTGTAATAATGACATCTGGTATGCCCTACAACGTAATGTGCTACTTCCACTAATATCTCAGTTGTAGTGAAGGTGTGTTTCCTCTTTTCCTAAGTAATTTTCTCTTGAACTGATTTGGGAGTGAGCTCTCTCAACATGGACACAAGGCTTTCAACTAGCAATTGAGCCCGAGTGTGTTTCCTTTCCATATAGTGGGCCACTCCATGGTGCACCTGAGCAAATTGAAGTGGCATTGTTAATGTCCAAGGAGTATTTTGGGCCCAAGGGTAGTCAGAGCACCACCTTGACAAACAGGAAACCAAAGGGATGCTTAAACACTGAACGAGGCTGAAAAAAATTAAGGATGATTCCATAGGAGGGTGCCACAGTCCCTCCTTTCTATTAAAGTTGTTGATTAGGCCATGACTGTGGGAAGGCCCATTTCCGAAGAAGAACCAATCATTCTCACAATTCTCTATAAGGACAAACACCGCAAGAAATGCAATAAAAAAATACTTATAGATGCTCAGAAGGAATATGGGTCAAGATTGAACTTGTGCTTCATTTGCTACAAATCCTATTTATCACGTCTCATCATTTAGTTTATTGTTAATTGTAGATCCTACCTTTCTTGAGAACGAACTCCATTTGAAAATTTTCATATTCTATGGACCATTACATGTTTTAGATCACATTTTAATTTGCACATCGACTATTATAAATATTTGATTTCATCAATCTTTTTTTATGAATATTCTCATCATATTACCCACTTTCTTATCACCATCTTTCATATGGTACTAATCATCATCAAATTCATCAAATCCTACTTGATTTATATATTTGATTTCATCAATTTTTTTTTTATCAATATTCTCATCATATTACCCACTTTCTTACCACCATCATGCATATGGTACTAATCATCATCCAATTGATCAAATCCTACCTGATTTATAATTATGAATTGTCATTATCAATTATAATCCTCATTTAATATAATAGTTCCATTATCTTTAACAACCAAAATATCTATTCATGGTTTTTCTTACCATTGTGGAACAATTCTTATATGTAGCTAATCTAGAGATGTTGATTATTCTTATTGTCCTTTTGTTGATTATTACTTTTGATCACCATTCTAGGATCTACTCTTTGACAAAAAAAAAAAAAAATTGTTATTTTATCATAGCTACATAGTAACTATGATGTATATCAATTTTTCCATAATGTATGTTGGTTAGTATATTTTTAAATTCTAAAATGGCTTGAACTATTTGCTGCACAAGGATTTGCTCACTTCTTTTAGTTTTTCACTACATTCATTTGTGATATTCAACTTGCAACCAATAAATAATCCATTTTCAAAGTAATTTCCCTCTCACAAATACGAAAAATGTGTTTACCAAAACTACCCAAATGATGTTTATTGAGAAAAAAATCAACACAAACACCATGTTTGCAAGAAATGAGAGGAACAAAATCATCGGATTTTGATTACATAGTTGTTGCGGTGAGTGATATTTTATATGACCAAATTTGTCATGCCAAAGTTTACGAAGTCATCACTATGAGAAATAAAAATTGAGGTAAAAGGTGAGGACCTAAAGTTGTAAGACCTGCATACTAGGGTAATATCATCAAATATTCCAGTGGAAAGTGCATTCTTACGATTTTTAAAAGCATTCCTTACAACTTGGTGAGGTGATAACTATATTGTGTTACTTCTCCTGAATCAGTGTTGTAATAATCTAGTGGAAGGTTATAGGAAATACTTGGAACACATAATACAACATTAAAATGACCATTATGTACTTGAATTGTTCCATAACCTACAACAGTAAGGTGTCTATCATCACTAACAAATATTTGTTTGTTGTTATAATCATTAAAAGAAGAAAAAAAGCATTATCATTACCCATATGATAATGTGCTAAAGAACAAATAATACACTCATTAGAACAAGAAGTAGAGGTTGCATTGAAGGAGAAACCAAATGAACAAATTGCATGTCCCTGAGAATTCTTATAATTATAATAAACACTAATGTTTTGTTTTTCCATTGTTGCTTCCAAGGCCTCCATTTTTTAAATCATTTAGACTCCACATGTCCTTGTTTCCCAGAATTTTTTCTATGTCTGCCAATATTTTTTCTCCTTGATTTCAGTCCTTTGTCACCATTAGGAGTAGAGGCTAACTTAGGGGGATTTAGACCCTTATTTTTCTTGTTGTCTCTTACTTGGATAGTTTATTTATATTTTTGTTGCAGCACTAAGGTCTTGTTAGATGTACCTATAGTGGCAATCAATTCAATATGCAAGAGCTTTTCTTCCTATCTAATGAGAGAGTCGCAAAATGATTTAAGAGATGGTTTTTTATGGGAATCTCCAAAAGATTCTTTAGTGGCATAATATATATATATATATATATATATATATATATATATATATATATATATATATAGAACCAGGCTTGGAAATAAAAGTATATATGCATTATTCATCTTTTAGTTTTACTTGACAGTCTAAAAGAAAAACTCGAAGTTCCTTGAACTTAAAATAAATAATATTCAAAGTAGGATATATCATTAAGAAATTTCATGAAATGATTCTCAAGGTGATGAGATATAATAAGACAAATTTCACCAATTATCTTTTTCAACTTTTCCTCGTCTAATATGAAATCGAAATTTAGGGAAAATTAACATTTTGATTAACCAATGAGTTTCATGATTACCACTATCTCATATGGCACTTTTTATTAGCATAAATAGGGGCCATTTGTTCTCCCAAGGCAATTTGATACAATCCTTTACTTCTTAGTACATCCTCCATGTGGGATTTCCTTGAGAACTATTTGGTACTCGTAATAAAAGGTCCACTTTGAGTAGAGATATTACAATATAGAGATAATTTGTTTGAAAACTTTAAATTTAATATTTAGAGGCAAAAATATTTAAGCTATAGATTTTTTTCAAAAATAAATAGCATTCAAAATAGACTTGAAATCTTAAATTTACACTTATTGAAAAAAAAAATTAATGGTTTAAAAAAGCCAAGTGGTAGGTAGATGTTGGCGCACATGGTTATATATGTGGATGAAAAATAAATATATTTTCCCTCCCTAAATTTCCCTAGAAGGTTACTTTTACAAATAAAATACCTTATGAAATAAACCACTTGTATAAAACAAACGAGAATCATTTTTACAGTGAAGTTAACTTATAAGTTAATTTATTTTATATCATTATATAAATCACTATAAATTATCTTTAATATTTTTTTTTTCTTTTTGTACTTTTTGCAAGAAACTCTCATTTCTATAGTAATTTATGGAATTTGATTCACATGTATTTTATAAGAGTGGTTCACTTCACAAAGTAATTTATATGTAAAAGTGAGCTTATAGACAAGATACGGAGGGAAAATATTTTATATTTTTCATTAACATTCAACGTTATGTGTGTTAAATTGTACTTGTCATGTGGTTTTCTTAACTGTTAATGCCTTTTTGAAAATAAGACCTAACTTTCACATCTTAATTTTGTTTTCAATGTCATTTTTTAAAAAACCTATTTTTTCGAGGGTTTCCTTACAGACAGTTAGTTTTGGTATCTAAATCCATATTACTACATATCTTAATATTGACGCTTCAAGTGAAATTTTTCTTACTAGTACCAACTAATTCTCATGGAAATCTCACATGGAATATGTATTTTTATGCAACCAAATCATAGAATAGAAGAAAATATAGATCAACAACTTAGAAATGAACCTCTTCAAAGGGGAAGGCTCCTTTAAATTACACAAATGAATAATTCTTGCATGATACAAATGAAAAAACCTACCTTCTATGTATAGTAACTAAGAAGGAGTCAATATATAACAATATGGGGACCACATGGGCACAATAATAAAAATAATGGGGGTACACCTATGGGGCATAATAATAACAATATGGGGAATACATGGGAACAAAAATAACAATAATGAGGATACACTAACAATAATAATAAGGGGCTACACTAGTATTATAGGAACCTAACATGCCCCTATCTTTCAAACAATTGTTGTCCTCAATGCTTGAGTAGTTCTGGATGCTTTTGTATAAAATTATCATCTTCCCATGTGGAATCTTCAACGGGTAAGTTCTTCCACCTGATGGGATACTATGAAATTGATCAATTTCATCACTTTTGAGTTCTTGCTTCCATGGCTGCGTCAGGTTACAATATGATTTTTCCTTCCTAGTGAAGTTTTGGCAATATTTTTTGAACAGGGATTTTGTCACCTATAACCTTCTTTAAGCATGAAACATGGAAAATTGGATGCACTCGAGAATATGTAGGAACCTCCAATTGTATTCCATAGTACCAATATCTTTCAATACCTTGTAAGGATCATAGTACTTTGACGATAATTTATTATCCTTCTTAGCTTGCTTGAGGAACATTTTTCTGTATGGTTATAGCCATAAAAATACCTATTCGCCTATATCAAAACTTCTTTCATTGCGATGTTGATCTTCCTTTTGTTTCATTGGATTTTGCACCAAATCTTGGTTATCCTTTAAGATTTGAAGAACTTCTTGCTCATGCTCAATGTGATATTCCATTGCTTGAACCTTAGAATTTTATATTAAAGATAATTTTGATGTTTGAAAGTCTAGTGAGCATAAGTTTGCAATTATACCTCATTTTTCTTTCTTTTTAATATTTTTCATGCCATTAGAGATTATTATATTTATTGGTTTCCATGTGATACCCTTTAAATAAACTTCCTTTCCTTCCCAAAATAATTTCAAGGAAAGTTCTTGAAAATAAAAATTTATCATACCCAAAGATTGTAACCATTGACCTGCTAATAAAACATTGACAACACCCATTGGAATGGAAAACAATGGGATATTCAATACATATTCCCCCATGGTAAACTTGATATTATGGAAATTTCCAGAGCAAATTATAGTTCCTCCATTTGCAACCACCACTTGATACACTAGTGCTAGATATAGGAAGAAATTCAGTTCCTTGGCTATGTTACAATGACTAAAATTATGGGTACTACCCGAGTCAATCACAACTATTACCTTTTTCTTCTTGATATGTCCTTCTATATTGAGAGTTTGAGGAATGGTGTTCACGCCAATGCATTACAAGATATGGTTAGATTCATTTCTTCTCTCTCTAAGGTCGGTTCCTAGTGTATATCCTCTTCTTTTGAAGTTTCTTGTTCCTTCTATTCTTTCTCTTAAAAATCTATGTAAACTAATTTCTTCTTAGAAAACTTATGACATTTATTGTATTTTCTATCACAACTGTTACAAGGCCCTTTTTCTCTTTTTGCTTCCAATTCTTGTGGTGTTAACCTTGTATATTGTGGTAGGGTAGGAGTAGAAGCACTTCCATATTTATAGTTGTGAGTGGTTAGATTTCTTATTTCCATGATTTTTCTTTAAATTTATGTTGGAAACCGAAATGACTTCTCCAATGAATCAGATTCCCAAAGGCGAACCTCATGTTGGATTTTATCGTTTATAATACCTATGAAGACAAATAATCATATGCTTCTTTGGAATATCATTTACCCTTATATTCAATTTTTGAAAGTCCTCAATGTGTTCTACCATTGAAACCTTTTATTTCAGATTTACCAATTTGCTAAAGAAGGCATTCCTTTTTTTATCCTCAAGATGTGTTATAATTTCCTTCGTAAAAATTGACCAAGTGACAAGTGATTTATGAGAAAAAAATGATCGATACCATACAAAATTATTGTTTTCTAAATATAAGGTTGCAATGCTTACCTTTTGTATGTTTTTCACACTATGGAGATCAAAATATTGCTCCATATGTAGTATACATGTTACCGGATCCTTGCTACCAAACTCACTCCTATCGATCGTTAGAATATGGTGGGTCTTAAATCTAAAATTAGAGTCTATGAAATGATGATTAAAATTTATTTTGTTCTCATCATGAGTTTCATATACTACCGTTTTGGCATTAGGAATCATTTCTTGTAGCAACTTTCTCAATCGTTCAAACCTTCCATGTCTTCTTTTAGACCATTCTTCATATCTTCCATGTTTCCTTCCAATTTTTCTTCTATAGCATCGATCTTAGATTCCATTCCATCCATCTTAGCTTCCACTCCATTCTTCAAACCATACATCTTAGCTTGCACCCCTTTCTTCAAACCATCCATCTCAGCTTCCATTACATTTTTTGTTACTTTTTGCAAGAGAAAAATTTGTTGCACTTGGTCTCATAATTTTGATATATCTTGTTGTAATTCTTCATCTCCATGCATAATAGTAGAGCTTTATGAGGGCTTAATAGGCATGGAATTAGTTTTGGGAGAAATTTTAGAACCCAATATTGACATCAATGCTTCAATATTTCCTTTGAATCACTTCAAAAATGATTTTTTTTTTTTTTTTTTAACTATGAAATTAAAAAAAAACACACATTTTTCTTACTTTTGAGGAGCTCAATGTTGAACTCTATCTATATCTATGGCTTATGATCCCAAATATTTGAACTTCACTCTTGTAGTATCCATTTGAGGCTTATTTCCAATGCCACTGAACAAAACTAATTTTGATTCCTCAAGGAAAATTTATGTCGGATGTCGCACAATGGCCTCATTATGGATTGGCTCACTAGAGAAAAATTGTATGTCATGCCACGTGATGCTGTTTCAACCTTAGGATATGAAATCAGTAGAAAATAAACTACATTTCATTACCTTTCAACCACTTTTTACAGAATTCACATTCGATGCTTGAAATGCAAGTTATGATGATTTTCCCTTCGTCACCTGTTTGAGATGAAATTATGGAGCCCACAAAAACCCTAGGTTCCACAGATTATATCTCCAAAAATATAGTAAACCACGGTCTAAAATTTTTACATGAATTTCATAAATATTTATACTCCACGTGGTAAAAATTTCATCGTCTAAAGCCTCTTTAAAAAAAAATTATAACTAAAATTTCAAGATGTCTTGTTTGAAAAAGGGAAACACTAGAATCCCAAGATTTGATACCAAGTTTTATGCAACAAGCTCACAAAATAGAAGAAAATATAGATAAAATACTTACAAATAAGCCTCTTTGAGGGGCAAAACTCCTTTATACTACATAAATGAGCAATTCTTGGATAACACAAATGAAAAAACCTACCTTCTATATATAGGAGTCTAAGGGTTCACAATATAAAAATATGGGGACCACATGGGCACAACAATAACAATAATGGGGCTACACCTATGGGGCCACAATGATAAAAATATGGGGACTACATGGGAACAACAATAAAAATAATTAGGATAAACTAAAAATAATAATAAGGGGCTACACTAGTATTATAGGGACCTAACATGTACTAGGAAGAAGATTATTGTACATGATTACCTTGAGACTAAAATTGGCCCCACTTATGTTGATAAGAGACCCTAATGGGATAATAGGAATGATAATTCCCATCGATCAATTAAAATTTCCATTTCTCTCGATTTTTCATTTCATTTTCAAGGACATGATGATCTAAATTAAGTATAAAAAAAGTTGAAAGATATTTGGTAAACCTAATATTATTATATATGTTATACAACATTTTGTCACTGTCCCTGTAATATCTGTTCCCATACCTTCGAGAATGCCTCCAGTGGTCCCTGTGTAATTTTCCCATCAGAAAAAACATGCCTTTAGATCCCATACAATCTGAATATCAATCCCTCTTTTTGTCATTCCTCAAGTAACTCCCTAAAAACCCACTTTTTTGGAGTAGTGTGACCCTTCAGTGTCTCACTAGCACTTATGGAAAATCCTTAGCCTATAATAGAAATGATTGAAACTGGTATGAATCCCATAGCTGCATTGATCTACTTCTGGAAGATTTTTAAAAATAGAAACGAAGCTTAATGGTCTAGAAGCTTTGAGATCGAAGAGCTGGATATTTGCTGATCAGGATATGGTTTATCTTCCTCCTTTGGGTCTTTTTTTCCTAAAAAAGAGGAACCACCCAAGGAGATAAGCCTTTCTCCAATATTAAGGGGATCCATGACCCCTCCTACATCACTATAAATTTATCACCTTCTGATGCCTCTGCTAGCTAGAATAGAATAGAAGAGAAGAACGATAGAGAAGGATTTGAAGATTGTCTTTGGCATAGAAGGATAGAGTTGAGACCCTTAAACTTCCCATATTGAGTGGAAAAATATTTCTTTGGAGACGTCCTTGGATTCAGACTCATCGAAGGAGAGCTCCAACATTAAGGTGCAAGTTTTAACTCCCCTTTTTGATAAATAATATAATGCAACTGTTATTGTCTTTCAATTCTTGTCTGTGATTGTGATAAGAGGTCTAGCACTCCTTTATCAGTTAGGTAGATTACTTTTGATAAATGATTTTTTCACCTTTACATTTGTTGTTGTGTATTTTCCATTTATACAGGTAGTCAAATGCTAGTAACAACGAACATCAAGCACGGATGAGAAGAAGACCAAAAGGTTTCAAGGAGGAGAAACATCATAACATCAGGCCTAGGTAAGCCATATTCTTCATTCTATGTTTCAATTGTAATAGAAGAAAGTAGGTATTTTTCTCTACCTTTATAGCTAGACCCACTCTAGGGCTTGAGGGATCATCTCTATCGGCAGAGAGGATTTACCTAGAAAAACTATTGGCGACTCCACCGGGGAGTTCCTTTTTCTATTCTCCTTCAACTCTTTGATATTTTGATTTCTCATCCACTTTCATCGAATGTCTATTTCTCCTTTGTTTTTAGTTTCTGTGATTAACTGTAGTCATAAATCGCCTTCCTAAAGTGGTAATCCTGGCCTTCTTTGAACAAACCCTTTTATTTTTTGTAATTATCCTTGATCGATGTTGCTAATTCTATGAAATAAGTGTTAATTGACATTAGATGTTTTAAAATAGAAGCGCTTATGGCCTTCTAGCACGAGGTGCAGCCTCAGAGGCATGCCGATATCTAAGTAGTTTTGTTAGGGTTTCTCTTTGTTGATTTCTAGTCTGTCTTATCCTTCTAGGCTACCTGCTCTTCTCAGTTTAGTCTTGTTCTCATCTTTTCAGTGACTTTATTGTCTCAATTAGCTCATCTTTGGTCTCTTTTCTTTCGAATTGTGAATCCTCATCATCCTAGGGCTTCTAGGTGCTTTGTGTCATTTTAATGGTTGCATGCTTCGTTGATTACCAGAACTACTGTTGAATCATTTTTTTCGTTTATTTCGAACCATTCAATTTGGTTGTCTTTCGTTCTTCGATTGATTTCTGTGATTGGAGTTTTCAAGTGTCCATTTTGTGTGCATTTGGATCTCTCTTCAATTAAAAATCATTGATTACGTTGCTTGTTTTCAACTGAGGGATCTTTCTTTGTGTTTCAATCAGTTTGATAAGTGAAGAATTTTTTCTTTCGAGGAAATGATTTGAGATTTCTCTTTGGTACTTTGATTATTGCATCTTGTTGCATTTTGAGGAATTTCATTAGATAAGTACTCAAAGCAAGTGATTACATTTGATGTGTGTTTTACATTCTTTTTTCATTGTGTTCATATAAAAGTAGAACATTTTTCATTCATTTTTCATCTAAAGTGAAAAACTTTATTTCGATTGCTTCTAGTGCATTTAGTGAAAAACTAAGAAAGTGAAAGAGATTCTCATTTTCGCTTTCGATTATGCACTTAAAGAAGTAGTGAAATGTTTTCATCTAGTACATTTGTTTAACTACTGCATTCATTGTGTGAACCTCTTCCTCTCAATTAGTGTAGTTTTTCATTGAAATGAACAATTTTATTTTTCTCACATAGTTTCATTTTAGGGATTAAAGTGACATCGGTAAAGCCTTAAAAACGAGACTTAAATTGAAGATAAAATTTAAAATTTATTCAATGAATCTAAGGAGAATTTTAAACTTAACACAAAAAATTTAGAGGTCTTGTCTAGAGACATGTTCTATCATCTATAAACTTTACAACTGTCATTAATAGCTCATGTTGCATTATGGGAGTGAAACCTTGCCCCACGTACGGAAGTATATAACACTTGTGGCACACATGGTAAGTATATGGGGACACTCTCACTGAAAATTTATGCATTAAACAATGCCAAAACAGACTTGTGCTCCCCATACCGTTGAGTATATAATGGGAGACCCCACTAGGTTTCTATCCTTTATCCACAGGTAACCGAGTCTACTACCTCGTAAATGTGATACATGAAACACAGCATCTGGGGATATTTCCTACCCGTACTTCTTGGTTCACCAGGTGGTATTCTATAGTTCACACATACTTGGTAAAACCTCCTTCCTAGCTTATCCATATTTGGTTTATTTTGTGTTTAATTTATAATATTGATTGTGCACTAGAACATTCTGCCCATGCACTACTGTTGAGCTGATCTTAGCTTGGGACTAATGGCGACAGTTCCTGAACTTACCAATCAAGGAATCCCCTCAGATGGGAATTTTTGTCATTGTACTTCTTTTGGAATTGTTGATCCTTCCTATATGGAAATGTTGTCCTTCTTGATATTAACCATTGGTTTTCTAGTTTGGTTATTTTTGACCCTCATGGTTTCGAACGTCCAACCTTATTCTCAAACAAGTTCTCCTCCACTTGAACAATGTCAACCCTATGTTGATCCTAAGGTTGACCGCTCACCTTCTTTGTCTATTTCTTCACCCCGTTCTTCCTCTTCGCCTGGTGAAAATCCGAATTCTAGTAACGAGGTGGCTAAGAAAACGATGAAGAAGTTGAAGAAGAAGAAGGAAATAAGCGAGGGGGAAACCCAACGACCATTGATACCAATGCGACTAATGTTTAAAAATCTTCCACTTTATCCCACAAAGTCAAATTTCCTTCCAAGTTATGTATGGGTGACCACCTTCTTACAAATTTCCCTAGTATTCCGAAGGTGTTAGAAGTGTGGTCCACTTGCCCAAATCATCCTTTTTCATCAACCTCTAGAGACCATGTTGGTGACAAACCCTCAACTAGTGATAATAAGATTCACAATAAAAAGGGTAAGGTTAAATTTCCCTTAATTTTATTTAAAGGGAATCATCTCATTCTCTTTTTTCCTTAATGGATGAAGCCTCCAAAGTGTTGGATACCCTTACAACTTCCAAGCCCTATCTTCTGGTTGGTTACTAGAAGTTTTCCTCGAGTCCTATAGTTGGTCAAGTGATTGATCAAGATTCATCTATGATCAATCCCACTGTCTCCAAAAGTCAATCCCATGAGTTCACTCCCGATAAAACATTGGTTGAGAAAATGGTCGACCTAACTCCACCTATGGTTAATCAGGCCTTTCCCATAGAGAGTGAATCTTATACCACTCAGATTATCTTTGTTTCTTTAGATTCCTAGGGAAATATTTCCATTCCAGCAACCTAGGAGGGTGATCTTCCCACTCCCGGAACATAAGGGGACATTCATCCCATTCCTATGGAACTCCCTCCAAACGGTTTGATTGGTTATTTTTATTGGAGTCAACTAACGAGATATCTTCTTCCTCCTTACGTGCCCTCTGATATAATGGTACAATCCTATAATGTGGTTGTACCTAGCACAACAATAGATGAAGATGCATTTGCTAGTATTCTATCCTCAACTACCTAGCAAGATTTCAGTTCCCTGCAACTTGTGCCTGTTACCCAATATTTGTTGGCTTTTAATAAAGGAATCTGTCAACCCTTAGGTATCCTTCCCATATTTCCTATTAATTTGGTAGGAAAGACTATCTATATAGATGTAATGTTTTTCCAAGGCCCCTTGGATTTTAACTTATTCCTTGGGCGAGACTATACATATGTGATGTTAGGTCCCTATATTACTAGTATAGTCCCTTATTGTTGTTAGTGTAACCCCCTTATTGTTATTATTGTACCCTTGTAGCCCCCATATTGTTATTATTGTTCCCTTAAATTATTATTGTTAGGTTGGCTAGGATTACATTGTAGCCCCACTAGGATTACATTATGACCTCATGGACTCTTATATATAGAAAGGAGGTTTTGTAATTTGTATCATCCAAGAATGGTTCATTCATTTAATGTATTGGAGGTTGCCCCCTTGAATTGGATTATTTATGAGGCGTTGATATCTCTTTTCTTATATTTTTGGAGCTGGTTTCACAAAAATTGGTATTAGAGCTTTGGATTCTAGGGTTTCGCTGCTCCAAACAGGTCATCGTGGAATTTTCACTATAAAATTTTTTCTACGAAGTTTCAGAAGCTGAAATTGTTAGGGTGTGAAGCGGAAATCTTGAGGAACATCGTCGAAAAATTTCAGAGGTTTGTTCACAACATTTTCGAAGATATGATCTGTGGAAGTTAGGTCTCTTTGCAGGCTCCTCAATTTAATCTAAACAGGTCATCGTGGCATATGCGCTATAGAGCTTTTTACGAAGGTTCAGAATCGGAAATTTTTAGGGTGCGAAGCTGAAATCCTGAGGAAACACCTCAAAAATTTTCAAAGCTTGGTTCACAATATTTTTAGAGATATGATCTGTGTAAGGTAGTACTTTTTCAGGCTCCTGAATTTCATCTCAAAAAGGTGATCGTGGGAAAATCTTCATAACTCTCTCTTTGAGAATCAGATTGGTGTGTCATCAAAAATGGTCGCAAGTACACGGACTATAGTTTTTTTGATATCAATTTCAAAACTAAAAGATGAAACAATGACACGTGGGAAGTCATACAAGTTCTCTCTACTAAACTAGTCCATAATTAGGTTATTGTGGGAGATTGGACATAAATTTTCCTTGGAGAATCCAAATCAAGTCATTCCTATGGCATTCAAAAGATAATTTACAAGGCTACATCAGTGCCCAATTTCAGATATTGAAGAGCTGCAATCACAACTATAATCCAATTTCAATATCGAGCTCCTCAAAAACAATAAAAAGGTGTGTATTTGTTTTACGAACTACATAAGTCTTGTTTGAAGAATCAATTTGAATTGATTCCAAGGGCATATTGTATAATATAGATCAGTATTGGCTTTGAAAAGAATTCCCCGTAAAAATAATTCAACATCCATTAAGCCTTCAGAAGGCTCTACTAAGACTCATGAAGATGAAGAATTGCAACATGATCTATTGAAATTACAAGAGCAAGTGCACCAAATTTCGCTCTCGCAAAGAGTAACAAAAAATGAAATGGATTTTTTGAAAAAAGGCATGGAAGTGAAGATGGATGGTTTGAAGAAAGGATTGGAATCTAAGATAGATGGAATGGAATCTAAGATGGATGACATGGAAGCTAAGATCAATGAAAAAATGAAAGAAAACATGGAAAACATGAAGAATGATCTAAAAGTAGACATGGAAGGTTTGACAAAGTTGATACAAGAAATGTTTCCTAATGGTGAAAAGATAGTACAGGAAACTCATGATGAGAACAAAGTAAATGTTAATCATGACTTCATGAACTATAATGTTAGCGGGAAGAACCACCATATTCCAAAAAATGGATATGAGGAATTTTGATGGAAAGGATCATGTAACATGGATACTACAGACGGAGAAATATTTTTATCTCCATAATGTGCCAAACACACAAAAGTTATGCATTGCAACTTTACATTTAGAACAAAATACATTTGTATGGTATTGATGGCTTTGCTCCTGTAAAAAAATTGTCACTTGGTCAATTTTTACAGAGGAAATGATAGCACATTATGAGGATACAATGGGAAACACCTTCTTTATCCAATTGATAAATCTCAAACAAAAGAGTTTAGTGGGGGAGCACATTAAGGACTTCGAAAAATTGAATATAAGGGTAACTGATATTCCATAGGAACACAAGATTGATCTCTTTATAGGTACTTTAAATGATAACATCCAACATGAAGTTCACATTTTGGAACTTGATTCATTAGAGAAGGCATTCAGGTTGGCAAGAAAAATTGAATGTAAAATTATGGCGACAAGGAAGCCTACCACTCACTTCTATAAAGAAGGAAGTGTTATTATCCCTAGACTTCCACAACCTACAAGGTTGACACCACAAAAATTGGAAGAAAAAAGAGCAAAAGGGCTTTGCTACAGTTGTGATAGCAAATACACTAAAGGTCATAAGTGTGCTGAGAAGAAATTATTTTACATAGATTGTGAAAAGGCAGAAGAAAATGAACAAGAAGAGGATATACACCAGGAACCAGCCCTAGAAGAGGAAGAAATTATTCAGAACATATCGTGTAATGCATTGGTAGGAATTACCACTCCTCAAAATCTCAAGATAGAAGGACACGTCAAGAAGAAAAAGGTAATAGTGTTGCTTGATTCAGGTAGCACCCATAATTTTATTCATTGTAAGGTAGCCAAGGAATTGAATTGTTTCTTATAACCAACACCAGAATGTCAAGTGATGGTTAGAAATGGAGGAACTATAAATTGCTCTGGAAAATGCGATAATATCAAGCTAACCATGGGGGAATATGTAATGAATAGTCCAATGATTTCCATTCCTATGGGAGGTGCTGATGTTGTACTAGGAGTACAATGGTTACAATCTTTAGGGAAAATAGCTTTTAATTTTTGAGAACTTTTCTTGAAAATTTTTTCAGAAGGAAAGGAAGTCGAATTATGGGGTATTGCAGGGAATCAAGGAAAGATAATAAGCTCTAATGTGATGATGAAGCTTCTAAAGAAAGAACAACGAGGCGTAATTTCAAAATTATGCTCACTAGAAGTTCCAACATCAAAATCATCTATTTCTGCATATCTCCAACAAGTCTTGGACAATCATTCCAAGGTGTTTGAAACTCCCAAAGGACTCCCACCTATTCATGATCATGATCATGCTATTCATTTTATTCCAGGAAGTGTTCCTCCAAACGTTAGGCCTTATAGATATCCTTATGTCCAAAAGAGCGAAATTGAACATATGATTGCAGAAATGTTAGAGGTGGTTATAATTCAACCTAGTCAAACTTCTTTCTCTACTCCTGTAGTATTGGTACACAAGAAGGATGGATCATGGCGCATGTGTCTGGATTCTAGGGAGCTCAATAAGCTCACCATTAAAGATAATTTTCCCATTCCTGTGATTGATGAATTATTGGATGAATTACATGGAGCAATTTCTTTTACCAAGTTGGATCTTCATTCAGGATATCATCAAATTAGAATGAAGACTGAAGATATTCCAAAAATAGTATTTTGAAGTCATGAGGGTCATTATGAATTTTTGGTCATGCCTTTCGGCCTTAACAATTCACCTTCTACATTTCAAGGGTTGATGAATTCCATTTTGAAACCCTTCCTTAGAAAATTTGTGCTAGTATGTTTTCATGATATACTAATATAAAGCAGGTCTTGGAAGGATCATGTTGAACATGTTGACAGGGTGCTCAAACTATTGCAGGAGAAACAATTATATGCAAAAACATCCAAAATGTTTCTTTGGAGTACAAGAGGTGGAATATCTGGGTCATATTGTATCTCACAAGGGTGTTAAGGTAGACCCTAACACAATTAAAGCCATTAAGGAATAGAAAATCCCCACAACCCTAAATAAGTTGCAAGTATTTCTTGGGTTAACAGGGTATTATTGCAAGTTTGTTAATAATTATGGGAGAATAGTAGCACCTCTAAAAAAATTATTGAAGGAAGATTCATTTTCATGGACTCCTGAAGCAACTAAGGCCTTTGAACATCTTAAAGAGGCAATGTTCCTAGCACTGGTCTTAGCTACGCCAGACTTCATAAAAACCTTTATTATGGAATGTGATGCCTCAGGAAATGGAATTAGTGTTGTTTTAATGTAGGAGGGAAGAACCATTTCTTTTGAAAGTCGTCCAATCAAAGGAAAGTATTTACAGAAACCTATTTGTGAGAAGGAAATGTTAGCAATACTGCATGCACTAAAGAAATGGTGAAATTACCTAATGCGAAGACACTTCAAGGTAAAAAATGATCATGATAGTCTTAAACACTTTTTGGAACAAATAATATCTTCAGAAGAGCAGCAAAAATGGGTTATAAAGATGTTGGGTTATGAATTTGATGTTGGGAAAAATACTGAGAGGGGGGGAGGGTGAATCAGTATTTAGAGCTGACTAATTTTTTTTTACTTTTTCTTTCTCTTAAAACCATATGCTACTTTACTGAACCCAAGTCGCATATACATGTGTGTCGCCCGTTCTATGGAATCGCTGCCCAACTCGAAAAACCACTTATCTCTGAAAGGCGGTGTGATATGGGAAATCCAGCTTCGTAAACCCGCTCATGGTTTTGGAATAGTGACCAACCCATGGTTAAGTTGGGTTACGCTATTCCTTTTGGTCCCTTAACTCAGGTTCACAACTCGGGTTTATTTCAATAGAGTTCAGTCCAATCATGCAGTAGGGAGTTTCATAGTAATACTCCTCCACATACTATAACACGCTGCTTCATCAGGTTATACATTCCCATTGCTCAATGTATCATGACATTAGCAATCAAATGTTCATCAATGCATTACATGGAGAGAGATACTAGTATCAATGAACAATAATTCGTGTAATCGATAACGATTTTTCCAATCAATACTCCTCAAAATGACCTTATACAGGTTCACAAATCTACTCCTTCCATAGAGCTTATGATGTTTACAGACCATGCTTTCACAATGATTCATAATTTTCCACAGGGACTCAACTATCCTTCGTACTGAATTCTATCAAGAATATACATATAATTCATAGAGAATTTAGAACCTTTATCTATTCGATGGCCTTTTTCTTCCTACATTGTCTCTGGACAACTCTGCTTCAATTCACTACTTGTCCCTGCTCCTTGAATGATACTTCTATCAGTAAATGCACTCTTCCTCTGTTCTTCTCTGCTACTTCATAGTTACTGTTTCAGATGCTCCTTCTTTGCAAATTCCTTTGCCATCAATGACAATATTTCCAACAATCTCCCCCTTTGGCATTGATGGCAATACTCTTCCTCTGTTTGTCTTATAGAAACCCCTCTTTGTTTTTCCTCCCCCTTTGACATCAATGGAAAAGGGTTGATCAATATCCTTTGGACCGACAATACCATCCTCCCCCTAAGATCATGCTGCATCTTCTTTATTTAAGTAGACCTGATCTTTTTCATGGTAGAGACTAATCCCAGCTTTTGTTTAAGATATCCAAATGCTTCCCTGGGTAATGGTTAGGTAAATATATCAACAAATTGTTCTTTGGAGGGAACATACTCCAACTTCACCTTTTGTTCGAGCACTTGTTCACGTAAGAAGTGATACTTAATGGGAATGTGCTTGGTCTTGGAATTCATAACAGGATTCTTTGAAATACTGATGGCACTTGTATTATCACACATAATAGAGATAGGCAGTGAACATTTGATTTGAATGTCTTGTAAGGTTTTCATCATCCAAAGAAATTGAGTGCAACATGATGCGGCAGCCACATATTATGCTTCTGCTGTAGATAGGGCAATAGATCTTTGCTTCTTGCAGAACCAAGATGCTAACCGGGGCCCCATATAGAATGCACCACCACTAGTACTTTTCTGATCATCAACATTTCCAGCCTAATCTGCATCAGTGTAAGCATGAAGAGTGAGATCAGCATTCTTTGGATACCATAGTCCAAAGTCTTGAGCTCCTTGCAGATATTTTAATATTCTTTCGATAGCCTGAAGGTGAGACTCTTTTGGATTAGCTTGGAATCGTCCAGAAATCTGAACTGCATGCATAATGTCTAGTCTTGTCCTAGTGAGATAAAGTAGAATTCCAATCATAGATTTGTATTCTGGTTGATTCACCATCGGGGAATCATCATTAGAACTGAGATTACATCCGGTTATCATTGGTGTACTTACAGGTTTGCAATCTTCCATGCCATACTTTTTCAATATTTGCTTAAGATATTTTGCTTGTGATAAGAATATGCCATCTGTTGTTTGTTGCACTTGCAAGCCAAGAAAGAATGTTAGTTCCCCAAGTAAAGACATTTCAAATTCTTGCTGCGTATCAGAAGAAAATTTCTGACTCATAGACTCTTCATTACTTCCAAAAATGATATTATCAACATATACAATCACAATCAGTAGTTTATCATTTTTAAGTTTTTATGTATAAGTTTCTATCAGCAGACCCCTTAGAAAATCCTTGTTGATGGAGATATTTATCAAGACGATAGTCCATGCCCTTGGAGCTTGTTTGAGACCATATAGAGCCTTTTTAAGTCTACAAACAAGATTTTCATCATTTCCCAAAATGAATCCTTTGGTTTTTTCTATATAGACTTCTTCTTCTAGATCACCATTGAGAAAAGCAGATTTAACATCCATTTGATAAACTTTGATTTGTTGGAAGCTTGAAAAAGCAAGAAACATTCTTATGGCTTCATGTCTAGCTACAAGGGCAAAAGTTTCTTCAAAGTCTATACCTTCTTATTGAGCATACCCCTTGCAAACAATTCTAGCTTTATTTATTATAACATCCCCATTCTCATTTAACTTATTTTTGAATATCCATTTAGTTCCAATGACATTTTTGTCATGAGGTCTTGGTACTAATTCCCAAGTGTGATTCTTTTCAATTTGATCCAGCTCTTCATTGATGGCTTGAATCCAACATTCATCGTTTCTAGCTTGATTGACATTAAGTGGTTTAATAGAGGGTAGAGATGCCAGATAGCTAGAAGATCCCACAAGAGTCCTTCTTTTTTGTACGTCTAATCCCTTTTCTCCCAAAATTTGAGATTCTTGGATGATTCTTTTTGAACATATCTGGATGGAGCTTTTTCAGATAAATCACCTTTAGGTTCTTCATTGGGTTCACTGTCTATATCATTTCTATTTGATGTAGAAGGATATATGTCACCATCATAATGCCAACAATGCATTACTCTCAGCAAGGCTAATGCTCCCCCCGAAACTGTGCTCTTGTTCTTGAGCCATCTCACTATTTACCTTAACATAAAAACATAGGCTTCTGTATCCATTGGAACTCGCGTGTATACATGGCTTTAGTTCATGAAACCCGCGTATGGAAAGTGAAATACTAAAAATTTCACACTCCTTCTTCTCCCCCTGAATTTGTACCACCTATACCTATATTCTCTTGTCACATCAGATGCACTGTTAAAAATAAACACAACCAGAATTACCAATCAACGATGGGAATCACCATATATTGCTCCCCTTGTGATGATACATTACTGATTCCTATAATTTATCTCACATCACTCCTGCAGTCATCTTGAGAAGTAAGCTTTAGAAGTGGAAGACTGTAGTAGGATTATTATCCCTTACGTTTTTGACCGGTCCTCCTTCTTTTTCCAGCTTTGCTTGAAATTTCTTATTGTGTGCATGAAATTATGCAATTTCTCAGATCTATTCATACTACATTCCTTTTCTACATGTCCATACTTGTTACAAGCATAACATCTTGAGTGACCAGAAAAATAAGCATAGGAATCATAATGTGTTTTTGTATTCTTTCTTCTATTGCAATCAGCTACTTTATGACCAAACTTGCTGCATGAAAAACAATATCCCTTAAAGAAACCTGAGTACCTTTCTGTGTACAATCTGTTTGTCAATCTTCTTCTGCAATTGGCTGCAACATGCCCATAATTATGACATTTAAAGCATTCAACATTATTGATCTAAGGAGAGAATCGATTGATGCTTCTATAGTTAGGAGGGAATGATTTATTTTGAGAGTTCATGATTGTCGGTTGACCTTTTGTTTCTTTCAACACTTCAGGTTTTACATTATTATCCTTTGAATCTTTAGCACTTTCTTGTGAACTAGATTCTCCTTTAACCGTTTCATGAAAACCAAGACCAAATTTAACAGAAGGAGACCTTTGACTACTAAGAATATTGTCCAGAATCTTAGTACTATCTTGAAACCTCAAGAGCTTATCTTTTTATTCTAATTTACCTTTCAAAATGTTTACCTCAACCTCCAATATTTGGCATTTCTTCTTCATACATTCTTCAACCCTTCTTCCTTCTTTTACTTGATCATTTAATTTTAAAATCTCTTCTTTCAATCCATTTTCTTGTTCTTCAAATGATTTTAGAAGCTCTTCATTCTTCTTATTTGATGCTTCGAGATCTGCTTTTAGAGAGATGATTTCTACTTCAAGTCCTTCACTGTGATTGGTTACTTCATCGTACAACCTTTGATACTTGTTTATCTGTCCATTCATTCTAAAGATCATATCTTTGTAGATAGATTCTCTCTCATTAAATAATCTTTGTTGATCTTAAACTTTAATCTTGAGAACTTCTTCTAGATCCATAACATTACTTTCACGATCTTCACCATTGCATGCACAAGAAAGTGAGTCACAAGAACAATAATCAATACCTGTTTCATCTTCTTCATTTTCTGCTACACATGTTTTCTAAGATATCTCCTTTCTTTGAGTAGCCTTCTTCTTTTTCTTCCTTCGCATTGAGATGGATCTCCTTCAAGCAATCAAGCTCCTTTAGAAGGACCCGCTCTGATACCAATTGTTGGGAAAAATACTGAGAGCGGGGGGGGGTGAATCAGTATTTAGAGCTGACTGAAAACTTTTTACTTTTTCTTTCTCTTAAAACAATAGGTTACTTTACTGAACCCAACTCGTGTAAACACACGGATATCCTTAAGAAATCTTGTGTATTTATAGAGATCTTATTATGCATTTGATTCTTTACTTAGATCATTACATCATTCATTCATCAGATGTTTAGTAAGTAGTGAGCATGTTCAGTAATAATAGAATAAACCATCACACATAAGCAACACACATGAACACCAGTATTTAAGGTGGAAGCCCAATTTGGGAGAAAACCACCGCTGCTGTCATCTCTGTCTTCAATATTTATTATAAATAAAACTTCTTACAATTTTAGTGTTGGCGCAGACTTATACCTGTACGCAGGCACCCACTTGCAGAAGGCTACAACCTTCTCTCATTCTCCTGTCACTGCTGGAAGGGAGCTCCAACCCCCTGATTTAACACCAGCTTCTACTGGAAGAAAACTTCCACTCTCATACTGAAGGCTTCAACCCTCAGATTCACCAAATTTCTTCAATTTGTACATCAGACTTGCAGAACGCCTTCATCATTTCTTTTGCAGATCTTCCTAGAGATTCATCATTTCTAGATCTAGAGATCTTGAACCTTTATCAAATCCACAGGTGCATCATAGATTCAGATCTATCAGAGTTCAATCATGGAGATATCTCTTAAAGAGATTTATTCGTTATCACTTCCACTGCATGCACACCTTTTACTATAATTCTCCTCTCCTTATATAGTTTTCGCCTTTATTAAAACCATGAGTCAAAACCAACAAATTGTTGATGGTATTCCTGGACGGGATCAATTAGATAATCTAGCGGGGTCTACCCAAACCCGAAACAACTTCTGATTGTTCTATTTTCTTGGTCAGGCAATTAATTAAACTAAGGATTTTTAATATCTAAATCTGAGATTGAGATATTAATCCAATTCCTCCTTTTGTTATGAACTCCCCAAATCATATATATATATATATATATATATATATATATATATATATATATATATATAGATATAGATATAGATATAGATATAGATATAGATATAGATATAGATATAGATATAGATATAGATATAGATATATCTATCTATCTATCTATCTATCTATCTCTCTCTCTCTCTATATATATATATATATATATCGACCCCAAGTTTATGTGCATATGTTGACCCACGTTTATTACATCATATGTCTCATATTTCGCCAACTTGACATAATCAACTTCCTTTAGTAATGACCTTCATATGTCGACCCCCAAGTTTATACGTTCCACCAAATTTGGAGTAAAAATGATGGCCCAATCGCTTTTCATCATAGTTTATATTTAATTTAAACATCCTTGGTTAAACCCACAAATATTAATTTGAAAAGGCCCAATTAATATAATTTAGATTGGGCCCACATATATGATCAACAACCCAATCAAATTCCTGCTCCGTACTTTGGTTAATCTTCGCACATCTCCATCAAGCGATCACTGTCCGATGAATCCTTCCCAGATCAATGGCACTCAACAATTTTGCTGGGCATCCTGGGTCGAACAATAACGCGCGATGGCACGCAGTGACAAGCAGTTTCGTGGAGTCGTACAGGGACGCGTGTCGCCTGTTTTATGGAATCATTCCCCAACTCAAAAAACCACTTATCTCTGAAAGGCGGTGCAATATGGGAAATCCGGCTTCGTAAACCCACTCGGGGTTTTGGAACAGTGACCAACCCACGGTTAAGTCAGGTTATGCTATTCCTTTTGGTCCCATAACTCAGGTTCACAACTCAGATTTATTTCAATAGAGTTTGATCCAATCATGCGGTAGGGAGTTTCATAGTAATACTCCTCTGCATACTATAATGTGCTTCTTCATCAGGTTATACATTCCCATTGCTCATTGTATCATGACCTTAGCAATCAAATGTTCGGCAATGCATTACACGGAGAGAGATAATAGTATCAATGAATAATAATTCGTGTAATCGATAACGATTTGTCTAATCAATACTCCTCAAAATTACCTATACAGGTTTACGAATCTACTCCTTCAATAGAGCTTATGATGTTTACAGACCATGCTTTCACAATGATTCATAACTGTCCACAGGGACTCAACTATCCTTCCTACTGAATTCTATCAAGAATATACATATAATTCACAGAGAATTTAGAACCTTTTTCTGTTCGATGGCCTTTTTCTTCCTACACTGTATCTAGACAACTCTGCTTCGATTCACTGCTTGTCCCTGCTCCTTGACTGATACTGCTCTCTCTAAATGCACTCTTCCTCTGTTTCTCTCTGCTACTGCTTAGTTACTATTTTAGATGCTCCTTCTTAGCCAATTCCTTTGCCATCATTGACAATATTTCCAACAATCTCCCCCTTTGGCATTGATGGAAATACTCTTCCTCTTTTTGTCTTATAGAAACCCCTCTTTCTTTTTCCTCCCCCTTTCACATCAATGGAAAAGGGTTGATCAATATCCTTTGGACTGACAATACCATGCTCCCCCTGAGATCATGCTGCATCTTCTTTATTTAAGTAGATCTGATCTTTTGCATGGCAGAGACTACTCCCAGATTTTGTCTGAGATATTCGAATGCTTCCCTGGGTAATGGTTAGGTAAATATATCAACAACTTGTTCTTTGGAGGGAACATACTCCAACTTCACCTTTTTTTCAAGCACTTGTTCACGTAAGAAGTGATACTTGATGGGAATGTGCTTGTTCTTGGAATGCATAACAGGATTCTTTGAAATACTGATGGCACTTGTATTATTACACATAATGGAGATAGGCGGTGAAAATTTGATTTGAATGTCTTGTAAGCTTTGCATCATGCAAATAAGTTTAGTGCGACATGATGCGACAACCACATATTCTGCTTCTGCTATATATAGGGAAATAGAGCTTTGCTTCTTGTTGAACCAAGATACTAATCAGAGCCCCATATAGAATGCACCACCACTATTACATTTTTGATCATCAACATTTCTTGCCCAATCTGCATCAGTGTAAGCATGAAGAGTGAGATTAGCATTCTTTGGATACCATAGTCCAAAGTCTTGAGTTCCTTACAGATATTTGAATATTCTTTTAACAACCTGAAGGTGAGACTCTTTTGGATTAGCTTGGAATCGTCTAACAATCCCAACTGCATGCATAATGTCTGGTCTTGTCCCAGTGAGATAAAGTATGCTTCCTATCATAGATTTGTATTCTGGTTGATTCACCGTGGGGGAATCATCATTAGAACTGAGATTACATCCGGTTATCATTGGTGTACTTACAGGTTTGAAATATTCCATGCCATACTTTTTCAAGATTTTCTTAAGATATTTTTCTTGTGATAAGAATATGCCATCTGTTGTTTGTTGCACTTGCAAGCCAAGAAAGAATGTTAGTTCCCCAAGTAAAGACATTTCAAATTCTTGCTGCATATCAGAAGCAAATTTATGATTCATAGACTCTTCATTACTTCCAAAAATGATATCATCAACATATACAACCACAATCAGTAGTTTATCATTTTCAGTTTTTATGTATAAGTTGCTATCAGCAGACCCCTTAGAAAATCCTTGTTGATGGAGATATTTGTCAAGACCATAGTACCATGCCCTTGGAGCTTGTTTGAGACCATATAGAGCCTTTTTAAGTCTACAAACAATATTTTCATCATTTCCCAAAATGAATCCTTCAGGTTGTTCTATATAGACTTCTTCTTCTAGATCACCATTGAGAAAAGCAGATTTAACATCCATTTGATAAACTTTGATTTGTTGGAAGCTTGAAAAAGAAAGAAAAATTCTTATGGCTTCAAGTCTGGCTACAGGAGCAAAAGTTTCTTCAAAGTCTATACCTTCTTGTTGAGCATACACCTTGCAAACAAGTCTAGCTTTATTTCTTATAACATCCCCATTCTCATTTAACTTGTTTTTGAATATCCATTTAGTTCCAATGACATTTTTGTCATGAGGTCTTGGTACTAATTCCCAAGTGTGATTCTTTTCAATTTGATCAAGCTCTTCATTCATGGATTGAATCAAACATTCATCGTTGCTAGCTTTATTGACATTATGTAGTTCAATAGAGGATAGAGATGCTAGATAGCTATAAGATCCCACAAGAGTCCTTCTTGTTTGTACACCTGATCCCTTTTCTCCCAAAATTTGAGATTCTTGGATCATTCTTTTTGAACATATCTGGATGGAGCTTTTTCAGATAAATCACCTTTGGTTTCTTTATTGGGTTCACTTTCTATATCATTTCTATTTGATGTAGAAGGATATATGTCACCATCATAATGCCAACAATGCGTTACTCTCAGCAAGGTTAATGCTCCCCCTGAAACTGTGCTTCTGTTCTTGAGCCATCTCACTGTTTTCCTTAATAGAAAAACATACGCTTCTGTCTCCATTGGAACTCCCATGTATACGAGGCTTTAGTTCATGAAACCCTTGTATGGAAAGTGAAATAATGAAAATTTCACACTCCTTCTTCTCCCCCTAAATTTGTACCACCTGTACCTGTATTCTCTTGTCACATCAGATGCACTGTTATAAATAAACACAACCAGAATTACCAACCAACCATGGGAATCACCATATATTTCTCCCCTTGTGATGATAAATTACTGATGCCTATAATGTATCTCACATCACTCCTGCAGTCATTATGATAAGTAATCTTTAGAAGCGGAAGACTGCCGTAGGATTATTATCCCTTACGTTTTTGACCGGTCCTCCTTCTTTTTCCAGCTTTGCTTGAAATTTCTTATTGTGTGCTGGAAATTATCCAATTTCTCAGATCTATTCATTTTGCATTCCTTTTCTACATGTCCATACTTGTTACAAGAATAACATCTTGAGTGACCAGAAAAATAAGCATAGGAATCATAATGTATTTTTCTATTCTTTGTTCTATTGCAATCAACTGCTTTATGACCAAACTTGTTGCATGAAAAACAATATCCCTTAAAGAAACCTGAGTACCTTTCTGTGTAGAGTTTGTTGGTCAATATGCTTCTGCAATTGGCTGCAAAATGCCCATAATTATGACATTTAAAGCATTCAACATTATTGATCAAAGGAGAGAATCTATTGATGCTTGTATAGTTAGGAGGGAATGATTTCTTTTGAGAGTTCATGATTCTCGGTTGACCTTTTGTTTCTTTCAACACTTCAAGTTTTGCATTGATATCCTTTGAATATTTAGCACTTTCTTGTGAACTAGATTCTCCTTTAACCGTTTCATGAAAACCAAGACCAAATTTAACAGAAGGATACCTTTGACTACTAAGAATATTGTCCAGAATATTAGTACTATCTTGAAACCTCAAGAGTTTATCTTTTTATTCTAATTTACCTTTTAAAATGTTTACCTCAACCTCCAACATTTGGCATTGCTTCTTCATACTTTCTTTGACCCTTCTTCTTTCTTCTACTTGATCATTTAATTTTAAAATCTCTTCTTTCAACCCATTTTCTTTTTCTTCAAATGATTGTAGAAGCTCTTCATTCTTCTTATTTGATGCTTCGAGATCTGCTTTCAGAGAGATGATTTCTGCTTCAAGTCCTTCACTGTGATTGGTTACTTCATCGTACAACCTTTGATACTTGTTTATCTGTCCATTCATTCTAGATATCATATCTTTGTAGATAGATTCTCTCTCATTAAATAATCTTTGTTGATATTCAACTTTAATCTTGAGAACTTCTTCTAGATCCATAACATTACTTTCACTATCTTCACCATTGCATGCACAAGAAAGTGAATCACAAGAACAACAATCAATACCTGTTTCATCTTCTTCATTTTCTGCTGCACATTTTTTCTCATATATCTCCTTTCTTTGAGTAGCCTTCTTCTTTTTCTTCCTTCCCATCTAGATGGATCTCCTTCAAGCGATCAAGCTCCTTCAGAAGGACCTACTTTGATACCAATTGTTGGGAAAAATACTGAGAGAGGGGGGGGGGGGGTGAATCAGTATTTAGAGCTGACTGAAAACTTTTTACTTTTTCTTTCTCTTAAAACCATAGGCTAATTTACTGAACCCAACTCGTGTATACACGCGGATATCCTTAAGAAAACTTGTGTATGTACAGAGATCTTACTATGCATTTGATTATTTACTTAGATCATTACATCATTCATTCATTAGATGTTTAGTAAGCACTAAGCATGTCCAGTAATAACAGAATAAACCATCACACATAAGCAACACACATGAACACTAGTATTTAAGGTGGAAACCCAATTCAGGAGAAAACCACCGCTGATGTCATCTCTGTCTTCAATATTTATTATAAAGAAAACTTCTTACAATTTTAGTGCTAGCGCAGACTTATACCAGCACGCAGGCACCCACCTGCAAAAGGCTAAAACCTTCTCTTGTTCTCTAGTCACTGCTGGAAGGGAGCTCCAACCCCCTGATTTAACACTAGCTTCTACTGGCAGAAAACTTCCACTCTCATATTGAAGGCTTCAACCCTCAGATTCACCAAATTTCTTCAATTTGTACATCAGACTTGCAGCACATCTTCATCATTTCTTTTGCAGATCTTCCTAGAGATTCATCATTTCTAGATCTAGAGATATTGAACCTTTATCAAATCCACAGGTGCATCATATATTCAGATCTATCAGAGTTCAATCATGAAGATATCTCTTAAAGAGATTTATTCGTTATCAACCCCTCTGCATGCACACCTTGTACTATAATTCTCCTCTCCTTATATATTTTTCGCCTTTATTAAAACCATGAGTCAAAACCAATAAACCGCTGATGGTATTCCTAGACGGGATCAATTAGATAATCCAACGGGGTCTACCCGAACCCAAAACAACTTCTCATTGTTCTATTTTCTTGGTTAGACAATTAATTAAACTAAGGCTTTTTAATATCTCAATCTAGGATTGAGATATTAATCCAATTCCTCCTTTTGTTATGAACTCCCCAACGCATATATATATATATATATATATATATATATATATATATATATATATATATATATATCGACCCCATGTTTATGTGGATATGTTAACCCACGTTTATTACATCATATGTCTCATATTTTTCCAACTTCACATAATCAACTTCCTTTAGTAATGACCTTCATATGTCGACCCCCAAGTTTATACGTTCCACAAAATTTGGAGTAAAAATGATGGCCCAATCGCTTTTTGTCATAATTTATATTTAATTTAAACAACCTTGGTTAAACCCACAAATATTAATTTGAAAAGGCCCAATTAATATAATTTAGACTGGGCCCACATATATGATCAAAGACCCAATCAAATTCCCGCTCCGTACTTTTGTTAATCTTCGCACATCTTCATCAAGCGATCATTGTCTGATGACTCCTTCCCTAATCAACGACACTCAACAATTTCACTGGGCATCCTAGGTCGAACAATAAAGCACGATGGCGATATGGGAAATCTAGCTTAGTAAACTCGCTCGTGGTTTTGGAATAGTGACCAACCCACAGTTAAGTTGGGTTACACTATTCCTTTTGGTCCCTTAACTTAGATTCACAACTCGGGTTTATTTCAATAGAGTTCGGTCCAATCATGCGGTAGGGAGTTTCATAGTAATACTCCTCCGCATGCTATAATGCACTGCTTCATCAGGTTATACATTCGCATTGCTCATTGTATCATGACCTTAGCAATCAAATGTTCAGTAATGCATTACATGGAGAGAGATACTAGTATCAATGAAAAATAATTCGTGTAATTGATAACGATTTGTCCAATCAATACTCCTCAGAATTACCTTATACAGGTTCACGAATCTACTCCTTCCACAAAGCTTATGATGTTTATAGACCATGCTTTCACAATTATTCATAATTTTCCATAGGGACTCAACTATCCTTCCTACTGAATTCTATCAAGAATATACATATAATTCACAGAGAATTTAGAACCTTTTTCTATTCGATGGCCTTTTTCTTCCTACACTATCTCTGGACAACTCTGCTTCAATTCATTGCTTGTCCCTGCTCCTTGACTGATACTGCTCTCTGTAAATGCACTCTTCCTTTGTTCTTCTCCGCTACTGTCCAGTTACTGTTTCAGATTCTCCTTCTTTTCCAATTCCTTTGCCATCAATGAAAATATTTCCAACAATCTCCCCCTTTGGAATTGATGGAAATACTCTTCCTCTCTTTGTCTTATAGAAACCCCTCTTGCTTTCTCCTCCCCCTTTGACATCAATGGCAAAGGGTTGATCAATATCCTTTGGACCGATAATAGCATGCTCCCCCTGAGATCATGCTGCATCTTATTTATTTAAGTAGATCTGATCTTTTTCATGGTAGAGACTACTCCCAGCTTTTGTCTGAGATATTCAAATGCTTCCCTGGGTAATGGTTAGGTAAACATATCATCAACTTGATCTTTGGAGGGAACATACTCCAACTTCACCTTTTGTTCAAGCATTTGTTCACGTAAGAAGTGATACTTGATGGGAATGTGCTTGGTCTGGGAATGCATAACATGATTCTTTGAAATACTGATGGCACTTGTATTATCACACATAATGAAGATAGGTGGTGAAAATTTGATTTGAATGTCTTGTAAGGTTTGCATCATCCAAAGAAGTTGAGTGCAACATGATGCAATAGCCACATATTCCGCTTCTACTGTAGATAGGGCAGTAGAGCTTTGCTTCTTGCTGAACCAAGATACTAACCGGGGCTCCATATAGAATGCACCACCACTAGTAATTTTTCGATCATCAACATTTCCAACCCAATCTACATTAGTGTAAGCATGAAGAGTGAGATCAGCATTCTTTGGATACCATAGTACAAATTCTTGAGTTCCTTGAAGATATTTGAATATTCTTTTGACAGCCTGAAGGTGAGACTCTTTTGGATTAGCTTGGAATCGTCCAACAATCCCAATTGCATGCATAATGTCTGGTCTTGTCCCATTGAGATAAAGTATACTTCCTATCATAGATCTGTATTCTAGTTGGTTCACCTTGGGGGAATCATCATTAGAACTGAGATTACATCTAGTTATCATTGGTGTACTTACAGGTTTGCAATCTTCCATGCCATACTTTTTCAAGATTTGCTTAAGATATTTTTCTTGTGATAAGAATATGCCATCTGTTGTTTGTTGCACTTGTAAGCCAAGAAAGAATGTTAGTTCCCCATGTAAAGACATTTCAAATTCTTTCTGCATATCAGAAGCAAATTTCTGACTCATAGAGTATTCATTACTTCCAAAAATGATATCATCAACACATATAACTACAATCAGTAGTTTATCATTTTCAGCTTTTATGTATAAGTTGCTATCAACAGACCCCTTAGAAAATCCTTGTTGATGGAGATATTTGTCAAGACGATAGTACCATTCCCTTGGAGCTTGTTTGAGACCATATAGAGCCTTTTTAAGTTTACAAACAAGAATTTCATCATTTCCCAAAATGAATCCTTCAGGTTGTTCTATATAGACTTCTTCTTCTAGATCACCATTGAGAAAAGCAAATTTAACATCCATTTGATAAAATTTGATTCGTTGGAAGCTTGAAAAAGAAAGAAACATTCTTATGGCTTCAAGTCTAGCTACAGGGGCAAAATTTTCTTCAAATTCTATACCTTCTTATTGAGCATACCCCTTGCAAACAAGTCTAGCTTTATTTCTTATAACATCCCCACTTTCATTTAACTTATTTTTGAATATCCATTTATTTCCAATGACATTTTTGTCATGAGGTCTTGGTACTGATTCCCAAGTGTGATTCTTTTCAATTTGATCAAGCTCTTCATTCATGGCTTGAATCCAACATTCATCGGTTCTAGCTTGATTGAAATTATGTGGTTCAATAGAGGATAGAAATTCCAGATAGCTAGAAGATCCCACAAGAGTCCTTCTTGTTGTTGGCAATATGATGCAAAGTGTTGTCCTTGATGGGAACACACTTGATGAAGATGATGGCAACCTACTTGATGAAGTTTCTCTTGATGCTTGATGAGTTTATTAATGATGTAAATATGATTTGAAGATTGTTGGCATGTGTTGTCTTTGATGGTAATCTACTTGATGAGATGAGAATTGGCTATATGATGTGATGAAGTTGTATTTGGATAACAACCTGTTTGATGAAGTTTTTATTTATGGAAACTGACTTGATGAGTTGCAACCTATGTGTCAAATATGTACAGATGATGTATCTACAGATCAGCTAACGAGAACAGAAGAAAGGAACTTTAGAAAGGGCTAGAGCAATGATGAATAAGACATGTCACTATGCATACGCAGATTTGTTAAGGCGAAGTAGCGTATGTACGCAGAAAAGTACGTGCCAAGTCGCATATGCTGAATTGCGCTCTAAAAGAATAAAACCAGGGGTAAATACCATGGTATTGAGCACTGGATTGTCTATGTGATCCCGTCCAAGAATACCATCGGAAGTTGTGTGGTTTTGGTTCATGGTATTGTCAAAGGCTAGATCTACTTAAGGAGAAGAAATTCATTGTGCAATGGGGGTGCATGAGTCTGGGTTTGAATGAATAATTCACTCTGAATTATGTCTAAATGGAAAGGGTAATAGTTTGATGATAGATCTGAATCTGTGATGCACCTATGAAGAAAATGATGAAGAAGGGAATCCAGATTTGAAATGTATTTGTATCTTCTAGATCTGTTTATGGAATGCTTAGATCTGAGATGAGGCGAACATCTGTCTGAAGTGAAGGGTAAAATCTGAACTGAATATCTGATCTGAAGAAGTATGCTACCCTATAATGTCTGAAGATATATACGCAAGTTTGTAACAGAGGAAGCGCGTGTATACGCGGGTCATCTTCAGAGAAAGCACGTATGGGTTGTGAAATTAGATCTATAATATGTGCAGATGTATACGCGGGTTTATATGAATGAAAGCGCGTATATACGCGGGACCAAAGAAAGGAAAGCGTGTATGAAAAACTAGGGTTTCCTGAAGTATGAAGTATGGAATGTCTGATTTGTTCTGCTGTGTTACTGCTATCTGTTAATGATGTATGATTGAGCTTAAATGTGTGGAGTGGGTCTAGTGTGAAAATTGATGAAACGTGGTCCGTAGAAGTGCTGAGGGTTGTAGCCTTTAGTCAAGGGGTTGTAGCTCCCTTCGAGGTGAGGCTGGTAATCGAGAGCAGGGGGTTGTAGCTCCCTTCTAGGAGAGGCTGGTAAACGAGAGCAAGGGGTCAGAGCTCCCTTCCAGGAGAGGCTGGTAAACGAGAGAAGGTTGTAGCCTTCTGCAGGTGGGTGCCTACGTGATGGTATGAGTCTGCACCAGTACATGGTTGTATGATGTTTTCTCTCTAATAAAATATTGAAGGCTGAGACAACGGCAGCGGTGGTTTTCTCCCGACTTGGGTTTCCACCTAAAATCGTGGTGTTCATGTGTGTTTATTATGTGTGATGGTTTATTCTATTATTACTGTTAACTAAGCATATGATGCATGAATGATGCATAGACCTAAGTAAAGAAATAAATGCATAATAAGATCTCTATGTATACACAATTTTTATGAAGGATATCCGCGTGTATACGCTAGTTGGCTTCAGAAAAGTAGAATATGGGTTATAGTGAATGGAAAAGTAAAATGTCTTGAGTAAGTCCTAAATACTGATTCACCCCCCCCTCTCAGTATTTGTCCCAACAATTGGTTTCAGAGCAGGTCCTTCTGCAGAAGCTTGATCGCTTGAAGGATATCCGTCACAATGGGAAGTCATGAAGGGATAATGTCTATAAGGCCACCTCTATTCAATGTAAATAATGTGTTATTCTCGAAGATACGAACAAAATCATATCTGCAAAGTCTTGGTGCAGAAGTATGGGCAATCGTGGAAGGAGGTTATCAGTATCCGACAAGTATTCCTACTGATGCAGTAGAGAGGAAGAAATATGAAATCAGTGCCAAAGAATTCAATGTCCTATTAGGAAGCATGTATGAACCATAATTTGCTAAAGTGATGCAGCTAAATTCAGCAAAAGAAATATGGGACAAAATCATTCTAAGCTATGAAGGAGATACAAAGGTAAAAAGTGCAAAACTCCAAACTCTCTGAATTGAATATGAAAATTTAAGGATGCATAGTGATCAGAGTATTGCCAGTTTATTTTTACGTCTGGATGATATTGTAAATCATATGAGAAGTTTGGGTGAAACCATAACCGATACTAGTTTGGTGGAAAAAGTTTTAAGATCTTTAACTTCAAAATTCGAGTCAAAAGTGTCAGCTATTGAAGAAAGGCAAGATCTGCAAAATCTTACTATTGTTCAACTACATGGTATTCTGACTCCTTATGAAATGAGACAAGGAGGTCCCTCTCAAATCAAAGAAGTTGTTTTTAAGGTGTGTGCAAAAGGAAAAGAAAAGGAAGTTGTAAAGGAATCAAGTTATATATCAGAAGAAGAAGAAGCAAATTTTGTAAGGAGACTCCAACCAGGTACTGGAAGATTCAAAGGTAAGCTACCCTTCAAGTGCTTTAATTGTGGGAGAGTTGGTCATTATGCTGCTAAATGTCCTTATGAAGAAAATCATGAAAAAGGGAAACAATTTGAAAAGAGAAAGAGTTATTATACAAATGAAGATAATGATGAACTTTCAAATGAGGATGAAGAAGATCCTCACCAAGATCTGCTAGTGCTCATGGCAAGGAAGAAAAAGAAGAAGGCTACTCAAAAGGAGATATCTCAGAAAACATGTGCAACAGAAAATAAAAAGGATAAAACAGGTATTGAATGTGGTTCTTGTGATTCACTTTCTTGTGTATGAAATGGTGAAGATAGTGAAAGTAATAGTATAAGTCTAGAAGCAAATCTCAAGATGAATGATGAAAGCAATGATTGGAATCAATTTCATAAGAGAGAATCTATCTACATACATATGATCTCTAGAATGAATGAACAGAAAGAAATACTAAATGGACAGATAGACAAGTATCAAAAGTTGTATGCTTATGCAACCAATCAAAGTGAAAGACTTGAAGCAGAAATCATCTCTCTCAAAGAAGATTTGGAAAAATCAAATAAGAAGAATGAAGAGCCCCTATCATTTGAAAAGGAAGGACTTGAAGCAGAAATCATCTCTCTCAAAGAAGATCTGGAAAAATCAAATAAGAAGAATGAAGAGATGTTACAAAGATGTGAAGGACAAGAAAATTGGTTGAAGGAAGAAATTTTAAAATTAAATGATCAAGTAGAAGAAGGAAAAAGGGTCGAAGAAAGCATGAATAAGCAATGCCAAAAATTGGAGGTTGAGGTAAACATTCTCAAAGGTAAATTAGAAGAAAAGGATAAACTCTTGAGGTTTCATGATAGTACTAATATTCTGGACAATATTCTTAGTAATCAAAGGTCTCCTGCTATTAAACTTGGTCTTGGTTTTCATGAAACTGTTAAAGGAGAATCTAGTTCACAAGGAAGTGCTAAAGATTCAAAGGATGTCAATGCAAAACCTGAAGAGTTGAAAGAAACAAGAAGTCAACCAACAATCATGAACACTCAAAGGAAATCATTCAATAATTTTGAATGCTTTAAATTTCATAATTATGGGCATGTTGCAGCCAATTGCAGAAGCACATTGTTTCAGTCACAAACAAACAGATTCTACACAGAAAGGTACTCTGGTTTCTGCAAGGTATATTGTTTTTCATGCAGCAAGTATGGTCATAAAGCAGCTAATTCCAATAGAAGGAAGAATAGAACAACACATTATGATCCTTATTCTTACTTTTCTAGTCACATAAGATGTTATACTTGTAACAAGTATGGACATGTAGAAAAAGAATGCAGGATGAATAGATCTGAGAAATTGGAAAACTTCCAGCACACAATAATAAATTTCAAGCAAAGATAGAAAAAGAAGGAAGACCGGTCAAAAACGTAGGGAATATTGACCCTATTGCAGTCATCCGCTTCTAAAGCTTGCTTCTCATAATGACTGCAGGAATGATGTGAGATAGATTATAGAGATTAGTAATGTATCATCACAGGGGGAGCAATGTATGATGATTCTCATGGTTGGTTTGATTATTCTGGTTATGTTTATTTCTGACTGAGCATCTGATGTGAAGAAGACAAGTACAGATGGTACAAATTCAGGGGGAGATGAAGGAATCTGAAATTTTCAGTGTTTCACTTTCCATACGCAGGTTTGATGAACTAAAGTCGCGTATACATGCGAGTTCCAGTTGATACAGACGCGTATGCAGTTATGACAAGAAAATTAGTATGACAAGCTGAAGATCAGGAACACAGGTTCAGGGGGAGCATCAGTCTGACTATTAATGATTGCATTATTGACATTATATCTGCTTATGTCTCAGTTCTAAATGATGAGGACATGATACATGATTTTTATGATGAGATTATGGATAAGCCCTGATTGCTTTTTGATGAAGAGTATTTTGTTTTATGGATGAGATGGAAGTCTTATGATTCAGAGATATGAATAGATCATGTAGATTTTGTTGCTATGGTTCAGACCTTTTATACATAATTCCATCACATGTTGCTTCATGATATAAATCTTGAAGATTTTGGTGATTTTAGATCACTTGGATGATTGCTTGATTCATATTGAAGAAGTTGTTCTGGAATGATAATTCCTCTTGGAAAGAATATGTTGATGCTGAAAAAAGCTTGAAGACTTGGTTACTGATAAGCTTATGCTAAAAATGTTGGATGACACTTGAAAACATAGCTACATTGTCCTATCTGTTCTCACATATTCCGGGGAAGCATTCAAAATTTCTCAGACAGAAGCTGGAAGTAATCTCTGCCTTTCAGAAGATCAGATTTGATCAAAATCAGAAGATTAAAATGGATACGCGGATTTCCTAAAATATATTCGCATATATACATGGGTTAATACAAAGAAAACCACGTATGGGTGGTTGCTGACAAATTTCTCTGATTCAACATTTTTCAGCAGAGCTACAGTATAGGTTGATATCTCTGGTGGTGTTCCAGTACTTATAATTCTGTTTCAGTCTCTAATGTTTCTTGATAAAGATGCCTTGATGATTTGATGTTGAAAGTGTTCAGGATGCACAAGCTAAGGGGGAGCATTGGTCTTGTGGAAAGGATGAATTGGTGGAATTCTCATTATTCTTGCTGAGAGTAATGTATTGTTGGCATTATGATGACTCTGATATATGATCTCTCTCTTGAGGTCTTTTTGGTATTTGTTGCAAAAGGTCATATTTGTAATTTGATGAAAAAGGTCATGTTGAGACCTATGATGTAAAGTGTAATATTCAGTCATGTAAAGGACTTGTTCAAAATATGTAAACCCACTTGGTTGGGTACTTGAGTCAAAATGTGTAAACCCTCTTGGTTGGGTAGTTGAGTCAAATTGTGTAAACCCACTTGGTTGGGTATTTGAGTCTCATATGTAAATCCACTTGGTTGGATCTTTGATGTAAGTATGAGTCCTTGGTGATAGGAAGGTCATAGAGTCATGTACTTCATTGAAAAATATTTTTGATCTTTCAGCATGAATTCAGGGGGAGCATGGTAACTTTAGTGCACATCAGATCTACAGCGGTCTTCTATCTACATGAGGAGGAAACAACCTTGTGTTGGTTTTGATCCGCCCTTTTCCCTTGATGTCAAAGGGGGGGAGTGACATGGTGTTTGAATAGGGGGAGAATATCATTATGCTTAATGTATCTATCTGTTGTGGTCAAACACCATCGTGGTTTCCATCAAGTCCAAAGGGGGATATTGTTGGCAATATGTTGCAGAGTGTTGTCCTTGATGGCAACCCACTTGATGAAGATGATGGAAACCTACTTGATGAAGTTGTTCTTGATGCTTGAATAATGTAAATCTGATGTGAAGATTGTTGGCATGTGTTGTCTTTGGTGGTAATCTACTTGATGAGATGAGAATTGGCTATATGATGTGATGAAGTTGTCTTTGGATAGCAACCTGTTTGATGAAGTTGTTCTTGAAGGAAACTGACTTGATGAGTTGCAACCTATGTGTCAAATATGTACAGATGATGTATCTACAGATCAGCTAAGGAGTACAGAAGAAAGAAACTTCAGAAAGGGCCAGAGCAATGATGAATAAGACATGTCACTATGCATACGCGGGATTGTTTAGGCGAAGTAGAGTATGTACGCGGAAAAGTACGTGATAAGTCGCGTATGCCTAATTGAGCTCTAAATGTGTAAAACCAGGGGTTACTACCATGGTATTGACCCATTGTATTGAGCGTTGGATTGTCTATGTGATCCCGTCCAAGAATACCATCAGAAGTTGTGTGGTTTTGGCTCATGGTATTGTCAAAGGCTAGATCTACTCAAGGAGAAGAAATTCATTGTGTAATGGGGGTGCATGAGTCTAGGTTTGAATGAATACTTCACTCTGAAGTATGTCTGAATGGAAAGGGTAACAGTTTGATGATAGATCTGAATCTATGATGCACCTATGAATAAAATGATGAAGAAGGGAATCTAGATCTGAAATGTATTTGTATCTTCTAGATCTATTTATGGAATTCTTAGATCTGAGATGAGGCAAACATCTATCTGAAGTGAAGGGTAAAATTTGAACTGAATATCTGATCTAAAGAAGTATGCTTCCCTATAATGTCTGAAGATATATACGCAAGTTTGTAACAGAGGAAGCGCGTGTATACACAGTTTGTCTTCAGAGAAAGCACATATGGGTTGTAAAATTAGATCTGTAATATGTGCAAATTTATACGCGGGTTTATATGCATGAAAGCGCGTATATACGGGGGACCAGAGAAAGGAAGGCCCATATGAAAAACTAGGGTTTGCTGAAGTATGAATTATGGAATGTCTGATTTGTTCTGCTGTGTTACTGCTATCTGTTAATGATGTATGATTGAGCTTAAATGTGTGGAGTGGGTACAGTGTGAAAATTGATGAAACGTGGTCCATAGAAATGCTGAGGGTTGTAGCCTTCAGTCAGGGGGTTGTAGCCTTCAGTCAGGGGGTTGTAGCTCCCTTCCGGGTGAGGCTGGTAATCGAGAGCAGGGGGGTTGTAGCTCCCTTCTAGGAGAGGTTGGTAAATGAGAGTAGGGGGTCGGAGCTCCCTTCCAGGAGAGGCTGGTAAACGAGAGAAGGTTGTAGCCTTCTGTAGGTGGGTGCCTGCATGCTGGTATGAGTCTGTGCCAGTACATGGTTATATGATCTTTTCTCTATAATAAAATATTGAAGGCTGAGACAATGGCAGCGGTGGTTTTCTCCCGACTTGGGTTTCAACCTAAAATCCTGGTGTTCATGTGTGTTTCTTATGTGTGATGGTCTATTCTGTTATTACTGTTAACTAAAAATCTGATGAATGAATTATGCATAGACCTAAGTAAATAAATAAATGCATAATAAGATCTCTGTGTATACGCGAGTTTTATGAAGGATATCCGTTTGTATACGCTAGTTGGCTTCAGCAAAGTAGCATATGGGTTTTATTGAATGGAAAAGTAAAATGTCTTGAGTAAGTCCTAAATACTGATTAACCCCCCCCCCGCTCAGTATTTTTCCCAACACTTGTTTGTACACCTGATCAGTTTTCTCCCAAAATTAGAGATTCTTGGATGATTCTTTTTGAACATATCTGGATGGAGATTTTTCAGATAAATCATCTTTGGGTTCTTCATTGGGTTCACTGTCTATATCATTTCTAGTTGATGTAGAAGGATATATGTCACCATCATAATGCCAACAATGCGTTACTCTCAGCAAGGCTAATGCTCCCCATGAAACTGTGCTCCTATTCTTGAGCCATCTCACTGTTTCCCTTCACAGAAAAACATGCGCTTCTGTCTCCATTGGAAATCGTGTGTATACACGGCTTTAGTTCATGAAACCTGCATATGGGAAGTAAAATACTGAAAATTTCACACTCCTTCTTCTCCCCCTGTATTTGTACCACATGTACCTGTCTTCTCTTGTCACGTCAGATGCACTGTTAGAAATAAACACAACCATAATTACCAACCAACCATGGGAATCACCATATTTAGTTCCCCTTGTGATGATACATTACTGATTCCTACAATGTATCTCACATCACTCCTGTAGTCATTATGAGAAGTAAGCTTTAGAAGTAGAAGACTCCAGTAGGATTATTATCCCTTACATTTTTGACCGGTCCTGCTTCTTTTTCCAGCTTTGCTTGAAATTTCTTATTGTGTGCTGGAAATTATCCAATTTCTCATATCTATTCATCCTACATTCCTTTTCTACATGTCCATATTTGTTACAAGAATAACATATTGAGTGACTAGAAAAATAAGCATAGGAATCATAATGCATTTTTCTATTCTTTCTTCTATTGCAATCAACTGCTTTATTACCAAACTTGCTGCATGAAAAACAATATCCCTTAAAAAAAATTGAGTACCTTTCTGTGTAGAATATGTTTGTCAATCTACTTTTGCAATTGGCTGCAACATGCCCATAATTATGACATTTAAAGCATTCAACATTATTGATCAAAGGAGAGAATCGATTGATGCTTCTATACTTAGGAGGGAATGATTTCTTTTGAGAGTTCATGATTGTCGGTTGAACTTTTGTTTCTTTCAACACTTCAAGTTTTGCATTGATATCCTTTGAATCTTTAGCACTTTCTTGTGAACTAGATTCTCCTTTAACCGTTTCATGAAAACCAAGATCAAATTTAACAGAAGGAGACCCTTGACTACTAAGAATATTGTCTAGAATCTTCGTACTATCTTGAAACCTCAAGATTTTATCTTTTTCTTCTAATTTACCTTTTAAAATGTTTACTTCAATCTCCAATCTTTGGCATTGCTTCTTCATACTTTCTTCGACCCTTCTTCCTTCTTCTACTTGATCATTTAATTTTAAAATCTCTTCTTTCAACCCATTTTCTTGTTCTTCAAATGATTGCAAAAGTTATTCATTCTTCTTATTTGATGCTTCGAGATCTTCTCTCAGAGAGATGATTTCTGCTTCAAGTCCTTCACTGTGATTGGTTACTTCATCGTACAACCTTTGATACTTGTTTATCTATCCATTCATTCTAGAGATCATATCTTTGTAGATAGATTCTCTCTCATTAAATAATATTTGTTGATATTCAACTTTAATGTTGAGAACTTCTTCTAGATCCATAACTTTACTTTCACTATCTTCACCATTGCATGCACAAGAAATTGAATCACAAGAACAACAGTCAATACCTGTTTCATCTTCTTCATTTTCTGCTGCACATGTTTTCTGAGATATCTCCTTTCTTTGAGTAGCCTTATTCTTTTTATTCCTTCCCATTGAGATGGATCTCCTTCAAGCGATCAAGCTCCTTCAGAAGGACCTACTCTGACTCCAATTGTTGGGAAAAATACTACGGGGGGGGGGGGGAGGTGAATTAGTATTTAGAGCTGACTGAATTTTTTTTACTTTTTCTTTCTCTTAAAACCATACGCTACTTTACTGAACCCAACTCGCGAATACACGCAGATATCCTTAAGAAAACTTGTGTATGTACAGAAATCTTATCATGCATTTGATTCTTTACTTAGATCATTACATCATTCATTCATCAGATGTGTAGTAAGCAGTAAGCATGTGCAGTAATAATAGAATAAACCATCACACATAAGCAACACACATGAACACTAGTATTTAAAGTGGAAACCAAATTTGGGAGAAAACCACCACTGTTGTCGTCTCTGTCTTTCAATATTTATTATAAAGAAAACTTTTTACAATTTTAGTGCTGGCGCAGACTTATACCAGCATGCAGGCACCCACCTGCAGAAAGCTACAACCTTCTCTCGTTCTCCATTCACTGCTGGAAGGGAGCTCCAACACCCTGATTTAACACCAGATTCTATTGGCAGAAAACTTCCACTCTCATAGTGAAGGCTTCAACCCTCAGATTCACCAAATTTATTTAATTTGTACATCAGACTTGCAGCACGTCTTCATCATTTCTTTTGGAGATCTTCCTAGAGATTCATTATTTCTAGATCTAGAGATCTTGAACCTTTATCAAATCCATAGGTGCATCGTAGATTCAGATCTATCCGAGTTCAATCATGCAAATATCTCTTAAAGAGATTTATTCGTTATCAACCCCTCTGCACACACATCTTGTACTATAATTCTCCTCTCCTTATATAGTTTTCGCCTTTATTAAAACCATGAGTCAAAAACAACAAACCGTTGATGGTATTCCTGGACGTGATCAATTAGATAATACAGTGGGGTCTACCCAAACCCCAAACAACTTCTCATTGTTCTATTCTCTTGGTCAGGCAATTAATTAAACTAAGGATTTTTAATATCTCAATCTGAGATTGAGATATTAATCCAATTCCTCCTTTTGTTATGAACTCCCCAAGGCATATATATATATATATATATCGACCCTAAGTTTATGTGCATATGTTAACCCACATTTATTACATCATATGTCTCATATTTTGCCAACTTCACATAATCAACTTCCTTTAGTAATGGCCTTCATATGTCGACCCCCATGTTTATACGGTCCACCAAATTTGGAGTAAAAATGATGGCCCAATCGGTTTTTGTCATAATTTATATTTAATTTAAAAAACCCTGGTTAAGCCTGCAAATATTAATTTGAAAAGGCCCAATTAATATAATTTATACTGGGACCACATATATGATCAGTGACCCAATCAAATTCCCGCTCTGTACTTTAGTTAATCTTCGCACATATTCATCAAGCGATCATCATCCGATGACTCCTTCCTATATCAACGATGCTCAACAATTTCGCTGGGCATCCTGGCTCAGATAATAACGCGCGATGGCGCACAGTGACAAGCGGTTTTGTGGAGTCGTACAGGGACGCCTGTTGCCCGTTCTATGGAATCGCTCCCCAACACAAAAAACCACTTATCTCCTAAAGGCAGTGCGATATGGGCAATCCGGCTTCGTAAACCCGCTCGTGGTTTTTGAATAGTGACCAACCCACAGTTAGTCGGGTTAAGCTATTCCTTTTGGTCCCTTAACTCAGGTTCACAACTCGGGTTTATTTCAATAGAGTTCGGTCCAATCATGCGGTAGGGAGTTTCATAGTAATACTCCTTTACATACTATAACGCACTGCTTCATCAGGTTATACATTCCCATTGCTCACTGTATCATGACCTTAGCAATCAAATGTTCGGCAATGCATTATACGGAGAGAGATACTAGTATCAATGAACAATAATTCATGTAATCAATAACGATTTGTCCAATCAATACTCCTCAAAATTACCTTATACAGGTTCACGAATCTACTCCTTCCATAGAGCTTATGATGTTTACAGACCATGCTTTCAAAATTATTCATAATTTTCCATAGGGACTCAACTATCCTTCTTACTGAATTCTATGAAGAATATACATATAATTCACAGAGAATTTAGAACCTTTTTCTGTTCGATGGCCTTTTTCTTCATACACTGTCTCTAGACAACTCTGCTTCAATTCACTGCTTGTCCCTGCTCCTTGACTGATACTTCTCTTTGTAAATGCACTCTTCCTCTATTCTTCTCTGCTACTGCCTAGTTACTATTTCAGATGCTCCTTCTTTGCCAATTACTTTGCCATCAATGACAATATTTCCAACATTTGAAATAATCTACAAAAAAGGGGAGCTTAATGTTGTTGCAGATGCACTCTCAAGAAAGAATGAAGAGGTGGATGCACTGCTTTGTGTAGTGTCTATTATCGGACCAGCTTGGATAACCAAAGCAAGAGATGAATGGAAGAAGGACAAAGAAGTATGGAAACTCATTCAAAAGTTGCAGCAAGGTCATAGTACATCTGATAAATTTAGTTGGAAAAATGATTCTTTATGGTACAAATATCGCTTATATCTTTGTAAGAATTCCCAACAAAAACAAAATATTCTTTTGGAATTGCACACTTCTCCTTTAGGTGGACACTCATGATTTTTAAAAACTTACCACAGGGTGAAGAAATTTTTTTTTTGGAATGGCCTTAAATCTGATAGTCAAAAGTTTGTGGCAGAGTGTTTGGTTTTGCAGCAGAATAAAGTTGAGACAATTAAGACCCCAGGACTTCTGCAACCTTTATCCATTCCAAGTCAATGTTGGGAGGAGATTTCAATGGATTTTATCATAGGTTGTCGTGTTCGGTTAGAAATAATGTTTTCATGGTGGTAGTTTATAGACTTACCAAGTATGCATAATTTTGTGCATTATCTCATCCATTTAAAGCAAGTAGAGTTGCTACTACATTTATGGACACAATTCAAAAGCTACATGGAAACCCAAGGGTTATTGTGAGCAACAGAGATCGCATTTTTACTGGAAATTTTTGGACAGAGTTATTTTCTTGTTTGGGTACTCAATTAGCTCATAGCTCATCTTATCATCCTCAACTGATGGTCAAACCGAGATAGTAACAAATTTTTGGAAGGATATCTTTTTTGTTTTGTATCTGATAAACAAACATAATGGGTCAAGTGGTTACCTCTCACTGAATGCTGGTATAACACTTCCTTCCATATTGCAGAAAAAATGACCCCATTTATTACACTTTATGGATATCATCCACCATCCATCACATCATATTTAAGAGAAAATTAGAACAATCAAATAGTGGAAGATCACATCAAGCATCAGAAATAAGTTCTCCAACTCTTAAAGGATAACTTGAATTTGGCACAAAATCGAATGAAACTACAGGCAAATCAACATCGCAATGAGAGAAGTTTTGATGTAGGATACTGGGTATTTTTACAGCTACAACCATAAAAACAAATTTCCGTCAAGAAATCTAAGAACAATAATAAATTATCGCGAGAGTACTCTGGTCATTACAAGGTGTTGCAAAATATTGTACTATGGAGTACAAATTGGAGCTTCCTGCTTTTTTAGGAGTGCATCCATTTTTCCATGTTTCATGCTTAAAGAAGGTTATAGGTGAAAATATTCCAGTTCAAACAATATTGCCAGAACTTGATGAAGAAGGAAAATCATATTGGAACTTGAAGCGTCACGGAAACAAGAACTCAACAAATGAGCAAAATCGGTCAATTTCGCAGTATCTCATCAAGTGGAAGAACTATCCATTCCAGATTCTACATGGGAGGATGAGAATTTTATACATGCACAACCTGCAGCTACTCAAGCATTGGGGACAACACTTTTTTGAAGGAGAGGGGCATGTTATGTCCCTATATTACTAGTATAATCCCTTATTGTTGTTAGTGTAACCCCCTTATTGTTATTATTTTACCCTTTTAACCCCCATATTGTTATTATTGTGCCCTTAAATTATTATTGTTAGGTCGGCTAGGATTACATTGTTGCCCTACTAGGGTTGCATTATGCCCCCATGGATTCCTATGAATGGAAAGGAGGTTTTGTAATTTGTATCATCCAAGAATGGTTCATTGATGTAATGTATTGGAGGTTGCTCCCTAGAACTGGCTTATTTCTAACGCGTTGATATCTCTTTTATTCTACTTTTGGAGCTGGTTTCATAACATGTGATGGGAGAATTTCTCTCTTCTTTCTTTCATGTGATGTATTTTCCACATGAAGGAACCATTGTGACGGTTGATCAAATGTCGCGCCTAATATGCCACCATCCCTAAATGGTATTTACACTCCAGTGGTATATTCCTCACCCCAGGTTAATTATATATCAACCTGTTGCAAGTCTGCATCCATTGATGGTTCAGTCAGTGATGTAGTGTGGCGTGTGTTGGGGAAATTGGACCCCGATTTCCAAAGTGTTGTTTTCCCATCAAAAGAGAACCTCTTGGAAGCCATGAATTCTTATGAAGCATGATCAAGATTCAGAGCATAGTTTTTTTTCTTTTGTCAATCTCCTTAAAAAGTGAATTACGCTCTTCGGAGCATAGTTGTTTTTCTTGTGTCAAGCTCCTTTAAAAATTAAACAATCTCTTCAAAGAATAGTTCCTTTTCTTGTGTCAAACACTTTATAACATGAAACAAGGTGTCATGAGGATAGTTATTTTACTGTGTAAACTGCGATAAAAAATGAAACAAATCCCCTTTCCATTCGAGTATCTCCCATGATGTCATCAATGAACCTTCATTCCATCCACCTATTAGTAACGAGAAGTATACTTAGGTGAATGCAATGAATCTTGGGGTGCATGTACCTCAAATTGAGTCACCATGTTGGAGGCATTCAAGATTATTGCAAGCATAGTTTCCATGTTTCAATCTTCTGTAAAAATGAAACCAATTCCAAGCATATTTTTCCATGTTTTCAGGTGTTTGTAAAAATGAAAGCATTCTCATTACACTTCTTATGATTTCCATTTGATAAGCCTATTTTATCCATATGAGCCTTGGTTTTCTCATTCCATCGTCACCATCTGCTTGGCCGGTTGTACACTCTAACTTGGTTGTTTTATCCTTGCCTGGGGAACTGAAATGATGAGTGGTATTGTTAGCCAACCTCTTGAAATTTTACATGTTTTGAGTAGTTCCATGATGATCAAAACCAGTTGCTATCCTTTATACCACTCGTTCCTCTAGGAGGAGTCAAGTTTCAGCTCTTTTCTAACTCTTGAAACATGACAATATTGCCAAGTACTTGTCGTTTTGAACTCGTTAAAGGAAACGAAACGTCATTTACTGAGTATACGTCTACCCCTTTTTTGGGCTGGTGTAACAACTCTACTTACCCAATTTTTTTTCTAGTTACACCATTTATGCTACTTTGGTCGTAATTGACTTCATTTAATTTCGTCGCATTACAATCCCTTACAACATTTTTACTTTCTATCGTCAACATCTATTATAACGACATACTTGTTTCCATAACTATATTGACAATGATGATCATGATGGATTGTAGATTTATGTGGTGAAAAATTTTGTATTCAACACTCGCAATCTCCACAGTTCCCATTTTTCAGTCAACTGTGGAGATTCTGAGTTTTTAATACAAAAATGATGATCATACTAGCACATTATGTTTCCATAATTCATATTTTAACTTTTCTTGTCTTTTGTTACATTTCATAAATGTACTTGAATTCTTTGATAATAGTCTTTTATTTTACTATTATTTACCTCTTGTTAATACTATGCCTTTGCTAGCATTTTTCTTAAGATTGTAACTTTAATAATTATCATTAAATTCAACTGACCACATTCTAACTTCCTACTTGTTATACAAGGTCTCCATTCAAATCATATTCCATACCATTCATTATATTCTATGCTTATAAGAACTCATTAAAAAGTCTTAAATCATATTCGAATATTATTATAACGAAATTTTGATATCCATATATGAACCTAGACCCTTTAAGGGTTCTGTTGTTAATACCTAGCCAATGAATAAATGATTAACATATTAATATACAATTTCAAGGTGTCATTGCTATTTCCTAGCCAACGTATTAACCCTTTCATTCCAGTACCTTATCCTTGGGATCCTATTCAAATTTAATGTTTGACCTCTTTACATTATTACTGGAATGATATTCAAATGAACTATATAGCACATTACCTTTGTACTCTTAGCCATGTCCTATCATTGACCTATTACGCGTTTTACAAATTGGGATTTTCGATGCAGGGTTTAATTCACTTACCTTTTGCTTTCAATGCCAAATCCTATATGTATGATTTCCCATACTTATTTCATTATTGGTCATATCAATTCTATTAAATTCATGCCAGCCTTCCTGTAATGTTTCTCTGTTAAGGCTTTGGAGGTTTAATGGTTTGTCCTTTGCATTTACTTAGTCACATGGCTATTCTTATTTTTACGCTCCACTGAACTACGAATTTGTGCCACGTTGATGGTGGAGATGAGGTCATATCTCCTCCCTCCATCCTCCTCGTTAGGTTTTGCTGGCCAGTCATTTTTCACTGTTTCATTTTCCTTTGCTCATGTTCATATGAGGGTTCAGATCTCATTCACTACCATGCCTATTATGCATTTCCACAACCATTTATTTCTTCTTATGGTAGTATACACAACTTCACATAAATGATTATGGTGTATTTAACTTATTCTTGCAAATTAATATATTTCTTTATCTTGAACAATTTCTGAATATACTTTGTCCCATTATTTTTGGAACTAATATGCGTTTTCTATTTTCTTTTTTAGCATGATATCAGAGTAACTTTTTCATTCAGCTCTCTTACTCACGGTAACCCTGAGGTAATTCGTTATTTTCTTACGGAGGTACGTTTCAAGGTCTACCCAATAGTATCACGTTTTCTCCATTACTTATTTTCCCTTTCCATTTATATTTCCTCCGCTATAAAATTATTAAACGAATTCAATTTATTTGATGGGCTTATTTTTCTGGGATACATTATCACGATTGCCTTTGCAATTCGTTGAACATTTCATCATTTCCCTCCTATAATGATTTACTTCATTTCTCCTTGGTTAATACCAGTTGTTTTTATTGTTGCAAAAAAATTTCCTCTTAGGAATGTAAATCATTTTAGCTAGGGTTTATGATAATTTTTTTCTGAGATTTTTAATCTCTCCCATAGAGACACGAATTTTTTTAGTATACATAATTTTTTTTTTTATTATGTTTCTCTGTTTTAATAAATTGATAATGGTGACATTCGATTCCACATCGAATTCGTGATATTCTTACGTTTTCATTTTCTGAATATGTATATTATTACCTTGGTAGGCTTGTATATTTTTATGTGCATATATATTTACAGTATGGTGGTATTCGATTCCAATTGGAATTCACATTAATTTTTACATATGTAGTTTATAACCCTTTGTTTAGTGTTTTTCGTGAAATTAAGTCTTAATTCATGTGACATTCTGTAATAGCTCATAGGGTTAATTCTCCTTCCATCACCACTATGATTATTCAGTTACACTGTTTAAAATATGTTTGGTAATTGAATTTCTTTAGTACTTGGTCTTTTATCCTAAATGATCGTATTAAATAATTTTTTCATATTTCTTTCATCGTTTATCCTCAAGATTCAAATTTGTTACTTTTAGTTGTTTATGTAGTAATCTATATTACCACAGAGCTGTATTTTCAGAACTCTATCTTCATTTACAAGAGTCTTCTTATTTAGGTAATTATATTCATGACTTATATATATATCTTTTACTTGTTTTTTCAATTCACATAATTCCATTCATAATTATTGAGAACAATAACTAATAAATTAGTAAAAGGTATTTAAATTTTTCACTTGGGAGTTACTTATCATTTTATTAATTTCCCTCAATTAGTAAAATGATTTGTGGTACATGAATTGTTCTTCATGATTCTTGCTCATTCATGATTTTCATTAATTACCCAGAATGTCATAATACAAGTAAATTTATTTTGATACTTTAAGTACTGATACTACAATATCTTTCTCTTTACGTTTACCGTCATGAATTAATTAATTTTCTTCTTTGCGAACAGAAAGGATTTCACTGCTTCAATTTAAATAATAAGGTAATTCTCTGTTGTAACTATCATCGCCAATTTCTGATATTAGATATAATTATTTAAATTATTATATTGAAATTCTAATCCTTCTATCTATGGCGTTCTTCTATAGGTATTGCTACTCTCGCTAAACTTGTGCATTCCTTCTCACAAAATTTGACAATTAATTTTATTCCTTCTATTTACAGGTTGGTAAATATCATGCACAGAGTTCAATCCACTTAATTGAAGGATATTTATTCATGTATAATATATATAATTAATAGTCAGAACAACTTCTCACAAGCTTTGAAAATTAATTTTATTCCTTCTATTTACAAGTTGGTAAATATCATGCACAAAATTCAATCCACTTAATTCAAGGATATTTATTCATGTATAATATATATAATTAATAATCAGAAAAATTGACTTCTATCAATGTTTATGATGACATATTCTATAACTATTTGAATACATTTTTTTATTCTTATTAAGATGATAAGAGTTCATCTTTATCGAGAATTTATACATTTTTCCCCATTATTTATAGTATTTCAAATACATGCTTATTTAAAAATGATTTCTACTCAATGGTATGTGTACAATTGTACTACCCTCTAGTACTTCAATATGTACCAATATTTAATTTCTTATGTGATCATAAAATGAATAGATATATGGAACTTTTGTATTTGATGTAGAGTAGAGGTTTTTAGATTTAATTTGTACAATCATGTTTTCCTCTAGATTGACAATTATCTCTTATTGTATCTAGGTTTATGTTTCATTATTGTTTACAAAATAATTATGTTAAATATTCCTCTTAACATTCTTTCCATGTTTAATGATGTAATTTCTGAATTTAATATATAAATTCTTGCAACCTAACAGGAGATCTAAACCCTCCTAACTGAATTTAGAAATTATGTTTGTTGGTTTACTAATTTAATTAGCCTATGTAACTATAAAGAGATAAACTATGTATACTGTAATTATTATGTTAAATACATCAGACTCTATACATTTAAAAATTATATAATTTCATTATACTATTTAATGACTCAGAAAAAAATAATTTTCCACTTATCTTTCTACCTAAAACACCATTACTCTTATACCATAATTCTCATCATAAAACAACAGAATCATAAGACATAGTTAAATTAATTATGCATACTAATTCTGGTAAAGACTATTTTCCACCCAACCTTGAGCTTTCGTCCACAGCTCCCCCTGAGAAAAGACCAATTCTTCCAAAACGTAGACCTCTTATATACCTTGGAATGGCTTATTTAAGCTTTATTTCCCTTCAGCATGTTATAACTACGTCCAATTAACTTAGGATGTTGTTTTCCTTTAGCCTAGGATTTTTTTTTTGTTTTTTTCCACAAAAACTCTTTAAAACTAGATTTTTCCTATTTCTAGTTTTATTTCACCTATTCTCAGTAACTTTCCACTTTACTGAGGTATCTGTTAGATTTTTATTTCCAATATAATATTTTAATTTATTCTATTTTCTCCATGGATTTTTTTGAGAATTTAGGAGAGTCTTTGGATTTAATATCATCCTCATGGACTTGAAATCCTAGTCTCTAATATGTTGTTCTCCTTGCACAATAATCAAAATTCCACATTTATTAATTTAAAAATATAATACGTCAACGCATAGTTTTCCTTTGGTTACACTAAACCTTTAGGATTTTTAACTATCTAATAAAAGAAAAAAAATAGGGATATTACGTATTCCCCCTATAACAAAAAACGTTGTCATCGGTGTTGCAAAATATTAGTTCAGTTTTCAAACAATGATGAATATTTCTCTTTAGTTTCCTCTTCTCGCTCCCAAGTATCTTCTTCAAGTGTAAAATGCATTCACTACACTTTAACCCTAGCAATGGTATTATTTTGGAGCTCGATTTCTTCTCGTACCAGTATACGAAGGGGCTCTGGAAAAAATTTCCCTTATGTTTCCACCTCTATCACAGTCCACTGAAATTCATGAGTAGGATCATGTACTAATTTGTTCTGCTGTGTTACTGCTATTTGTTAATGATGTATGATTGAGCTTAAATGTGTGGAGTGGGTCCAGTGTGAAAATTGATGAAACGTGGTCCATAGAAGTGCTGAGGGTTGTAGCCTTCAGTCAGGGGGTTGTAGCTCCCTTCCATGTGAGGCTGGTAATCGAGAGCAGGGGGTTGTAGCTCCCTTCTAGGAGAGGCTGGTAAACGAGAGTAGGGGGTCGGAGCTCCCTTCCAGGAGAGGTTGGTAAACGAGAGAAGGTTGTCGCCTTCTGTAGGTGGGTGCCTGCGTGCTGGTATGAGTTTGCGCCAGTACATGGTTATATGATGTTTTCTCTATAATAAAATATTGAAGGCTGAGACAATGGCAGTGGTGCTTTTCTCCCGACTTGGGTTTCCACCTAAAATCTTGGTGTTCATGTGTGTTGCTTATGTGTGATGGTTTAGTCTATTATTACTGTTAACTAAACATCTGATGAATGAATGATGCATAGACCTAAGTAAATAAATAAATGCATAATAAGATCTCTGTGTATACACGAGTTTTATGAAGGATATCCGCGTGTATATGCTAGTTGGCTTCAACAAAGTAGCATATGGGTTTTAGTGAATGGAAAAGTAAAATGTCTTGAGTAAGTCCTAAATATTGATTCACCCCCCCTCTCAGTATTTTTCCCAACACTTGTTTGTACACCTGATCAGTTTTCTCCCAAAATTAGAGATTCTTGGATGATTCTTTTTTAACATATCTAGATGGATATTTTTCAGATAAATCATCTTTGGGTTCTTCATTGGGTTCACTGTCTATATCATTTCTATTTGATGTAGAAGGATATATGTCACCATCATAATGCCAAAAATGCGTTACTCTCAGCAAGGCTAATGCTCCCCCTGAAACTGTGCTCCTATTCTTGAGCCATCTCACTGTTTCCCTTAACAGGAGAACATGCGCTTCTGTCTCCATTGAAAATCGTGTGTATACACTGCTTTAGTTCATGAAACCCACGTATGGAAAGTAAAATACTGAAAATTTGACACTCCTTCTTCTCACCATGAATTTGTACCACCTATACCTGTCTTCTCTTGTCACGTCAAATGCACTATTAGAAATAAACACAACCATAATTACCAACCAACCATGGGAATCACCATATATTGTTCCCCTTGTGATGATACATTAATGATTCCTACAATGTATCTCACATCACTCCTGTAGTCATTATGAGAAGTAAGCTTTAGAAGTAGAAGACTGCAGTAGGATTATTATCCCTTACATTTTTGACCGGTCCTGCTTCTTTTTCCAGCTTTGCTTGAAATTTCTTATTGTGTGCTGGAAATTATCCAATTTCTCATATCTATTCATCCTGCATTCCTTTTCTACATGTCCATATTTGTTACAAGCATAACATCTTGAGTGACTAGAAAAATAAGCATAGGAATCATAATGCATTTTTCTATTCTTTCTTCTATTGCAATCAGCTACTTTATTACCAAACTTGCTGCATGAAAAACAATATCCCTTAAAGAAATTTGAGTACCTTTCTGTGTAGAATATGTTTGTCAATCTACTTTTTCAATTCGCTGCAACATGCCCATAATTATGACATTTAAAGCATTCAACATGATTGATCAATGGAGCGAATCGATTGATGCTTCTATACTTAGGAGGGAATGATTTCTTTTGAGAGTTCATGATTGTCGGTTGACCTTTTGTTTCTTTCAACACTTCAGGTTTTTCATTGATATCCTTTGAATCTTTAGCACTTTCTTGTGAACTAGATTCTCCTTTAACCGTTTCATGAAAACCAAGACCAAATTTAACAGAAGGAGACCCTTGACTACTAAGAATATTGTCCAAAATCTTTGTACTATCTTGAAACCTCAAGATTTTATCTTTTTCTTCTAATTTTCCTTTTAAAATGTTTACCTCAAACTCCAATCTTTGGCATTGCTTCTTCATAATTTCTTCGACCCTTCTTCCTTCTTCTACTTGATCATTTAATTTTAAAATCTCTTCTTTCAACCCATTTTCTTGTTCTTCAAATGATTGCAGAAGTTATTCATTCTTCTTATTTGATGCTTCGAGATCTTCTCTCAGAGAGATGATTTCTGCTTCAAGCCCTTCACTGTGATTGGTTACTTCATCGTACAACCTTTGATACTTGTTTATCTATCCATTCATTCTAGAGATCATATCTTTGTAGATAGATTCTCTCTCATTAAATAATATTTGTTGATATTCAACTTTAATGTTGAGAACTTCTTCTAGATCCATAACTTTACTTTCACTATCTTCACCATTGCATGCACAAGAAATTGAATCACAAGAACAACAGTCAATACCTGTTTCATCTTCTTCATTTTCTGCTGCACATGTTTTCTGAGATATCTCCTTTCTTTGAGTAGCCTTATTCTTTTTATTCCTTCCCATTGAGATGGATCTCCTTCAAGCGATCAAGCTCCTTCAGAAGGACCTACTCTGACTCCAATTGTTGGGAAAAATACTACGGGGGGGGGGGGGAGGTGAATTAGTATTTAGAGCTGACTGAATTTTTTTTACTTTTTCTTTCTCTTAAAACCATACGCTACTTTACTGAACCCAACTCGCGAATACACGCAGATATCCTTAAGAAAACTTGTGTATGTACAGAAATCTTATCATGCATTTGATTCTTTACTTAGATCATTACATCATTCATTCATCAGATGTGTAGTAAGCAGTAAGCATGTGCAGTAATAATAGAATAAACCATCACACATAAGCAACACACATGAACACTAGTATTTAAAGTGGAAACCAAATTTGGGAGAAAACCACCACTGTTGTCGTCTCTGTCTTTCAATATTTATTATAAAGAAAACTTTTTACAATTTTAGTGCTGGCGCAGACTTATACCAGCATGCAGGCACCCACCTGCAGAAAGCTACAACCTTCTCTCGTTCTCCATTCACTGCTGGAAGGGAGCTCCAACACCCTGATTTAACACCAGATTCTATTGGCAGAAAACTTCCACTCTCATAGTGAAGGCTTCAACCCTCAGATTCACCAAATTTATTTAATTTGTACATCAGACTTGCAGCACGTCTTCATCATTTCTTTTGGAGATCTTCCTAGAGATTCATTATTTCTAGATCTAGAGATCTTGAACCTTTATCAAATCCATAGGTGCATCGTAGATTCAGATCTATCCGAGTTCAATCATGCAAATATCTCTTAAAGAGATTTATTCGTTATCAACCCCTCTGCACACACATCTTGTACTATAATTCTCCTCTCCTTATATAGTTTTCGCCTTTATTAAAACCATGAGTCAAAAACAACAAACCGTTGATGGTATTCCTGGACGTGATCAATTAGATAATACAGTGGGGTCTACCCAAACCCCAAACAACTTCTCATTGTTCTATTCTCTTGGTCAGGCAATTAATTAAACTAAGGATTTTTAATATCTCAATCTGAGATTGAGATATTAATCCAATTCCTCCTTTTGTTATGAACTCCCCAAGGCATATATATATATATATATATCGACCCTAAGTTTATGTGCATATGTTAACCCACATTTATTACATCATATGTCTCATATTTTGCCAACTTCACATAATCAACTTCCTTTAGTAATGGCCTTCATATGTCGACCCCCATGTTTATACGGTCCACCAAATTTGGAGTAAAAATGATGGCCCAATCGGTTTTTGTCATAATTTATATTTAATTTAAAAAACCCTGGTTAAGCCTGCAAATATTAATTTGAAAAGGCCCAATTAATATAATTTATACTGGGACCACATATATGATCAGTGACCCAATCAAATTCCCGCTCTGTACTTTAGTTAATCTTCGCACATATTCATCAAGCGATCATCATCCGATGACTCCTTCCTATATCAACGATGCTCAACAATTTCGCTGGGCATCCTGGCTCAGATAATAACGCGCGATGGCGCACAGTGACAAGCGGTTTTGTGGAGTCGTACAGGGACGCCTGTTGCCCGTTCTATGGAATCGCTCCCCAACACAAAAAACCACTTATCTCCTAAAGGCAGTGCGATATGGGCAATCCGGCTTCGTAAACCCGCTCGTGGTTTTTGAATAGTGACCAACCCACAGTTAGTCGGGTTAAGCTATTCCTTTTGGTCCCTTAACTCAGGTTCACAACTCGGGTTTATTTCAATAGAGTTCGGTCCAATCATGCGGTAGGGAGTTTCATAGTAATACTCCTTTACATACTATAACGCACTGCTTCATCAGGTTATACATTCCCATTGCTCACTGTATCATGACCTTAGCAATCAAATGTTCGGCAATGCATTATACGGAGAGAGATACTAGTATCAATGAACAATAATTCATGTAATCAATAACGATTTGTCCAATCAATACTCCTCAAAATTACCTTATACAGGTTCACGAATCTACTCCTTCCATAGAGCTTATGATGTTTACAGACCATGCTTTCAAAATTATTCATAATTTTCCATAGGGACTCAACTATCCTTCTTACTGAATTCTATGAAGAATATACATATAATTCACAGAGAATTTAGAACCTTTTTCTGTTCGATGGCCTTTTTCTTCATACACTGTCTCTAGACAACTCTGCTTCAATTCACTGCTTGTCCCTGCTCCTTGACTGATACTTCTCTTTGTAAATGCACTCTTCCTCTATTCTTCTCTGCTACTGCCTAGTTACTATTTCAGATGCTCCTTCTTTGCCAATTACTTTGCCATCAATGACAATATTTCCAACATTTGAAATAATCTACAAAAAAGGGGAGCTTAATGTTGTTGCAGATGCACTCTCAAGAAAGAATGAAGAGGTGGATGCACTGCTTTGTGTAGTGTCTATTATCGGACCAGCTTGGATAACCAAAGCAAGAGATGAATGGAAGAAGGACAAAGAAGTATGGAAACTCATTCAAAAGTTGCAGCAAGGTCATAGTACATCTGATAAATTTAGTTGGAAAAATGATTCTTTATGGTACAAATATCGCTTATATCTTTGTAAGAATTCCCAACAAAAACAAAATATTCTTTTGGAATTGCACACTTCTCCTTTAGGTGGACACTCATGATTTTTAAAAACTTACCACAGGGTGAAGAAATTTTTTTTTTGGAATGGCCTTAAATCTGATAGTCAAAAGTTTGTGGCAGAGTGTTTGGTTTTGCAGCAGAATAAAGTTGAGACAATTAAGACCCCAGGACTTCTGCAACCTTTATCCATTCCAAGTCAATGTTGGGAGGAGATTTCAATGGATTTTATCATAGGTTTACCTAAGTTCGAAGAAAATAATGTTTTCATGGTGGTAGTTTATAGACTTACCAAGTATGCATAATTTTGTGCATTATCTCATCCATTTAAAGCAAGTAGAGTTGCTACTACATTTATGGACACAATTCAAAAGCTACATGGAAACCCAAGGGTTATTGTGAGCGACAGAGCTCCCATTTTTTCTGGAAATTTTTGGACAGAGTTATTTTCTTGTTTGGGTACTCAAGTAGCTCATAGCTCATCTTATCATCCTCAATCTGATGGTCAAACTGAGATAGTAAATAAATTTTTGGAAGGATATCTTTTTTGTTTTGTATCTGATAAACAAACATAATGGGTCAAGTGGTTACCTCTCACTGAATGCTGGTATAACACTTCCTTCCATATTGCAGAAAAAATGACCCCATTTATTACACTTTATGGATATCATCCACCATCCATCACATCATATTTAAGAGAAAATTAGAACAATCAAATAGTGGAAGATCACATCAAGCATCAGAAATAAGTTCTCCAACTCTTAAAGGATAACTTGAATTTGGCACAAAATCGAATGAAACTACAGGCAAATCAACATCGCAATGAGAGAAGTTTTGATGTAGGATACTGGGTATTTTTACAGCTACAACCATAAAAACAAATTTCCGTCAAGAAATCTAAGAACAATAATAAATTATCGCGAGAGTACTCTGGTCATTACAAGGTGTTGCAAAATATTGTACTATGGAGTACAAATTGGAGCTTCCTGCTTTTTTAGGAGTGCATCCATTTTTCCATGTTTCATGCTTAAAGAAGGTTATAGGTGAAAATATTCCAGTTCAAACAATATTGCCAGAACTTGATGAAGAAGGAAAAATCATATTGGAACCTGAAGCGGTCATGGAAACAAGAACTCAACAGCTACGAAATCGGTCAATTTCAGAGTATCTCATCAAGTGGAAGAACTTAACCATTGAAGATTCTACATGGGAGGATGAGAATTTTATACAGAAGAACCCATAGCTACTCAAGCATTGGGGACAACACTTTTTTGAAGGAGAGGGGCATGTTATGTCCCTATATTACTAGTATAATCCCTTATTGTTGTTAGTGTAACCCCCTTATTGTTATTATTTTACCCTTGTAACCCCCATATTGTTATTATTGTGCCCTTAAATTATTATTGTTAGGTCGGCTAGGATTACATTGTTGCCCTACTAGGGTTGCATTATGCCCCCATGGACTCATATGAATGGAAAGGAGGTTTTGTAATTTGTATCATCCAAGAATGGTTCATTGATGTAATGTATTGGAGGTTGCTCCCTCGAAGTGGCTTATTTCTAACGCATTGATATCTCTTTTATTCTACTTTTGGAGCTGGTTTCACAACATGTGATGGGAGAATTTCTCTCTTCTTTTTTTCGTGTGATGTATTTTCCACATGAAGGAACCATTGTGACGGTTGATCAAATGTCGCGCCTAATATGCCACCATCCCTAAATGGTATTTACACTCCAGTGGTATATTCCTCACCCCAGGTTAATTATATATCAACCTGTTGCATGTCTGCATCCATTGATGGTTCAGTCAGTGATGTAGTGTGGCGTGTGTTAGGGAAATTGGACCCCGATTTCCAAAGTGTTGTTTTCCCATCAAAAGAGAACATCTTGGAAGCCATGAATTCTTATGAAGCATGATCAAGATTCAGAGCATAGTTTTTTTCTTGCGTCAATCTCCTTAAAAAGTGAATTAAGCTCTTCGGAGCATAGTTGTTTTTCTTGTGTCAAGCTCCTTAAAAAATTAAACAATCTCTTCAAAGAATAGTTCCTTTTCTTGTGTCAAACACTTTATAACATGAAACAAGGTGTCATGAGGATAGTTATTCTACTGTGTAAACTGCGATAAAAATTGAAACAAATCCCCTTTCCATTCGAGTATTTCCCATGATGTCATCAATGAACCTTCATTCCATCCACCTATTAGTAACGAGAAGTATACTTAGGTGAATGCAATGAAGCTTGGGGTGCATGTACCTCGAATTGAGTCACCATGTTGGAGGCATTCAAGCTTATTCCAAGCATAGTTTCCATGTTTCAATCTTTTGTAAAAATGAAACCAGTGTCAAGAATAGTTTGTCTTTGTTTCAAGCTTGTGTAAAAATGAAACCAATTCCAAGCATATTTTTCCATGTTTTCAGGTGTTTGTAAAAATGAAAGCATTCTCATTACACTTCTTATGATTTCCATTTTATAAGCCTATTTTATCCATCTGAGCCTTGGTTTTCTCATTCCACCGTCACCATTTTCTTGGCCGGTTGTACGCTCTAACTTGGTTGTTTTATCCTTGCCTGGGGAACTGAAATGATGAGTGGTATTGTTAGCCAACCTCTTGAACTTTTACATGTTTTGAGTAGTTCCATGATGATCAAAACCAGTTACTATCCTTTATACCACTCGTTCCTCTAGGAGGAGTCAAGTTTCAGCTCTTTTCTAACTCTTGAAACATGACAATATTGCCAAGTACTTGTCATTTTGAACTCGTTAAAGGAAACGAAACGTCATTTACTGAGTATACGTCTACGCCTTTTTCGAGCTGGTGTAACAACTCTACTTACCCAATTTTTTTTCTAGTTACACCATTTATGCTACTTTGGTCGTAATTGACTTCATTTAATTTCGTCGCATTACAATCCCTTACAACATTTTTACTTTCTATCGTCAACATCTATTATAACGACATACTTGTTTCCATAACTATATTGACAATGATGATCATGATGGATTGTAGATTTCTGTGGTGAATTTTTTTTTATTCAAAACTCGGAATCTCCACAGTTCCCATTTTTCAGTCAACTGTGGAGATTCTGAGTTTTGAATACAAAAATGATGATCATACTAGCACATTATGTTTCCATAATTCATATTTTAACTTTTCTTGTCTTTTGTTACATTTCATAAATGTGCATGAATTATTTGATAATAGTCTTTTATTTTACTATTATTTACCTCTTGTTAATACTATGCCTTTGCTAGCATTTTTCTTAAGATTATAACTTTAATAATTATCATTAAATTCATCTGACCACATTCTAACTTCCTACTTGTTACACAAGATCTCCATTCAAATCATATTCCATACCATTCATTATATTCTATGCTTATAAGAACTCGTTTAAAAGTCTTAAATCATATTCGAATATTATTATAATGAAATTTTGATATCCATATATGAACCTAGACCCTTTAAGGGTTCTGTTGTTAATACCTAGCCAATGAATAAATGATTAACATATTAATATACAATTTCAAGGTGTCATTGCTATTTCCTAGCCAACGTATTAACCCTTTCATTCCAGTACCTTATCCTTGGGATCCTATTCAAATTTAATGTTTGACCTCTTTACATTATTACTGGAATGATATTCAAATTGACTATATAGCACATTACCTTTGTACTCTTAGCCATGTCCTATCATTGACCTATTACTCGTGTTATGAATTGGGATTTTCGATGCAGGGTTTAATTCACTTACCTTTTGCTTTCAATGCCAAATCCTATATGTATGATTTCCCATACTTATTTCATTATTGGTCATATCAATTGTATTAAATTCATGCCAACCTTCCTATAATGTTTCTCTGTTCAAGGCTATGGAGGTTTAATGGTTTGTCCTTTCCATTTACTTAGTCACATGGCTATTTTTATTTTTACGCTCCACTGAACTACGAATTTGTGCCACGTTGATGGTGGAGATGAGGTCATATCTCCTCCTTCCATCCTCCTCGCTAGGTTTTGTTGGCCAGTCATTTTTCATTGTTTCATTTTCCTTTGCTCATGTTCATATGAGGGTTCAGATCTCGTTCACTACCATGCCTATTATGCATTTCCACAACCATTTCTTTCTTCTTATGGTAGTATACACAACTTCACATAAATGATTATGGTCTATTTAACTTATTCTTGCAAATTAATATATTTCGTTTTCTTGAACAATTTCTGAATATACTTTGTCCCATTATTTTTGGAACTAATATGCGTTTTCTATTTTCTTTTTTAGCATGATATTAGAGTAACTTTTTCATTCAGCTCTCTTACTCACAGTAACCCTGAGGTAATTCGTTATTTTCTTACGGAGGTATGTTTCAAGGTCTACCCAATAGTATTACGTTTCGTTTTTCGTTTTCTGAATATGTATATTATTACCTTGGTAGGCTTGTATATTTTTATGTGCATATATATTTATAGTATGGTGGTATTCGATTCCAATTGGAATTCACATTAATTTTTACATATGTAGTTTATAACCGTTTGTTTAGTGTTTTCCGTGAAATTAAGTCTTAATTCATGTGACATTCTGTAATAGCTCATAGGGTTAATTCTCCTTCCATCACCACTATGATTATTCAGTTACACTGTTTAAAATATGTTTGGTAATTGAATTTCTTTAGTACTTGGTATTTTATCCTAAATGATCGTATTAAATAATTTTTTCATATTTCTTTCATCGTTTATCCTCAAGATTCAAATTTGTTACTTTTAGTCGTTTCTGTAGTTATCTCTATTACCATAGAGCTGTATTTTCAGAACTCTATCTTCATTTACAAGAGTCTTCTTATTTAGGTAATTATATTCATGACTTATATATATATCTTTTACTTCTTTTTTCAATTCACATAATTCCATTCATAATTATTGAGAACAATAACTAATAAATTAGTAAAAGGTATTTAAATTTTTCACTTGGGAGTTACTTATCATTTTATTAATTTCCCTCAATTAGTAAAATGATTTGTGGTACATGAATTCTTCTTCATGATTCTTGCTCATTCATGGTTTTCATTAATTACCCAGAATGTCATAATACAAGTAAATTTATTTTGATACTTTAAGTGCTGATACTACAATATCTTTCTCTTTACGTTTACCATCATGAATTAATTAATTTTCTTCTTTGTGAACAGAAAGGATTTCACTGCTTCAATTTAAATAATAAGGTAATTCTCTGTTGTAACTATCATCGCCAATTCCTGATATTAGATATAATTATTTGAATTATTATATTGAAATTCTAATCCTTCTATCTATGGCGTTCTTCTATAGGTATTGCTACTCTCGCTATTTACCAATCGTGAACTTGTGCATTCCTTCTCACAAAATTTGATAATTAATTTTATTCCTTCTATTTACAGGTTGGTAAATATCATGCACAGAATTCAATCCACTTAATTGAAGAATATTTATTCATGTATAATATATATAATTAATTGTCAGAACAACTTCTCACAAGCTTTGAAAATTAATTTTATTCCTTCTATTTACAAGTTGGTAAATATCATGCACAAAATTCAATCCACTTAATTCAAGGATATTTATTCATGTATAATATATATAATTAATAATCAGAAAAATTGACTTCTATCACTTTAATAATGAATGTTTATGATGACATATTCTATAACTATTTGAATACATTTTTTTATTCTTATTAAGATGATAAGAGTTCATCTTTATCGAGAATTTATACATTTTTCCCCATTATTTATAGTATTTCAAATACATGCTTATTTAAAAATGATTTCTACTCAATGGTATGTGTACAATTGTACTATCCTCTAGTACTTCAATATGTACCGACATTTAATCTCTTATGTGATCATAAAATGAATAGATATATGGAACTTTTGTATTTGATGTAGAGTAGAGGTTTTTAGATTTAATTTGTACAATCATGTTTTCCTCTACATTGACAATTATCTCTCATTGGATCTAGGTTTATGTTTCATTATTGTTTACAAAATAATTATGTTAAATATTCCTCTTAACATTCTTTCCATCTCTAATGATGTAATTTGTGAATTTAATATATAAATTCTTGCAACGTAACAGGAGATCTAAACCCTCCTAACTGAATTTAGAAATTATCTTTGTTGGTTTACTAATTTAATTAGCCTATGTAACTATAAAGAGCTAAACTATGTATACTATAATTTTTATGTTAAATACATCAGACTCTATACATTTAAAAATTATATAATTTCATTATACTATTTAATGACTCAAAAAAAAAAAATTTCCACTTATCTTTCCACCTAAAACACCATTACTCTTATACCATCATTCTCATCATAAAACAACAGAATCATAAGACATAGTTAAATTAATTATGCATACTAATTCTGGTAAAGACTATTTTCCACCAAACCTTGAGCTTTCGTCCACAGCTCCCCCTGAGAAAAGACCAATTCTTCCAAAACGTAGACCTCTTATATACCTTGGAATGGCTTATTTAAGCTTTATTTCCCTTCAACATGTTATAACTACGTCCAGTTAACTTAGGATGTTGTTTTCCTTTAGCCTAGGATTTTTTTTTTGTTTTTTTCCACAAAAACTCTTTAAAACTAGATTTTTCCTATTTCTAGTTTTATTTCACCTATTCTCAGTAACTTTCCACTTTACTGAGGTATCTGTTAGATTTTTATTTCCAATATAATATGTTAATTTATTCTATTTTCTCCATGGAGTTTTTTGAGAATTTAGGAGAGTCTTTGGATTTAATATCATCCTCATGGACCTGAAATCCTAGTCTCTAATATGTTGTTGTCCTTGCACAATAATCAAAATTCCACATTTATTAATTTAAAAATATAATACGTCAACGCATAGTTTTCCTTTGGTTCCACTTAACCTTTAGGATTTTTAACTATCTAATAAAAGAAAAAAAATAGGGATATTACGTATTCCCCCTATAATAAAAAACGTTGTCATCGGTGTTGTAAAATATTAGTTCAGTTTTCAAACAATGATGAACATTTCTCTTTAATTTCCTCTTCTCGCTCCCAAGTAGCTTCTTCAGGTGTAAAATGCCTTCACTACACTTTAACCCTAGCAATGGTATGATTTTGGAGCTCAATTTCTTCTCGTACCGGTATACGAAGGGGCTCTGGAACAAATTTCCCTTATGTTTCCATCTCTATCACAGTCCACTGAAATTCATGAGTAGGATCATGTACATACGTTTTCAGTAAGGAAACATGGAAAACATTTTGAACCTTAATATAACTACGTAGAGCCAATTTATAAGCTACTGGCCCCACTCTTTCTATAACTTCAAATGGTCCATAGTAGCATGGTGCTAACTTAGCACATCTACCAATATATAAGGGACTCTTTTTAGGCTTAATCCTTCAGTAAAAATTGTATCCCACTTTGAATTTTCTATGAATTATCGTTTTTTTGCGTAGCTCTTTTGTCGATCTTGAGTTGTTTTAATATTTTGTTGAATTTTCTTCATAGTTCTTTCCATCTCCTACAATGCATCAGGTCCAAGAATTAACTTATCTTCTAATTGACTCCATCTAAGCAGTGTATGGCACTTTCTACCATACAATGCTTGAAAGGGACTCATTTTAATTGAAAGTTGATAACTATTATTATATGTAAATTCTGATAAATGCAAAAAATATTCCCATCTTGTAGGCCCATCCATAACATAAATGCGTAACATGTCTGCTAAAATCTAGTTGGTCCTTTCAATTTTTCCATCTGTTTGAGGATGGTATGCGGTACTAAAGTTCAAATGGTACCCAATACTCCAAAAAAAGTTTTCCAACATGCTCAAGTAAATTTTGCATCTCTCTCAGATATAATCATTTTTGGAATGCCATGGAGTTTCACAATTTCTTTCATGAATACATTAACTACTTGAGTTGTGCCAAACGTAGATTTCATTGAAAAAAAGTGTGGAGCCTTAGTCAATGTGTCTACAACAACCATTATAGAGTCATGTTGATAATTAGTTCTAGGCAATCCAATAATGAAATATATGGAAATAAATTCCCACTTCCATTTTGGGATAGGTAAAGGGTTCAACAATCCTGCTAGATATTGATGTTCCACTTTTACTTGTTGACATTCTAAACACCTAGTTAGATAATCAACAACATTTTTTTCATACTTGGCCAAAACATGTTCTTCCTCAATGTTGAAATCATTTTTGATACCCAAGATGACATGCATAAGGTATTTTATGATAGTCATCTAAAATTTCTTGTTTTAATGATGTCACATTTGGAATATACAATATTTGTTTGCAATAAATCAGTCCTTTTTTATTTTTAGTATATCCCACTATTTCAGTTTTCTACAATTTCTCTTTCAATTTCACATAGTTTTGATTTTTCATCATCAATTCCTGTATAAGTTCTTCTATTTCAAATTTCACACTACTTCCAGCATTTTTCAAAATTTCATGAGAATTCCTACTCAAAGCATCAACAATATTATTTTCCTTTCCTTTAATGTGTTTGATTTCCATATTTAACTCATTGGGAAAAGATAACCATCTAGCTTGTATAGCATTTAATTAAGGTTGAGTAAAGAAATATTTGAAACGTATGTGTTATGTCATTAGTATAAAATTATTTCCCAATAGATAATGTCTCGACACCCTTAATGCATATATCAAAACATCTAATTCTAATTCATATACATTATAATTATGTTCATGTTTCTTTAATTTTCCTGACTCATATGCTATGACCGAATTCTCTTGTAGAAACACTCTTCCTAACCCTTCGGCACATGCATCTGTACATACTACAAATTCTTTATTTGGATCAGCAATATTCAATATGGGGGCAATTTCTTTAAGTTTTAATTGTTCAAAACTATTTTGACACTTTGTTTTCCATTAAAACTTTACTACCTTTTTCTGTAAGGATGTAATAGGATAGGCTAAGGATGAAAAATCCTTCCACAAATCTATGGTAGTATCCAGCAATACCCATCAAGGATCTTATGGCTAGAACATCAATAGGTACAGGCCAATCCATCGTGGCTTGTGTTTTCTCTAGGTCTACTGCTAATCCATCCTTTGAAATCACATGACCCAAATACTGAATTTTGTCCTTGTAAAATTCACACTTGCTGAGTTTTCTATATAGCTTATGTTCTCTAAGTGTTTTTAGGACGATTCTGAGATGTACTTTGTGTTCTTCTTCGTTTTGGAGTATACCAAAATTTCATTAATGAACACTGATACAAACTTGTCTAGATACTTATGCAATACTCTATTCATTAAACACATGAATGTAGCAGGTGCTTTACTAAGTCAAAAGGGTAGGACTACAAATTCATAATGTCTGTATCTAGTCTGGAATGTTGTTTTATTGATGTCCTCATCCTTAATTTTGAGTTGATGATATCATGTTCTTAAATCAATCTTTGAGAAGATAGTGGCTCCTCTCACTTGATCAAATAAGTCATATATCCTTGGAAGAGGATATCTATTCTTTATTGTCAATTTATTTAGTTGTCTATAATCTATGCACATACTGAATGTGCCATCGTTCTTTTTAACAAATATTACCGGTGCGCCCCAAGGAGACACTCTTGCAATTGAATATTTAGCTCTAACAATTCAGTATTAATCATTCTATAAGGTTCTCTAGAGACCAGTGTAGCTCCTGGTACTAATTCAACTGAGAAATACATTTCTCTTTTAGGGGGTAGATGGGGGATTTCTTCTAGAAATTCATCCTTGAACTCTCTGATTCCTGGTAAATTTTCTACAACCTATTTTTCATTTTGTTGTCCCAATTCTTCCACTTGTACAACATACACTTGACAACCCTTTCTTGTTTTCCTTTTTAGGTGTAATGCCAAAATTTTCTTGAGTGATATGGGTGTTAGTTTTCCTTTCACTATCACAGATCTTCGCTCACCATCTATACAATGAATAGTTTTATCTAAGAAATTCAATATTTCTTTCTGTTTCTCGAATCAGTCCATTCCTACTAACAAGTCATATGATCCTAGAGGAAAAATATCTAAATTAATTTCAGTTTCATACCCATTAAATTAACAACAGTTTTTGGAAGTTTATGGGTAATTTTTCCATTTGTTCCTATAGGTAACTGCACTAACCATGCTTGCTGAAACCTTTTCGATTTTAATTTTCACTTTTCCACCATCTCTTGATTTACATAGCTTAAATTTTTTGTTGGATCTATCAAAACAGGAATAGGTTGTTGAACAAGCATACCTTCGATTTTTATCATGGTTGATTGGTGTTCAGCCTGGCGATCTTCAAGTGCAGCACTCATCCTTGGAATGTTTCTAGCAATGTCATTTACAATAGTTTCCTCTCGTAACACTTCAATGTTCAGAACTATTCTGTGAGGACAATCACATAATAGGTGAGGTTCTCCACATCCCCAACACTTTAGTGGTTATTTCATTTTAGCAACACCTTCGTTTTTTTTGTTTGCATCCATCTCCTTAGACCCAGTCTGTGATTTTGCTAGTTGGTTTTCTTTAGTTTTATTGAATTTATTCCTTTGATGGTTTTTCCCAAAATGTTTCAAGTATGTCGGTTTTACTCTTTTGACATTAGAGTCACTCTTCCCCTTCTCTTTTCTTTGGTAAATTTTCAGCTGATCGTTTCTACCCTTGAACTACTGATAACATAGTCTTACTTTGTGAACAACTTCATGCATCGTCTTTGGATTGTAAATTTTTATTCTATCTTTATAGATGGTAGGTAGGTAGTTTAAAAATCGTTGTACTTTAGACTTTTCCTCTCTGATATAAGGCACATAGCGAACCAAATTAGTAAATTTGGTAACCAACTCATCAATTGTGAGTTGTCCCAATCTCAACTCATGAAATTCTTTGGCTTTTTCATCATAATATCTCTCATTCAGATATCTAGAATTAAATTTGGTTTGAAAGTCTTCCCAGGTAATAGTCTTTTCATCCATCTCCTGTACCATTTTGGTTTCTTCCCACCAAATGGTAGCTTTACTGTGTAGATGGTAAATGGCCAATCTGGCTTTTAGGTTACTTCTATATTCATAAACTTGAAATTATTTAACTATGTTAAGAAACCAGGCTTCTGTATCCTCCTCCTTTTCACCATCAAAAGTGGGAGGTTTGATTTTTTGGAATTCTCTTTGTAATTCCTTTTTCTTTTTGGACTGTTTTCCAAAGGCTTCATCACCCTCAGATCCCTTTGATTTGGGTTCAACTTCTTTCCTCTTTTTCCCATGGTCTTCACTTTTGTGACTAAACCTTGAGGTTAATTATTTGATCAACCTCTCTTGCTCTTCACTATCTTGCAACAATTGTTCATTGCTTGTTCTCAGTCAGACCAATTCTCATTGCGTATCTCTGATCATGTTCAAGAATTGAGAATTTTGATCTGGTGGATTTCCCTCACCCCTAGATACACGTACAACCCTCCTCCCTCTCTCATAATAACAACTGTACCTTTCTTAACCTAATAATTGTACACATAAATAAATTTGTGCATCATATTCTGAAATTTTTTAAAATAATTTACAGTAGTATAATTTTGGGTTTTCATTTTTCTGTGTGGGGACACATAGGCCCAATTTTTTCAACATGGGCTCTCGTACCATTTGTAATAACTCTACTTACTCATTTTTTTTTCCTATTTACACCATTTATGAAAATTTGGTTGTAATTGACTTCATTGAATTTCGTCGCATTACCATCTCTTACAACATTTTTACTTTCTGTCGTCAACATCTATTATAACGACATACTTAATTCTAGAACTATATTGACAATGATGATCATACCAACACATCATGTTTCCATAATTCATATTTTAACCTTTCTTGTCTTTTGTTACATTTCATCAATGTACATGACTTATTTTATAGTCTTTTATTTTACTATTATTTTACATCTTGTTAATACTATACCTTTGCTAGCATTTTTCTTAATAGTATAACTTCAATAATTATCATTAAAGTTATCTAACCACATTCTAATTTCCTACTTATCACACAAGGTCTCCATTCGAATTATATTCCATACCATTCCTTATACTCTATGCTTATAAGAAATCTTTTAAAAGTATTAACTCATATCTGAATATTATTATAATGAGATTTTGATATCCATATATGGACCTAGACCCTTTAATGGTTTCGTTGCTAATACCTAGCCAACGAATAAATGATTAACATACCACTATCCAATTTCATGGTATCATTACTATTTTTTAGCCAACATATTAACCCTTTAATTCCATTACGTTATTCTTGGGATCCTATTCAAATTTAATGTTTGACCTCTTTAAATTATTATTGGAATGATATTCGAATCGACTACATAGAATATTACCTTTGTACTCTTAGCCATGTGTTATTATTGATCTATTACTTGTTTTACGAATTGGGATTTCCGATGTAGGGTTTAATTTACTTACCCTATGATTTCAATGCTAAATCCTATATGTATGATTTCCCATACTTATTTGATTTTTGGTCATATAAATTCTATTAAATTCGATGCAACTTTCCTGGAACAGTTCTCTATTCGAGGCTATGGAGGTTTAATGGTTTGTCCTTTGCATTTACTGAGTCACATGGCTATTTTGATTTTTATGCTCCACTAAAATACGGATTTGTGCCACATAGACGGTGGAGATGAGGTCATATCTCCTCCCTCAACCCTCCTCGTTAGGTTTCATTGGCCCGTGATTTTTTATTGTTTCATTTTCCTTTTCTCATGTTCATATGAGGGTTTGGCTCTGGTTGACTACCATGCCTATTATGCATTTGTGCAGCAATTTTTTTTTCTCGCAGCAGTAGACATAGCTTCAGGAAAATAACTGTCGTCTATTTAACTTATTCCTACAAATTAAACTATTTCAATTTCCTGAAGAATTTATGTATCTAATTTGTCCCATTCTTTGTGGAACTAATATGCGTTTTCTGTTTTTTTTGTTTGCAGGCTATTAGAGTAGATTTTCCATTTAGCTCGCTAACTCATGGTAATGCTGAGGTAATTTGTTATTTCCTTACACAAATAAGTTTCAAAGTCTTCCCAACAGTATTATGTTTTCTTCATGACGTATTTTTCCTTGCCATTTATATGTCCTCTGTTATAAAATTATTAAACAGATTCAATTTATTTGATGGGCTTTTCTTCTGGGGAGACATTACCATGATTTCCTTGGAAATTCGTTGAATGTTTCACCATTTCCCTCCTGTAACGATTTACTTCATTTATCCTTGGTTAATATTAGTTATTTTTACCGTTCCACCAAAATTTCCTCTTCAGGAATGTAAATTGTTTTAGCTAGGGCTTATCATAATGTTTTTCTTGATTTTTTAATCTCTCCTACATAGACACAAATTTTTTTTAGTATCTAGAAAATTGTTTTCGATTCTGTCTCTGTTTGTAATAAATAGCTAATGGTGACATTCGATTCCACATCGAATTCGTGATAGTTTCACTGCTTTTTTTTTCTGAATACATATATTATTACCATCGTAGGATTGTATATTTCTTTGTGCGTATATCTTTACAGTATGGTGGTATTCGATTTTAACTCGAGTTCAAATTAATTTTTACATATGTATTTTGTAACCCTCTATCTGGTGTTTTCCGTGAAATTAAATCTTAATTAATGCGACATTCTGGAATAGCTCATAGGGTTAATTCTCCTTCCAGCATCACTATGATTATCCTGTTACATCTTTTAAAATACGTTTGGTAGTCGAATTTCTTTAGTACTTAGTCATTTATCCTCAGAAACCCTATTAAATATTCTTTCCATATTTCTTTCATCGTTTCTCCTCACGATTTGGATTTGTTAATTTTAGTTGTTTTTAAAAACCCTCAGTGCATGGAAACAAATTGTAATTTTTGGTGTATTTAAGTGGGCTCTCGTTTATTTTTGTTTGTAATAATCTTTGTTACCACAAAGTTGTATTTTAAGAACAATGTATTTATTTACAGGAGTCGGGTTATTTAGCTAGTTATATTCATGAATTATATATATATATATATATATATATATATATATATATATATATATATATATACCTTTTACTTCCTTTTCACTTCACATAATTGCCTTCATAATTATTGAGAACAATAACTAATAAATTAGTAATATATATTTAAGTTTTTCAGTTAGGAGTTACTTATCATTCTATTAATTTCCCTCAATTAATAAAATGATTTGTGGTACATGAATTCTTCTTCGTGATTCCTGCTCATTCATGGTTTTCATTAATTACCCAGTATGTCCAAATACAGGTAAATTTATTTTGATAATTTCAGTGTTGATACTATAGTATCTTTCTCTATACTTTTAACATCATGAGTTAATTAATTTTCTTCTTTGTGAACAGCAAGGATTTCACTACTTCAAATTGAGTAATAAGGTAATTCTCCGTTGTAACTACCATCGTCAATTTCTCTATTTTATATACTTATTTAAATTATTATATTCAAATGTTAATCCTTCTGTCTATGTTGTTCTTGCACATGTATTGTAGCTCTTGCTATTTACCACTCGCCAACTTGTGCATTCCTTCGCACATTTTTTGACAATTAATTTTATGCTTTCTATTTACAGGTTGTTCAATATCATGCACATAATTCAATCCACTGAATTAAAGGATATATTTTCAAGTATAATATAAGTAATTAATAGTCAGAACAAATGACTTCCTTCACTGTAATAATGATAGTTTATGATGACATATCCTATCATTTTTTGAATACATTTTTTGTTCTTATTAAGATGATAAGAGTTCATCTTTATCAGTAATTTATACATGTTTTTCCCCATTATTTGTAGTATTTCAAATACATTATTATTTGAGCATGATTTCTACTCAATGATATTTGTAGAATTGTACTATCCTCTAGTACTTTAATATCTATTGATATTTAATTTCTTACGTGATCATAAAATGAATAGATATATGCAACTTTTATATTTTATGTACAGTAGAGGTTTTTAGATTTAATTTGTATGCTCATGTTTTCTTCTATATTGACAATGATCTCTCATTCTATCTAGATTTTTGTTTCATTATTGTTTACAGAATAATTATGTTAAATATTTCTCTTCACATCTGTTCCATCTGTAATGATGTAATTTCTGAATTTAATATATAAATTCTTACAACCTAACAACATATTTAAACCCTTCTAATTGGGTTTATACATTCTGCTTGTTTATTTACTAATTTAATTAGTAAAACTATGTCTACTATAGTTATGTTCTTTTAAATACATCAGAGTCTGTACATTTAAAAATAACATAATTTCATTATACTATTTAATAACTCAGAAAATATAATTTTCCACTTATCTTTCTACCTAAAAACACATTATATACATGCTATAAATTGTCTCATACTTAGATCATGAAAAAATTAAATTAATTTTATACAATTAGAAATAAAGATATTTTACCCAACATAAGTTTCATCCCCTTCCCCAGGAGGTAAGAGGAACAGACCTTGAAAATTAAACAGCACTGCTACACCCGTTCTGGTTCCTTGCAGCGCCTTTCAAGCAACATATTTCCCACTGCTTCCCCTCCAAATTAGTCCAAGTCATTGCGCTACCATATAGCCTAAACTTTCTTTCTTTTTCCATAGCTCTTAAAACTAAACTTATCCTTCTAGTTTTATTTCACCTCTTCTCAGTAAATTTTCACTTTAATAAGGTATATTTTAGATCATTATCTCTAATATAATATTTTCTAATTTATTTTATTTTCTCCAAGGATTTTTTGGAGAATTTTTGAAAGTGTTTGTATTTAATTCCATCCTCATGGACTTGAAATCCTGGTCTCCAATATACTCTAGTCTTTGCACGATAATTAAAATTCCATATTTATTAATTTTAAAATATAATATGTCCACACATATAGTTTTCCTTTAGGTCCATTTAACCTTTAGGATTTTCAACTATTTAATAAAAGAAGAAAAATAGGGATATTACAGCTGGGATAAACTATTTACAAAAAATGAATACATAAGTTAATCATGATTAAGAGGCTCTCTCGAACTTTGCTTTCTACCTTTTAGGATTCGAGAGACTATATAATAAAAGGGCCCTATGGATTTTTATTTTAAGCCTCTTTTCAAACACTCTAAACATGAAAAGGCGTCGAGTTTCACCTTTTTCAGACTCGTTAAAATTCAACAACATTGGACTCGTCACCATGATGATATCGAGTTCCTCCTTCCTAGGGCTCGTAAAATGTATTAGGATGGATTGATCCTAAGGAAAAAATTATATGAAAAGCATATTATATCCCCTTCAAGCTTGGATTCAAAACTAATTGGGGTACTATCTAGAAAAGGTGGGGGAGGAATGAAATTTTTTATTAGTCGTGTCAACAGTATGTCACTCTCGAACATGACACTTATTTGTAGTTCATGTCAGTTTGGGGATATCCTACATTCGTCACTTTTCCTCCATGGGTTTGGGAAATCCGTTTGGCTCTCATTCAATCACAAATATTGTCAACATGACCTCTGATCCTACATGACTCAAATCCTACCATATTCTGGAGTCGTGTCACCGATATGTTCAAGAGTAGTTCTTTTTGCAGTTTGTTCATTACCTGATTCTATGTTCAGTCTTGATTGACAACCATAGTTTTTCCTCTATCTCAAGTAGATTATGTGGTATACATCATGGACCTCCTTTGATGGATCACTTACTGTCTACTTCAACTCATTGTCCTAGAAGCTGATATAGAGACTCCTTTTCAGTACCTTAAAGCCTTCATGCCCTAAAGGCAGGTTATTCGTATTCGACGACAGGTTCACATAATTAGCCTTTGATCGAGTGATTTCATGAGTGTCCGAATTTAGTTCCTCATTCACATCTCGTGGATTGTACTGTTAGTACCTTGAGGGCCATTTTCATTATTGGTGGTCTCTCTTGCGCCTGTTAACAGTTTACATCATTGGCTGGTAATCAGGCGATTTTATCGCATGTTCAACTTCATCTCACTCATTCACATGCCCTAATTTTACTTTATTAGGTGTGACAAAGTGAAACTACATGGGTTTTGTCTTATAAAGTCTATCTTTCAAGGAGATATGAGTTATTCATCATTGTATACATGACTCTCTATGATGGATGACTGTGACCATAATTGAGTCCATATTTGTGATCCTTCTGATTGTTGGATGGTTGTGTGCATATAACGGATCATATTACATTATATCTTTTATGGATGGCTACGTCCATGTGTTATGCTCATGTATTTATATCAGAGATTTCAATTGTGTATATATGTGCTTGAGTCACAGTTTTTCCAATGACGACATACTGGTCCTAGCCCATACTCCTAAAGCATTTAAACCCTCACTCTCATTTTGCCTTCATGTTGTAGGGGGCATCTATTACACAAAATTTTGTCATTGTACATATACTCCCTATTACCATATGCTGGAGAACCCCTACAATGGTCCCTCTGTACTTTTCGCATCATGGAAAACATGCCTTTATGTCCCATACAATCTGAAGATCAATACCTATTTTAGTAATTCCCGAAATAACTCCCTAAAACCCCACTTTTTTGGAGTAGTGCGACCCTTCAGTGTCTCTCTAGTGCTTATGGAAAATTCTTAGCCTATGACTAGTGTCGATCGACGTCGGTATGAACCCCATACTTGTACCAATCTACTTTTGGAAGCTTTTAAAAAATGGAAAAAAAGCTTCATGGACTAGAAGCTTTGAGAGCAGAGAGTTGGATGTTTGTTGATCAGGATATGGCTGATCTTCCTCCTTTGTGTCTCTTGTTCCTACAAAATAGGAAACACCCAAGGAGATAAGCCTTTCTCCCATATTAAGTGGATTCATGTCCCCTGCTCCATCACTATAAATTGATCACATTCCTATTCCTCTGCTAGCTAGAACATAATAGAAGAGAAGAATTTCAGAGAAGGATTTGAATATTATCTTACGCATAGAAGGACAGAGTTAAAACCCTTAACCTTTTGATGTTGAGTTTAAAAAAGAGTTCTTTAGAAACGTGCTCAGATTTCGACCCGTCGAAGGAGAGCTCCCACATCAAGGCGCAGGTTGTAACTCCCCCTTTTCATTAACAATATAATGCAATTGGTATTTTATTTTCATTATTGTCTGTCATTATAATAAGAAGCCTAGCACTCATTGATCAGTTAGATAGATTAATTTTGATATATGCTTGTTGCACATTTATTTTGTTTGTTGTGTTTTTGGTCATTTATAAATCTATTCGAACATTGGTAGTAGTGAGGATCAAGCTTGGAAGAGTGAAAGACAAAAAGTTTTCAATGAGGAGAAACACCATAGCATCAGGCCGAGGTAGGCCATATTCTTCGTTCTTTGTTTCAGTTGTATTCTAGGAAAGTAAGTATTTGTTTTTTCCCTTTGTAGCTAGACCCACTCTAAGGATAGAGGGATCATCTCTATCTGCAAAGATGATTTACCTAGACAACAATTTCTAATCATATTGAAAACCATGTGACTATTGTAATTTGTAAGTATTTGTACTGCATTGATTATTATTTATCTTAAGTCCAAAATACTTAACATCTTCTTCTCTAATGTAAGGTAAAATTAAATGATTAACATTTCATATGCATTATTTTTTCCAGGCTTCATTCTGCATATTCTAATTTTGTATCTACATTTTATGCCAATAACTAACCTCTAGGGGATGGCTATAAAAAACCTTCTCCTGAATCATTTTATGAATATCTAATTGGATAATAATATGATCTCTTTCATGGTGGATTGATTTTAATTAAAACTATATCTAACAATGCCCTAACAACCAAACATAAATATAAAACCAAGAATCCAAGATACAACATGCTCGCAAAAAAAAAGAAAAATGAGGGTTCAAAACCCTTTCAGTTAGCCATTACTCCTAATGGTGATAAATATCCAAAAAAAATAGTAAAAATAATGGATAAAATTGCCTTTATTGCGGTAAAGATCGATATGTGGAGTCTAAATGATTTAAAATATGAAGAAAAACAACATTAGTATTACTTCTTCTTCTTAAACTTATTCCAATGGACATGCACTTTATTCTTCTTGTTTCTCTTTCAATGGAACCTCTACTTCTAATATTATCTTATCAATTTTGGAGCATATTATCATGGATATGACTAATGATAAATCCATTTTTTCTACTCTAAATGATTTCAACACCAAAAAAATATTTGATGGTTACTCTAGATCTCTTGGTGTTGTAGGGTCTAGAGAAATTTAGGAAGTTAATGGTCATTTGCATGATGTGTTATATTTCCATTTCTTTCCCACAATCTTCTATCAGTATATCAAATTGGTCATTTAGGAGAAGGTAAAATAATAGAGTTGTCACCTCGCCAAGTTGTAATAAACGATTTAAAAGAACCCAAGCATGCCATTTTTGTTGGAAGGGTTGATGACATTACTCAGTACTACAAGTTTTATATTTTTGGATCCTGACCTTTTCACTTAGTTTTTATTTCTCATTGTGATAAACTCGACAATTCTGACATAAAAACACACATGGAGTAACATGTTTTCTACTTAAATATAATTTCATTTATAGATAGTTGCTAATAATATGGTTTCTGTTTCATGATAGTCCATTATCTTTAAGCCTTCCATATATATTTCATGAAACCTCTTAATATTTACATCATTTAGTTTAATAATGAAGTATACTAGTATACTAGATTCCTTGATAGGAATTAATAGGCTATATAATAGACATACCACCTAGCCTATCTTCACATATAAAACTTTGGATTGCATTTGTCTCATGAAAAACAATAAAATGTGTTAAAATTTTTCACTTATTTCCTCATTCTCGATGGTATTATATATTTTGAAAGAGTTGGAACCATCTTCTGCGAATGTATATCTCATGGGAATCTTGCGTATAGTCACAACATTTATTACAACAATACTTATGGTGGGAATTTGTCTAGAGTTTCCACTACACATAAATTCCTCTAAATGGGTTATTTTTAGTTCCCTTATTTCTTTCTTCTAAGTCATAAGTTTCACCGACTCCTCTACATCCCATAATCAACAATAGTTTCTTTGGAAAATAGGGGCTCAACTTCACAGAATGTTGTTGTGCTTCAACACCAATCATAAGAAAATTATTATGGTCATTGACTAATTCAATAAAAGGGTAGAATAAATGCATACCTTTTACATTACTTCCAACATAACATTGTTTTTATGGTCCTAATCCTCATCATTATTATCATATTCGTTATAGTCAGGTAAGTATAGGGTACATACCATCCACCTTATAACCTATTTATTGTTAGGACCCCATAATGTACCATTTTGACCATACATTTTGTTATCATTCCACTGTTTTCCAGTCTATATTTAAAGCTTACACTATCACTTTCATCCATTTTTCCAAAGGTATATAATATTCTTCTCTTTACTATATGTTTAACTTGTTTTACATATAATTTTACATTAATTTTATATTTAATCATTATTTGAAGATATATAGTTGCTGAGACAGTTTGAATATTGCAGATAATCTATCATGGTTGTCTTAAGACCGCGTTGCTGAAACAGTCAACATGGTACGCAAATCTCGTTTCTGAAATAGGCTGTGATTTGCGATTTTGAAGCAGAATTCCAAGAATGACGGCAACAAGAAAAGACTAGGAAGTTGTTACATGGGCCACTCTGAAACCAGTACCATCGTAACCATTGTAACAGACTTTTGCTATTGAAGAACAGAAAGGCCCTATTTCAGAACAGAAGATCAGATTGGGTTAAAAATAGGATTTCTATAATAAAAATAAATTGTAATAGATGTCTCCTCTTTAAAAAGAGGAGACATCAGCATTAGAGGACAGTTAGAAACTACGGGAGGTTCATTTTTGAACAGAGAAGGAACGTGACTCTTTTGTAATATGTTTCTTTCGACAAATGAATAAAATTTTGTTCTGAGCATCTCATTTTAACTCCTTCTTCTGGGGAATCTTTTGAGAAGGAAAGGGTCTGCCTTCTTCACAAGATTCACCCATTTTTCCCTGTAGTTTGTTAATTGTTCTTTACATTCATGCCTTGATTAAACTCTGTTTACTGAAGTTATTTATGCAGCATCTGAATTGTGTTGTTTATTGCTAAAGCTTTGTTTCCATTACTTGTTGCATCGATTTCATACAATTCATTCTTGAGAAGTTGTGGATTATTTTAATTAGCAATCTTGTTTATGAAATGAGTTTGTGAAAGCTTGGTAATCAGAAACAGGTGTTGAATATTACTACTTGGGGAATAGGGTCCTATTCTCTGTTATAGCATAATTGGTGTTCCTTCTTGCAGATTGATTTCCTTTCTTAGATGATTGTCTTTTTAATGTAATCCAGGATTATTTTAATGATAGTCTGCAATAGGAGGATTGTCTTTGCTGTAACTCAAGTAGACTTTAGTTTTGTTAGATAAGGTGTGATTAGTGTGATTCTTACTACAACATTTCTTTTCTTTTGAGATTGAGCATATACAGTGTGTGATTGCCTTTGAAATAAATAGACTTCTTTGAGTTGAAAATTTATGTAGCACTTGAATTGTTTAAATTGATAAACAATTAAAGTGACCAACATTTTGGCACCGTTGCCGGGGAAGGCAATTATATATTTCAAAAGCATTGATGTTTTTCTTTCAGATGGGTACATTGCATGAGAGGACACAAAACCCATAAGAAAACTAACCTTACAGATGGAAAGGGCAAAGGAATGGGAGGAAGAAAGACTTTTATTGACGAGATCATATCAAAGGTTGAATCTTCTCAAATACTAAGCTCTCGAAAGACAAAGCCTCAACACTCCCCTCAATCGAATTATGAAATAGAAGAAGTTGTGAGCCCTGAGAATGTTGAGGAACTAGCAACATGTGTTGAAGAACCAACAGGAAATGTTGAAGAACCAATAGAAAGCATTGAAGAACCATTAGAAAGTATTGAAGAACTAGTAGAGAATGTTGACAAATTAGTAAAAAACGTTGAAAAAACAGTAGAAAACATTGAAGAGACAGTAGAAAACATTGAGGATCGAGCAAGTGCAGTAGGAGATCAAACAATGGACGGAAATAATGAATGATTCTTTGGCAGAGGACAAGTAGATCCTGAAGGAGAGGGAAAAGATGAGAATTCTCTCTCTACCTTGGAATTTCCTATTAGTGACATCCCTAGAGGAGCAACTCCCATGAAGAATATCCCACTTTCAGCCTTACCTAACTTTCATGGTTTATCTTCTGAAGATCCTGACGAATTTATTTTTGAATTTGATATATTACGCAAAAGTTATGATTGTGTTACTAATTCCCAAGAGTTGAAGCTATTTCTTGCAACACTAAAAGGAAATGCAATAAGGTGGTTCATGAGTCTTGGAGTCCATGTAATCACAACATGGGAACAGATGAAACATAAATTTCCGCTTAAATATCAAGACTACTGCCGAACAAGAGAAAAAAGAGAGGAACTATTTAAGATGGTACAAAAGGAGGACTAGAATTTGGAGGACTTTGTGGAAAGGCTACAATACAACTTGCAGAGATCCAATCATCCCGATGTAAGTAAGGATATTCTTAAAACGATATTACTAAAAGGGGTGAGGGATGACTGTTTAGACGTGCTAAATATGCTTGGTAAAGGGGATATATCTAAAGAGTCATATGATGAAATTGTTAACCTCTGTAAAAGATGTGCAAGAGGAGCTTCAAGGAATAGGGAAAACAAAAGAGATACCACATATCCAAGAGTTCAAAAATCAGCCATTAGAGGAGAAAAAAGAGCCAAAATAGGTAATTTACTTGAAGAATTTAAAACTGAAATGTTAAGTTCTTTTTCTTCACAGATTGACACCTTGCAGGTTAAAAAGAAACAAACTAAATCAGAAGCAGATTTGGCTATATTTTGCCCCAAATGCAGAGATAAACATCCAATAAGGGAGTTTCCATTATAAAAGATACCAATTTGCACCCTTTGTGAGAAAGATCATGAAACACAACAATGCCCCTCTTTACTAGGAATAGAAGCAGCATTGTAACCAACTGAGGAAGAAGTTGAAGCAGTCTATCTACTGACACAGAGAAGACAATGGAAACCACGAGGACAAGGTATGAACTCTAATATGCCATTTACATCTTCTAATCATTGGAACAATTACCCTTCTTTTAGTTAAGCAAACTACCATCCCTTTAACCAAATGAAATACCCACCCTTTAATCAAATGAATTACCCACCCATGCAATTAACAAACCCTCCCTTTGTAGATCCTGCAATGTAGACTCCTTGGCCTCAACAACAACAATCTTATTTTAATCAGTGGAATTCAAATTGGAGGGGTCAACAACTCCCATTTCCAAATCAATTTCCTCAATTTTAGCAACCACTTCCTCTACCATCATGTGATCCACCAAATAATCAAATGAGACCCCAGCTACCTATACAACCAAATCCTAACCCCAATAATAAAGATGTGCAAGTTATTGATATTCAGAACCAACTTATATTTCTTGTTTTCCCTGCATAATGTAATGACATTCATTTACGATCTGGGAAAATAGTTGAACCTATTATTGGTGATGTTACCTCTTCCGATTCTGATAAAGAAGAAACTAAGAAACATGACTCACATAAAGAGGCACAACCACCCTCTAATAAGGGTGTTGAAATAGTAGAACCATCATTCCCTGAGCGTTTAGTGTTAACGAAAACGCCTGAGCCACCTTCTTTTAATATTCTAGGGGAATTGAAAAATCTGTATGTTAAAATTCCGCATTTACAGGAACTGAGAGATGTACCAATTTATGCTAGAATCATGAGAGATATTTTTATTAAGAAACCGGGTAGGAAAGCTAAAGATCTCATTACAGTGCATGTTATGGGTGATCTATCTGCATTAATGTCTGGTAAAACCCCTCCAGTTAAATATGGTGATCTCGGCCATCCTACTTTGACAGTCCAAATTGGTAAAACAATAATCCCTCAAGTTCGGGTAGACTTAGGTGCTGCCATAAACATTATGACTCTTGAAACTTCACAATTGTTACAGCTAAAGAACACAATCAGAGACACACCAACCATTCTAGAGTTAGCTGACCATTCTACAATCAAACCAGAAGGAGTTTTTGAAGACTTAGTCATCCCAGCTAACTTTGTGGTGTTACAGACTAAAACAAAGTTGGGGGGACATCCTCTAATTCTGGGAAGGCCTTGGCTAGCCACAGCCGATGCCTTTATCAGCTGCAGATCTTGTTCAATGAAAATTTCTAATGGATATGAAACTAAACAGCTTACTCTCTACCCTCATGCTACACCCATGATTAATAATGAGAATTATGTATGGATGGACTATTATGATAACGCTATTCAACCTATTTTGACTATTGGACAAGCTTTAAACCTTAAAGATACCACTAAGGATGAAGTAATTAATAATTTTATTTTTGAACCCTCCTCTGTGACTTCTGAAACACATAATCAACTGGCTGCACTTTTGGAATCAGATACCCAGGAAAAGCTTAAATCTGAAGATCTACCTCAAACATCAACCACCATCTCTTCTAAAAGCATAACAGTAGAAATCGAACTTGGCAAAACACTGAACATAAATCCTGACCTGACAGTTGCTGAAACACAACAGTTAATGAAGTTACTGCTTGAAAATAAGGAAGCATTCGCATGGGACTATACAGATATGAAGGGAATCTCCCCTGAATTATGTACTCACCGGGTCTATATTAAAGAAGGTTGTCGACCAGTCTGTCAACCCCAAAGACGAATGAACCGTAATTTAAGAGAAATTATTAAAGAGGAACTTCAGAAATTGCTTAATGCAGGATTTATATACCCTATATCTGATAGTGAATGGGTTTCCCCATTGGTAATATTTCCTAAGAAAAATGGGAAATGGAGAGTGTGTGTAGATTATAGAGCCTTAAATAAAGCCACTCAAAAAGATCACTTTCCTTTACAATTCATTGATCAGGTGTTGGATAGTTTGTCAGGGAAGAAATTCTTCTCCTTTTTAGATGGATTTAGTGGGTATAACCAAATCAGAATTGCACCCCAAGACCAAGATAAGACCACTTTTACTAGCCCTTGGGGAGCTTTTTCCTATAGAGTTCTTCCATTTGGACTATGTAATGCACCAGCAACCTTTCAAAGGGAAGTTATAGGAATATTTTCTGATATGCTGAATGAATCCATGGAAATATTTATGGATGACTTTACCCCTTATGGTGTGTCTTTCGAAGATGCATTACAGAATCTTGAGAAAGTACTTAAACGTTGTATACAAGCTCACCTCTCCTTAAGCACTAAAAATGTCATATGATGATGAGTGAAGGAGTAGTGCTTAGACATTTTATCTCATCTCAAGGAATTCAGGTAGATCCATCCAAAATACAAATTATTCAGAATATTCCTATTCCTAAAACACAAACTGATGTGAGAAGTTTCCTAGGACATGCTGGATATTACAGGAGATTTATTAAAAAAAATTCCAAAATAGCTTCTCCTTTATTTGTGTTACTTATGAAAAATGTTGAATTTAAGTGGAATAATCTTTGCCAGGATGCCTTTGTAGAACTCAAGCCTCAGTTATCCACAGCTCCTATTTTGAGAGAACCTGATTGGGTACTCCCCTTTCATATATCTTCTGATGCTTCATATACTGCAATTGGAGCTGTCTTGGGACAAGAGGAAAACCATCTTCCTTATGCTATCTACTTTATAAGTAAGAATATGACCACTACTGAGCTTAATTATATAGTTACCGAAAAGGAATTTTTTAGCAGTAATTTATGCCATTAATAAATTTCGACATTACATTATTGTTTATTCTACTTTTGTCCATACTGATCACTCGGCTATTAAGTATTTAATGAACAATTCTGTCACAAATGCTCGAGTTACCAGATGGTCATTGTCATTGTAGATCGACCAGGTAAAGAAAATGTTGTTTTTGATTTCCTTTCACAGTTAAAAATTGATGATAATATTCCAGTAGATGATTCCTTTCCTGATGAGTATTTATTTGCAGTATCTTCTCACTCATCATGGTATGCAGACATTGCCAATTATTTGGTTGCAGGAAATTTACCATCACACCTGTCACATCGAGAGAAAAGAAAAATCATTCAACAAAGTGCTCGGTATAGCTGGATAAGTGGGTGTCTTTTCTACACAGGACTTGATCATGAAATCCGGAGATGCATTAGAGAGGATGAGGTGTATGATATACTATAATCTTGTCACAATGGCCCTTGTGGAGGAAATTTTGCTGATAAAAGAACGACACACAAAATTCTTAGGATGGGTTATTATTGGCCCTCACTCTTTAAGGACGCAAAGAAATATGTTTGGGCTTGTGACAGCTGTCAGAGAATGGGTCAACATAATCATAGAGATGAAATGCCATTAAACCCCTAGGTAATACTTGAACCTTTTGAAAGATGGGCCTTAGATTCTATAGGACCCATTAATCCTCCATCCAACCAAAGAGTTTATATATTAGTTTGAACAGATTATATGACTAAATGCGTGGAGGCCAAAGAACTTCTTAGAGCTAATGAAGAAGTTGTCCTAGCTTTCCTATTTGAAGAAATCTTTGTTAGATTTGGAATCCCTAGAGAGATAGTTACAGATGGAGGACCTCCTTTCAATTCTCATGGTTTCAAAGCCACCCTTCAGAAATATCATATTCATCATAGAATGACTACACCATACCACCCCCAAGCCAATGGGCAGGTGGAAAGTACAAACAAAGTAATAGAAGACATTCTAACCAAAACAGTGAAGGATAACCGGAAGGATTGGTCTCAAAAGCTCCCTGAAGCACTATGGGCTTACAGAACTACCTGGAGAAATACTACAAGATTTTCTCCATATGAATTGGTTTATGGTAAAAGTGTTGTTTTTCCTGTGGAATTTGAAATTAAAACTTTAAGGACTGCTTTAGCTATTAACCTTGATTTGACTAATGTGCAGACAGCTAGGTTGCAGCAGCTTCTTGAACTGGATGAAAAAAGATTAGATGCCATTCATCATACAACTATGATCCAACAACAAAGAACAAAGTGGCATGATAAAATCATCAAGCACAAGCAGTTCCAAAAAGGTAATTTGGCTTTATTGTATGATTCTCGGTTTGAAAAATTTCAAGGGAAGTTACGTACAAGATGGCTGGGACCCTATGAAGTAGATGTTGTTTTTCCCAATAGAACAGTAAGGCTCTTAACAATTGATGACTCTAAAACACCACTACTAGTAAATGGTCATCGGCTTCGTTTGTACCAGCACCCTATTTCTAAAGAAGATTTTAAGGCCACTTGCATGGCAGATGCACATTATCTTTTTCTAGGGGAGTCTTCTGCTCCTCACTACAGTTAATTGTTTTCTGCACTGTATTTTTAGTATTATATTATATTTCTTAAACTAATAATACCTGTTAAGGGTTGGCATGTTACAATTGATTATTTTGCAGATTCTTGATTAAGGAAGGGCTTACCAAGGAAGGACAATTTCACCACAAGAAGATCCAAGCTTCATTGTTGAGAAGCTTTGCTTCCCTCACTTAAATTCATTTCCCCCATTTCCCAGTAACATTTCATCATTAATTCCCTTCATTCCTTTTTCCCTTTTCATATCATTTTTCCTATTTTTCCCATTTTTCCCATTGCTAAAACACCATTCTTCAGCAAATATCTTCCCTATTCTTCACTGCTGAAATACCATTTCTCAGCAAATATTTTCCCCATTTTCCCACTGCTAAAACATCACTCCTTAGCAACATTCTCCCTATTTTTCCATTGCTGAAACACCACTTTCAGCAGTATTTCATTCATTTTCTCGTTGCTGAAACACCATTTCTTTCTTCAAAAACATGACTATGCAACTTTTTCAGTCCTTCATTTTCACTTCTCTTATTCCTTATGTGAATATTGTCCATTCACTGCCTTTTTCTTATGATCAAGCAGACTCTAATATGATCTCCCTTATGTTTCAAAGAGTTTCTAAAGTTCTTCCATGACTACTGAGCTATTATAAACGAGCACTATATTTTTCGAATTACAAAGCAAAGGTAAATATAAGAAATGTGAATTTTATGTAAATACAATTAAACTATGGTTTAAAGAGAAGATTTTGTTCATCATGACCACAATCTCCACACACTTAAAAACATCATTTCACTGTAGTTGGGGGAGAATATCGAAATTATATGCCATCGTTTCACAGCATGCCAATTACCATCATTTTTCCTACCCATTACTTCGCCTCTTCACCGTTACTCCATGTCCTCATTCGCAAATTTTACTCTGTTCGAAGTCCGGTAACTTCGCTCTTTGCCTCTACATTTTACCCAAGCTAGTTAACTATGGGAGGATTGGTTATTCGACATGAGCCCGGCTCGATAACTCTGCTTGAAGTATTCCCAGACGCGTATCATATTTTTCAGTAGGCAGGCTGGGTGGGATATTTTGAGAGACTTCAAGAGTTCAATCCACAGCAGGTCCTGGAATTTGCACAAAATCTTAAAGAAGACCATTCTATTGTCCAGAGAGTCTGAATTCCAGTCTCAGAGGGAGACATAGCACAAGTTTTAGGTCTGCTGGTCACTGGTACTCGATGGTTTAGTCAGAAGCACATCATTTTGAATGCACAACAGGACTTTCTTCTGCCAGGAGAACACGTCTAGCTTAAAGGTCGGGGTGTTGGACTTCACTCATTGCCTCCTCCTTAGTCGAAAGTTGCTGAATTCGTCAAACATTATCTCACTTGTGAAGGTCGCTATCAGGTAGTCTATCAGCACGACTTTGTCTTAATGATTCATTTACGACACGGTAGGCTAGTGAACATTCCTTACTATTTACTTGGATGCATTAGAAATATGTCATATTATTGTAGATGGGTAAAATTCCCACTCCTTTACCTCACCCATCACCGCCTTGTTCAGCTACTGATTCAGAGGGGTTTTACTCAACAAAACCCTCTTCTAAACAACTTACCTTTACCTCTTGAGAAAGCTGCTGAAATTCCTCAAGAAGCTGCTGAAAACCCCCAAGAAATCCCTGAAAGTTCCCACGAGCAGCAACCGGAGAATATCCTTGACCCTCCATCAATTCCATCCACAGAACCAGCTAATCCAGTTAACCTGTCTTCAAGTCCATCTCACCACTTAGCAGAATCATCCAATCCTACTGTCCATATTCCCAGTGATGACTCTCAGGCCGATACACCACCATCTTCCTCTATTCATAAAATAAAAAGGCGAATTACAATCGCCTCTCTATCCAAAAGACAAACAAGGGCCGTAACTAAAGCAGCTACCTCCTCTGATATCCCTTCTCCTAGGGAAAACCCCTCTCATAAAAAGAAAAAGAAAACTGTTTTTTTTTTCTTTCTTACCTAGGAGAAGAATGAGGACGTCTATTGAATCAGAAACCATTCCTATTACCCCTAATCCCGCAGCCATTTTGTTAAAGCTCCATTCATCACCACCCTTCCAAACCCCATAATTATTACATGTCTCACCCTGTGGCACTGAAACACAAGAACCAGATGCCCAGGGTAATATGACATCATTTTCTATAGAACAAGTAGCTGTCCCACAAGAACCAGCTACTCAGTCAGTAGCTGCTCCACAAGAACCAACTACTCAGTCAGCAGCTGAAACACAAGAACCAGCTGTTGATGTGCAAAAACTAGACATCCAAGATGCTACTCATTCAGTAGCTGCCACAAAGGAACCAGCTCTAGCTGTCACACAAGAACCAGCTACAGCTAAAACACAGCAATCAACTCCGGAGAAAGCAACTGATACACAAGGCCCAGTCACCATGGCCTCCCTTTTACAGGAAAATGAGTTTTTAAAATCAGAATTAGAAGCTTATAAGCGAGAATTGGTAATGGCCAGGGAAGCCTTTGACAAGGAGCTAAATTTTTATACCCTGGCCCATACAGCATCCATGGCAGACAAACATACAGAAAATGATCCATATAAAGAATATATGTGCCACCAATGTGGAAACATCTATTAGCAAGCAGGATATAAGCTAGTTCAAGTTCCAATGCTCGGAGCATCTACATCTTCTGCAGTCAAAGAAGAATGCCCTACTGTTACACAAGAACCAGTAGGGCCTTCAAAAATTTTAGAAAAAGAAGTCAAGGTACAAGTATCCTGCCCTACTATAACTGATTCTGCTACCCAGACTATACCTCAGCCTACCACTAGCAATGCTGGAACACAAACGGAACCATGGAAAGAGATGGAAATAATGAACAAGTGGAGGAAACAGTATGCTATTTCCCAAGATAAAACCTTACAATAGCACAAATTGGTTTGGAAGAATCACATATATTCTAATTGGGAGACCTAGGAGCAGACACTCCAGCAATTTAGAGTTTACAAGAAAGAGAATAAAGAGCTAAAAGGCAAACTTCTCTTAATGTTTCAACTGGTACAAAAATTATTGGCCACTAGGAAACCATCTCTAAACTATTCTTTATTTCTCTCAGAACGCCTTGTTTATTTTCAGCTGAAAGCAGTCAAAGACAGAAGACCCCATGAGGTTCTTACATCTAAACAGTTTGTGAAAACATTTGCAGAAGATTCCACCAGTGATCAGCACCTACTATGTGAGTTGTACCTTCACAATGAAGCTATCCATGAAAATAGAAATATTAATCTCAACCCTCTTGTTGGTGATATTCAGATCAGGGCATTTGTCTCCTTTCTTGCTAATCAGATTACATGGCAGACTGCTTTTCTTGCAACTAGGCATAGTGAAGACAACCGCCTTCTCTAGATAAGGCCAGAACCTCAGAACCCTGCCATCTTTGTGGCAGAATATCATAAATTTTTGCAGAAGCCAGGGATGATTGAACACACACAACAATTACAGGGTTCAGTACTCCATGATTGTCACCAATTCATCAGGGCCAAAGAAACTATTGCTCTAAGAGCAAACAATATGTGGTGGCAACAATCCTCTAAGGAGAGGCAGGAGTATAATCCTTTTAGCCCTAATAACCTTGAAACTGCATTGTCTAGAGTACCCAATTACATCATATGTGTTCAACAATGTGCTGAAAAGTGGATAGGTTACCACTTTAATTTTCCTATTTTATGGATGCCAGCAAAATAATATCATGCCCATTATAGGCTGGATAACAAGGATGAAGCAGCAACATGGCAGAGATTTCAAAATGTGCAAGGATTCAGAGCTTTAACAGATAGCACCTTACATAGCTACTGCCTAAGTAATTTGCATGCCAAAAGCCAGTATCCGGACTCTGACTCAGACTAAAGTTGCCTGAGGACATGCAACCCTTTCAGTTGGGGGGGATGTTAGGACCCCATAATGTATCATTTTGACCATACATTTTGTTATCATTCCACTCTTTTCCAGTCCAAATTTAAAGCTTACACTATTACTTTCATCCATTTTTCTAAAGGTATATAATATTATTCTCTTTACTATATGTTTAACTTGTTTTACATATAATTTTACATTACTTTCATATTTAATCATTAATCGAAGATATATAGTTGCTGAGACAGTTTGAAGACCGCAGATAATCTATCATGGCTGTCTGAAGACCACATTGCTAAAACAGTCAACATGGTACGCAAATCCCGTTGCTGAAACAACCCGTGATTTGCGATTTTGAAGCAGCATTTCAAGTATGAAGGCAAAAAGAAAAGACAAGTAAAGGAAGCTGTTACACGGGCCACTTTGAAGCCAATACCATCGTAACCATTGTAACAGCATTTTGCTATGGAAGAACAGAAAGGCCCTATTTTAGAAGAGAAGATCAGATTGGGTTAAAAATAGGATTTCTATAATGTAAATCAATTGTAATAGATGTATCCTCTTTAAAAAGAGGAGACATCATCATAGAGGATAGTTAGAGACTACGGGAGGTTCATTCTTGAACAGAGAAGGAACGTGACTCTTTTGTACTATGTTGCTTTTGACAGATGAATAAAAGTTTGTTCTGAGCATTTCATTCTAATTCCTTCTTCTGGGGAATCTTGTGAGAAGGAAAGGGCCCGCCTTCTTCACAAGATTCACCCATTTGTTCCTATAGTTTGTTAATTGTTCTTTTCATTCATGCCTTGATTAACTCGGTTTACTGAAGTTATTTATGCAGCATCGGAATTATGTTATTTATTGCTAAAGCTCTGTTTTCATTACTTGTTACATTGATTTCATACAATTCATTCTTGAGAAGTTGTGGATTATTTTAATTAGCAATCTTGTTTATGGAATGAGTGTGCGAAAGTTTGGTAATCAGAAACAAGTGATGAAGATTCCTACTTGGGGAATAAGGTCTTGTTCTCTGTTATAGCATAATTGGTCTTCCTTTTTGCAAATTGATTTCCTTTCCTAGATCATTTTCGTTTTAATGTAATCCAGGATTCTTTTAATGATTGTCTGCAATAGAAGGATTGTCTTTGTTGTAACTCAAGTAGACTTCAGTTTTGTTAAAGCAAGGTGTGATTAGTGTAATTCTTACTACAACATTTCTTTACTTTTGAGATTGAGCATATACAGTGTGTGATTTCCTTTGAAATAAACAGACTTCCATTGGTTGACAATTTATGTAGCACTTGAATTGTTTAAATTGATAAACAATTAAAGTGACCAACATTTATAAATCAATGAGAGTCATTAGAATAATAAAATTCATTTTTGGCATTAATATAATTTAAATATATTAACTCCTCAAAAAATAATTTATTATCTTATTCACTTCTTCTAGGTTTTATATAACTAAAATAGCTTAGATGCCATATGTAAGCGAAAAATAACTTGATATATATTAAAAGAGGGATAAGTGAATGAGCAAATAAGACCTCTATGAGGATGAAACTTTTAATTACAAAATACTTAAATGAATTAAGTAATATGATTATTCCAATCAATATCCTTGATATATAAATAAGAGATAAAGATGACATAATGTATGTTACATTCTCTCCCAACTTTTTGATACCTAATATAATAAAAATGAATGACGTTTGAGACCTTAACAAATTACCTTATCTCTCAAGCATGTCAACCAATTCATTTGGTGGTCATAAGAAAATGTAACGTTATTGAAAAATTCAAGAATGAAGTCTTCCTTAGTGAAATTTTCATAGTTAGAATTGAAACTAATTACGAGAGAACAACCAAATTGAGGATCTTTTTAAAACTACTTGAATTAATGTTTTAATGAATGTCTAATAAACGTAAACCCATCTAGAAATTAACCTTGCTCTCACTCTAATGGGCCTATCGAAATTCCATCACTCTACCATGGTCTTCTTCCTTTTCATCCCATTTATTGTATAAATCTAGTGCTTTCGATTAAATGCAAGAGTCCCCATACTTGTTTAGAAATCGAACTTCTGAATAATGCCACTAACATGGAACAATTGTTAACATGGAACAATGGTTAATACCTGTTTAGCAATCAAACTTCTCAATAATGCCACTAACATGGAACACTAGTTAATAGAATAAAAATTATCTGATGATGACTATTGTGTTTCCTAAGTAACCATTGAGACTATGAAAAAGTTCATCAACAACCACTATGATAGAAAAATCCTCACTGATGAAATGGGTGAGGGAAATTTCATCCTTTTAGTTGATCATGCCAAAGAGAAGGTACAATTTGAGAAATTTGAATTTTTATAGCATAATCCTTACATTGTTGTCTTAATAATGGACTTCGTTATTCACTCCGAAATGTCGATAATAGAAACCATCTCTACAGATCTTCCTTTCCCAAAAAAAATATTTAGATCATAAAAAAATGTCTGTAGAAAAGGTGCATACGAGTTTGCTAACCGTGAACATATTCCTTCCAAGGAGTCCCTCAAAATCCTCTACTTGATATTTTATATAATAAATTATTAATATCATTGTACATATCTTTTTATTTTTTTTTATTTGCATTTTTTTTCTTATTTTTATGTATTAATTTCAGTTAGTGAGTCAATTTTCATTTTTCTACCTATTCTCAAGGAGTCCCAATACCTATTCTCAATAATTGGATGTACAATTAATACTTAATAGTGTGGCTTGTTTACTCACCATCTTAATCTAAATTACTTAATTGTGTAACCAAGAATCAAGTGCAATATGTTGCTAAATTTATTCATGCTTACATAATTATATGAATTTTATAACATTAAAAAATTTCAACTTTTAAAAAAATATGTGCATTTTACTTTTTATAATTTTAATTTAATATTCAAATTTATACATATTCTTCAAAATCATAATGCTTATATAAATAAATTAACAAGATAATACATTTTATATTCAATACCACCATGATCACTAAGTAATGTCAATTTTCCAAACCATCATAAGCATATAAAATAACACCTCACGTAACCTCTTTTGTTAATGTTTCAGAATGTAAGTGTCGCTTAAGCACTATACTGACATTAACATCTTCAACTTCTCGGCAGTTGTCGAGGAGTAATGTGAACATTATTCCATTATTTTAGGCCCCTTGAGTTACAGTTGAGTTCAGGTCAATAATAATGCAACTCAACCGTAACGCAAAACTATGACCAAAAGGGAGCGAACCGATCAGTTATCTAAGGTTTTGGCCTTAGATCACTGTAGGGCCTAAGCTTCTATAAATAAAAAATAAAGTAGTGAGCTTGTCAAAACTTAGGCTAAAAGGACTAAAGTCCTATAGAACATAAGTTATTGTAAACAATAAAATAAGAAATAACATTGGCTACAAGCTTTATGTATGAACAATTAAGTAAAAAACAACCTTATTTATGATGTAAAATATTTAATGCATAACTGGATAACCATTAAGTAAAAAACAAGATGCTTTATGATGTCAAACATTAAATGCATAACGGGTAACCAATGAATGGAAGAAATTTGCTAACTTAATGTTACTTATTGATGACATATTAACTGTTATGTCATATGTTTCTAATATAATATGGAAACCTTAATCATTAAGATGATGTGTATAGCTAATTCATAATAAACAAGGATCCAAGGTACAACAATTCAATAATAGGAAAAATTAACGATTAACCTCTTTATTAAGTAATTTCATTAAACAAAAAGAACTTATTAGAACTTCTAACCTCCAAGTTGCACAACTAGTGAGTTTGTAAATGAATGATGCATCTAACTTCTGAAATTAACCCTTTATTCATATAATTAAGTTGTTGATTTTTATTTGTTTGTTTAATTTTTAGTAAACATTAATTCATTATGTCAAATAATTAATCAAATTGTTTAATGAATAATATATATTTATGAGCCATAACTAAATGTTAAACAACTTGTAGCCAATGAAAAAAATAAAGTAAAAACTAAAATTTAATAAAAACAAAAGAAAGCTAAAAATGAAGCTAACTAAAACACATATTTAAGTGAACTAGAGGTAAACCTATATATACAGAAATTAGAGTTACTATCATACTAGAGGTAAACATATATATACACAAATTAAAGTTAGTATCATATACAATGTAATACAATAATAACAAAAAAATTATAGAATGGAAAAAAAACAGATAATTTTACATAGTTTTATAATTGTAAAAGGAAATTAAAACATTGATATTCAGAACCAATATGTAAATTGGTGAAATTAACTCGAAAATAAATGCCAAGATGCAAAAACTATCAGACAAATGGTGAAATTAACCCGAAAATAAATGCCAAGATGCAGATAAAAGGTGAGATAAAGGTGTGATCAACCAAAAAAAGAATTCTACATTTTATTAAATTCTCAAACTAATACACGTTCTTACTTTACTTCTACTTTTACACGGTTGTAAACAAGTTGAGCTATGGAGTCACTTCTTACGATGCCCTCGAAAGAGGCAAACATTTGTGGCGCATCACAAAACATAATCAATACCAATTTAAATGGGTAAACAATGAAACCAATGCAACAATAGTTCTTAAACATAATCAATCCCAATTTAAATGGTAAAACGATGAAACCAATGCAACAATAGTTCTTACTTTAGTTCTTGCTTTTACCCTGTTGTAAACAAGTTGAACTATGTAATCACTTCTCACGATGCCCTCGAAAGAGGAATCCTCCTTGCATACCTGGCATTGACATCACACAAATGGGAGACTAGGAAATGACATCACAGAAATGGAAGTTGCATACCTGGCAATGACATCACACAAATGGGAGACTAGGAAATGACATCACAGAAATGGAAGTTAGATGCAAGGGCAGGGAAACTTAGAAATAAAACAAAAGAAATCCTTACAGGTTGTCATCCTAACTCACATAGGCAACATCTTTATGGCCGTACGGAATCCCTCGTTTAATGTTGCTACTTGTTTTTATAAGTCTCTTTTTGTATAAGAATGGCTTCAATCAATTTTTTAAAATTGGCTCAACCGCCACATGAATGTCGTACAGTTGTATTCGTTTTTCTTGTTAGAAATTGTTCTCAATTTTTTAATCCTCATTTCATGAGTTCATTTTGTTGGACTTTCTCTTTTTTTCTTTTCTTTTTTTTATGTATTACAAATTCGTTTTTTTATTTGATATATATTACAAATTACAAGTGAATTTCATTACATAAACAGGCATAGAAGCCTATGCTTCTCAAGAATAATTTGGATAATAAACTCATTATACCCACTTACTCCATAAATTTATTTTACCTTAGTTATTATACAAAGTTACTGTGTTAAAATAAAATAATTATGAGTCTCTTTGTCTTTGCTTATTCAATTCTTTTTCAAATTTGCAGGGAAATCAAACTACCAACCATAACATCGAATTGTATCTGAATCTTGGTGCTCACTTTCTCAACGTGTCTGCACATATATTTCAGTTTCCATTCATATTAATAGTAGAGCCAGCTCGACATACAATTTCTTCCCGTTAAAGAAGCTAACTCTCTTCTCTGTGAATCTTGGTGCTCACTTTCTCAACATGTGCACAAATATTTTATCTTCCATCATTTATATTAATATTAATAGTAGAGCGAGTTTGACCTACAATGTCTTCCCATTAAAGAAGCTAATTTTCTTCTCTTTTTTTTCATGATCTGTGGTTGATCTCTGGTTTCACTTAATGGTCAATTCAGAATTGTTGAGCCTTTTTATTTATTTATTTATTTATTATTAAAATAAATATATCCCCATACTGCAATAATAATGAAACCATTTTTTTTTATGTTTTATTTTTACTTTAATATCAATGTATTCATTAAAACTAACAGTAGTCATATTAATAACAATATATTATATGTTGCGCCATTTGTTAATTGCACAACCAAATTAAATTTTATCATGCGAGAGAGTATTGGAATTTCCTCAAAAATTAATGACGGTAAATAAGACTTCCCCGATCCAACTCTGCCAACAATTACTACAAAAGATTAACTTCATACAAGGTTGATTAGTGAATTAGAATCCTCTTAATTCCAAAATAATGTAACACTTTCTGATGGAAACGTTTTAACTGTCTTAGAATCAATCTCGTCGTTGATAATATGTGTGCCAAGTCTTCACCCATATGTGCTTTACATTCATCATGAAACATTTTTATTTTTGCAAAAGTAACACGCATATCCCACGTTAACCATGGGTGATATTTATATACCATATATATATCATTGTTTGCACAGGGCTTGTTTAAAGATGATGAGTTTGACCTACATGCTTGTATATGTATTGGATTTGCTTATGTCCTCCTAATATATAACATCAATAACACCAAAAATGTTCAAGGGCTTAAGCAGGAAAAATATTTATTTCTTCTTATACATTTTTTAACAAAACTTTGCATATGTTTCTCTTTTAAACAAGAAGGAATTTCTCCTTTGAAAATATATTGTAGTCTTCTGGTCTCTCAAATAGGAATAGGAATATTTTTTTTTTCTTTCTTCATGTTTTAAAATTTACGAGGAATAAACAAGAGAGATCATGCCACATTTAAACCAATAGGACTAGGGGATAAAAGGGATGAAAATGTTATCAGATAAAGAAAGTACAATTTCTTTTGATTTCGTAATGGCTCATGATGGAAAAATTGCATGGAAGATAGAGCTGGAAATGGGAAGACCAATACTCAAAATTTCTTGGGTCATTTTAAAATCATTTAGGTTTTTCAACATTTGGCGAATCTAGAGGGTGGTTTGAATTTGTCAAACTAGAGCTCAAAATAATCTGGAGATATGACGGATCTGAGAAGGGGGACAGATTAAGATGGTAAAGGGAGGGGAGTAATCAAGAAAATGGAAGGATTATTAGCAGTAAGAATATGAAATTATTAGTGTGGTAGAAGACGAATCTTCAGAGGGGTCACACAAGGTAAACTATATCACTCAAAAGGAAAAAAGGGGAGGAAACAAACTCCATAGTCATGATTTGCATTTCCTTCGTACAAGAGCCTTCATGTGAATGGATTGAGGTCAACTCCTGCAACCTCTATAAGAACGAATGGGGGGGTATCTAAATATTTTTTGAGTTCCCTATTTAATCATGAAAAATGGTACTTTAGTGATAATTTATGCATAAACATGTCTTTCTTGTCACCAGTAACTGACTCAAATCCACACATGTTCACCTATATGTGTAGCAAAAATATAGAATGTAAATGCAGGGAAAAGGAAGTTGACCAATGATTATTTTCATTAGGCAAAAATGGAAATTAAAGAAAAACTGACATTAAGAGAACATAAAAAAAAACTAAACAGAAACAAGTTCAATACTACAAATCAAATCTATCACCACGACATAATAGTAAAAAAAAACATGAAAGAAAGGCAAGGTTAAAGAAAAACTGACATTAAGAGAACATAAAAAAAAACTAAACAGAAACAAGTTCAATACTACAAATCAAATCTATCACCATGACATAATAGTAAAAAAAAACATGAAAGAAAGGCAAGGATACATAAGAAAATAAAGCGAAGTATTTTTTTTTTTGTTTACAAGTTTTAAAATATTAAGAGTTCCACTAATTATACAGGATGACATTGTGCATAGAGGAATACAACTTGAATATCACATCCGAGATTAAGGGTTTATTGGATGGAAATCAGGTGAATTTAGTAGCCATTTGAAGCAACGAGTTTGTTTGAGAGAGAGGAAAATAGATTAACCAAGATCCAAAAGTAAAATTGGCAACATATGATAAGGTGATAACTAGAAACGATGTATTTGTGTGCGAAACAATAAGCATAAATGACCTTCAACACATCAAGTTCTCAGCTAAAATTGGGAAACAAAACCTATAACCACCCCACCTACATTAACCCACATTCACCTGCCTTCCATGGTAAACATCAGGCAAGGGCTACTAGAACATGAATCCACCTTCTAAGTACAGTTAAGGAAGTAGAATCAACAAATTTGAAAATTATTAACCTTCCGTAGGAGCTACAGGACACCCAGAAGCCAAACAATCATTTTGAGTACGCAAATCCTGAGCTCAAATTACTTCTTCCTGACCTGGCATCCCAACCACATGCATAAAAAGGCATCCATATGGTTGAGTGCCTCCAACTGTATGGATAAGCCTAGGAGGGTGCGGTTGTGACCCAAATTCATAACTTCAGAGGGTGTAGTCATAAATTTTGATCCCGAATTTTAGGTCAACCTCCAGACCACTGCACCTAAACTTCCTAAGACTTTATAGAATTATAAGAAACTCAATGAAAAATATAAAACAACAAATTTGAATCACAAACTTGACCTATCTAGGCCTATTCATAAGATTCATTTCATCAAAACATATTGAGAACATGTAATTTAAAAGTCATGAATGCGTATCTGAACATAGGGTTCTAATACTTATCTGAGAATCATCCTGAAGGTATAATTACCTCTAATAATTGTTGCAATAACATTCGTTAGGTCATGAATTAATTCACCATGCATCAAAAAATCAAATACATCAAGACCCATAACTATAATTTTATATGGAACCATTCTTATAACTAGCATATAACCATAATAATAACCGTAATATAATAACCATCAAAACTACTAAATATCAAGTGAAAATAATCATGAAATATAATATGAAAATATATCTTATTCACATAGGAAAAAGAAAAGCAAGTCAGGGACTTTCACATACCATCTGACCATATATTGGGCTGAACCAAACGTTTCTTTCATCTAATCACCCCGGTGCCGTATTCGAGGCATGAAAGTGGGACTCAAGAGAAAACAACTCTAGGTTCTTGAATATTAAACCACCTCCACCCTCAATATTTACCATAATCCCACCAAAATCATTCAAGGGATATCTAGGCCAAAAATAAGAACATAAATGGTGAGGGATTCATGGAGATTAAACCATCTCCACCCTAACACCTTACTGCAATACTGCAAAAACTGGTCAAGTGATTACTAGTTAAAAAACATGTCGAGATTCCTCAAAATTTCTCCACCAATACCTTGAGTAAGTTTCCCATCACCACCCTTAGGATTTAACGCAATCCCTCCAAAACAACACAATGGATTCCTAGCTCTTTGACAATTTTCCCAAGACCACCTCACTTGGTTCCAAAACCATCTAGCTCAACCCAATGAAAGAACCCCATCACACTATGGCTATCCAGATATAGAAAGGAAAGGCTTAAACCAATGTAACATTTGGAAAAAAACCATTCTAATGACAATAAGAGAAAAAAATATGCATATTCATGTACCATGCACCCATAAACCAGCTAGGAAAACACACATGCAACTTGTTACTTGTAAGTATTTCCTCTATTTTTCTTCAATTTTCCTCTCATGCAAACTTGTGATATTTCATCTCCTTTTTCTCCTATTTTCCTTTATATTTTATAATTAAATTCCAATTAATGCCTCTTTTCCTTTTACAATGCATTTGTCGATGTCCTTAACAATTTCCTTATACATAATAAATTGAAATGAACACCCAATAGGATGTTTTTCACAACATTCAGGTTGAAATAATGGCCTGTGACCTTGATCTCTCTTTTCCTTTATTAAATTTATTACATGAACTTTTAACTCGGGGTTGTTATAGACCCCCATTAGAGGAACATTGTCCTTGGTGTTCTATGACATTTATGACCAGCAACACCATTGGAATGTAGGTTTAAACCCTGTACAAAAATTATTTGCAAATGAATCTTAAAAATAGAAAATAAACAATAGCGGGAGCACAAAACATAAAACAAATATACACAGAGATTTTACCTTAGATCCCAAATCGCGATGACTAGCTTGATTTTTTTATTATATTCCTTTTAGTGTTACAACACATATATATACATGCTGAAGCATACATAAACTCCAATCCATTAACCCTGGATTAGAACATAACCGTAGTTCCCTTGAACAGATCTACAAAATACCAGGGGTTGAAAACCATCATGCCCCAAAACCATGTGCAAACCCATGCACAAAACCATGGGCGAGTCTGCCCATCGGAAAATAAGGGCCAAATTTTTTTTCCAGGGGCGCTGCCTAGAACCTCGAACAGGGGGGGTTGTTGCCCCTCGTGAGACCCCCCTGTTGCGCCCGGTGCAACATACATTAGGGACTGTCGCCCCCCCAGTGACCCCCCCCCACCCCCCCCCCCCCAACGCGTGAGTAGTCACGGAAAGAATATAACACGTACCTAAGATTCTCCGACTTGTTGTTTTCTTTCTGCACAGGGCCATAAGAGAGCTTAGTAATTAGCCAAACTCTGAAACAACCATTGTTTCTCTACACCAAGACAACTTCTGAGTGCTGACAGACTTTGTTAATGCATCTGCAACATTCTTCAAGGTGTCTAGCTTTACCATCAACACCATTTTAGCCTCAACCATAACTCTCACAAAGTGATATTGAACATCAATGTGATTTTTCTTTGAATGATAAGGAGGGTTCTTAGCCAATAAAATGGCACTTTGGCTATAACAGTCTATCCTTATAGCTTGTTGTACCAACCCGATACTTGAACACAATCTCTACAACCAAAATTCTTCTTTTTTTGCATGAGTGGCTGCTATGTATTCTACCTCTGTAGTCGAAAGAGCCACTATAGACTGTCTTTTACTCATCCAACTAACTACACCTCCAAATAGGCTAAAGACATACCCACTTGTAGATCTTCTTTTGTCTAGGTCTCTAGCCCAATCTGTATCAACAAAACCACAAATGTCCAACACTCTTGCCAATCCTGGTCTTCCCTAGTAGCACAAGGCATAATCACTAGTGCCACACAAATATCTAAAAACACGCTTCAATTTTGTCCAATGCTCCTTCCTTGGGTTTGACATAAACCTGCTCAATACTCCCACTTCATGTGAAATGTCTGGTCTAGTAAAGACCATTGTATACATCAGGCTACCCACTGCACTTGGATATGGAACATGGGACATATCCTCCTCGTCATCTTGTGCCTTGGCACATTGTTTAGCAGACATATTTGTACCTATAGGAATCAGAACATTCACCAGTTTACTATCCTGCATATTGAACCTCTGCCATATTCTCACGACATACTTCCTATGGTTTAACCAGAGCTTCCTCTTTGCCCAATCTCTCTTAATTTCCATGCCGAAAATATAGTTTGTAGCACCAATATCCTTCATGTTGAATTTGAGAATAATTGGGTCTTTAAATCTTAGATAATTTCTTTGTCATTTCCAATCAACAACATATCATCCACATACAATACCAAATAAATAATATGGTCACCAATTACTTTAAAATAAACACAGTGATCATCCTTGCTTCTGGTGAAGCCAAGTCCCCGTATATAGGTATCAAATTTCTGATACCACATCCATGGTGCCTATTTTAACCCATACAGAGAATCCTTTAACATGCATACTAGTTCTTCCTTCCCCTTCACCATAAAGCCTTCAGGTTGTTTCATGTAGATCTCCTCTTCCAGATCCCTATGAAGAAATTTTGCCTTCACATCCATCTGTTCTACCTCAAAATCAAATGCAACAAAAAGAGATACAAGTAATCTAATAGAAGTAACTTAAGCAATAGGAGAAAAAATATCACCAAAATAAATTCCCGGCACCTGGGAATAACCTTTTTCTATCAACCTAGCGTTGTATTTCTCCAGCTTTCCTTCTACATTCATCTTCTTCTTAAAGACCCATTTTCTCCAGATGGGCTTCCTTCCAGCCGACAACTCCACTAGATCCCATGCCTCATTTTTATGCTGCGATGCCATTTCATCAACCATGGCCTCCTTCCAAAGTTTTCGATCCTCTGAATATACAGCCTCCCTGACAGTTCCGAGATCATCATCAGTTATATTTAAAGCAAAATTTGAACATAAAGCAGATGGACTATACCTTTCTGGTTGTCTTCTTTCTCGAACTGGTCTTCTCACAACTGGAGTTTGTGGCTCTTCTTCTTCTGAGTCTTCTTCTATTGTAGAGTCTGATTCATCCTCCTCTAACTTAAACTGTATATTTTTAGGTTCCTTTGCTAGGAATTCATGTTTAACAACATCTTTCACCTCTCTAAAAACCACATCTCGGTTGTACACAAACTTCCTTTTTTCTGGGTTCCAAAGCTTGTAACCCTTTAAACCATCCTTATACCCAATAAAGATGCATCTTTCAGATTTATTATCCAACTTTCTCCTTTTCTCCTTTGGAACATGTACATATGCATCACATGAAAACACCCTCAGATTTGAAAGAGAGGGTTTCTTACCAGTCCATACCTCATGTGGAGTCTTATCCTCCAACGCTGATGAAGGTGATATGTTAACTAGGTAACATGTAGTCTCCACTGCCTCTGCCTAGAATTCTTGTCCTAACCCGATACCACTGATCATGCTTCTTGCCTTTTCCATCAGCGTCATTTTCATTATTTTTGCAACTCCATTTTGCTGAGGTGTGTATGGAATAGTCTTCTTCCTTGCTATATCACACTTCTTACGGAACTCTTCAAATTCCTTCTTGTAGAACTCCCCACCATTATCTGTCCTCAACACATTTATCTTCTTCTCTCTTTGGTTTTCCACTAGAGCGTTAAATTCTTTAAATCTATTAAAGACTTCGGATTCCTTCCTCGAGAAATATATCTATGTATTACTTTAGAAGTCATATATGAATGAAACATAGTACACATACTTACCTAGTGATGGAACCGACACAAGTCCAAACACATCACTATGCACAAGCTCTAATATTTTGTTCGCCCTCTTAGCACCAGAATGAAAAATCACCCAATTCTTCTTCCCATATACACAATGTTCACATAAATCGAAATCCAGAGAGCTATTACACATACGTTCTACCATACCATTTCCATGCAGTATCCGAAAGCCCTTCTCTCCAATATGTCAAAGCCTTTATGCCATAACACGGTAAGTTCTCCAGAGACCGCTAGGCTTTTTGCTCCACTTTTGGGAACCACAGAAATGTTGCACCCAGAAATAATAGTGCTGCCTTGAAGCTTGTATAGAGTTCCAATCCTAACTCCCCACATTAATACCAGTGCTCCCTGAACCATCTTATAAGTATCTTTGTCGAACATTGTTTTTACACCTCCATCATCCATCTTGCTTATAGAAATCAGATTTCTGGCCAATGCAGGAATGTGTAGAACATTGGGAAGTGTTCTAATCCTTTCACCTTGCAGCTGTAGCTTAAATTTTCCACGTCTGATGATTCTGGCCTTCCTATCATCCCCTAAGAAGGCATCACCGCCATCACATTTCTCATAATTGTGGAACCACTCCCTATGGGGAGTGAAGTGAAAGGATCCATACGAGTCAATCAACCATGACTCATGATCTACATGTGTATTTGAGGAAGAATCCAAATACACATCTGATCCAGGTGGATATTGGTGGCCACCTGCCTATTCCACTTAGGGCCCCACCATTGTCTCTTTCAGTTTTTTCACAACTTACTATTTTTAGCAGTTTTTTAGGTCCTGAACTTTTAGAGCCATTTTGAAGTCCCAAACGGAGATAGTATGCCGAAGTTACGTCCCCGGGAAGTTGAGACACCAATTTACCCAAATGGGGCCCATATTTTTGGTGCTTCATCTCCTAGGTTTAGGTTTTTGGACTTTTAGAGTTCTCCATTAGTTCTCCATAATAAATAGGCCCTCGAGCCTCAATGTAACATAGTTCAGAGGTCTGTAGACACCACTTCTCTTCTCATAGATTCACTACCAGCACCCTAGCTATTTTATTTCCATCATGTTTGTAAGCATATTTTTTTGATTTGATATTAATGAAATGAATCCTTATTTACACTTTATTTCTATGTTTATGATTATTTTTGTATTCTGTTGCATTCTTGCATAAATCCAAATCAGTAGTATCAGAGTAGACTGATTTTTCTCAATCCTTCTTTGCATGTTCCCAATGAGGTCGAGGTATAAGGATTTAGGGCTCTTGCTGGTGGAACCTTTGCAATAACAGCCTCGAAAACCCTGACGGACGCCCATGGGGACAAAAAAAAATATGAGGGAGTAGGAGATCCTATCAAAATATTGCTCGAGGAGGCCGTCGAAAAAGAAAGGAACACGATTATGGATAACTTTTCCTAGATCCTTCAACGACTGCCCACCGGCGGCGCATCTGCATCCAACAGCCACTTTGGAGGCACGGATCCCTTTAAGGTACAAGTAAACTTTGAAATTCCCATATTTGAGGGTAAAATAGATGCAGAAGTTGTAGATAGATGGTTGAATCTATTAGAAGGACATTTTTTGGTTCATGACTTTTCCGACCGGGAGAATATTATTTTTGCACTCCTCAAAGCTACCTCCCATGTCAAGGATTGGTGGGAAACCTACTGTGAGAAAAAGGATGAGACAGAACCCTCTATTCTCAGTCGCACCCACTTGGAATTCTTTCCGAGATGCCATCAAGGAACAATACTATCCCGTGGGGAGCTATGAGGACAAGTACATACAATGGACCATGGTGCAGCAACAAAGGGATCAAGATGTGCATGAGATAAGGAATCTGTTCCATACCCTATGCACAAAGTTGGGTATAAAATATTCAGAGAAACATTTGGTGCTAAAGTATCACAGTTTTCTGCACAGATACATTCAGGAGGAAATGGGGTTCCTTGACATCTCCTCGCTTGGTATGACATACTGGTATGATGCCAAGATTGAGCAGAAATTCAAATAGAAGAATCGAGACTTTGGATCTGCAAATCAAAAGTAAGCGAAAGGTGCCCCCAAGCCGCAGAAAAAAGGACAAAGCCAAGGCATGGTGGCCCAAGACAGCCTGCCAAAGGCACAAGCAAAGAACAACACCGCAAAGCAAAAGAGGGACACGAGAAAGTGATGTGAGTTCCATAAGAGCTCCACTCACAATACAAGTGAGTGTCGGGCCAAGAAGTTGCTGGTGGCTAAGATGAGGGCTTCTGAATCAGATGCATGCTCCAACTCTGAATTAGAACCTGACAAGGTGAATGACAAAGGGAAGCAGATTATTGATGCAGAGCCCAACACCAGTATTGCCACAACGAAGATCCAGAAGGAGGAACCATAAGATCCAAAGGAGGCAGAGCATCTCTTCCACTCCCAGATGTGGGTAAAGGGTTCCCCACTACGGTTCATTGTTGAAAATGGGAGCCAAAAGAACCTCATTTCAGCAGATGTCATGAAGAGGTTGGGCTTGCCGACCTCAGTGCACCCACAACCATACACCATTGGTTGGCTTCACCAAGGACAGGATCTCCACGTCAGCCAACAGTGTCGCCTTCCCTATAGCATCAAGCCCTTCACGAATGAGGTATTTTGTGACATTGCTCCTACTGATGTTTCTAATGTATTATTAGACCAACCATACTTGTTGAAGCGATATGCTATGTATGAGTCTCAGGCTTGCGTTGTTATTGTTACTTTGGGAAATAAACTATACAGGATACCAGAGGTACCACCGCCTCACACTATCTCTTTCGTTACTGCAAAACAATGCAGTAAGTTCATTTCCCAAACTAGAATTTTTTTTTTCCTGATGATCCACACCGAGGGCAAGAAGAAGAAGACTGTGGCCATGACCTCTATACATGGCTCCTTTGCATGACAACAACAAATGGACAAGTTTGTTGAGGAGTACGGGGACATATTCACCTCAACCACAGGGGTGCCTCTACGCTGTCAGGTCAAGCACCCCATTTACCTGACCCTTGGTGTGCCACTACCCAATGGACCGATCTATAGGCGCTCTATTGTGGAGAATGATGAAATCAAGAGGCAGATTCAGGAGCTGGTGCAAAAAGGTCACATCCGGCCAAGGTCATCACCTTGTGGGAGCCCGATCGTGTTGTTACAGAATAAGGATGGGACTTGGAGACTCTGTATTGATTATCGAGCACTGAACAAGATCACTGTCAGGAATAGGTACCCAATCCCACTGATTGATGACCTTCTCTACCAACTCAAAGGGGAAAAATATTTTAGCAAGATTGACTTAAATTTTGGGTATCACCAGGTACCAATTGAACCCTTTGATGTGTGTAAGACTCCCTTCAAAGCCAAGGAGGGCCTTTTCGAATGGCTTGTCATGCCTTTCAGATTGACAAATTCTCCCGAAACCTTCATGAGGTTGATGGATGACATCTTGCGTCCATTCACCAAATCATATGTAGTGTTATACTTTGATGACATTTTGACCTTCAGCCAGACTTGGGAAGATCACCTCCACCACATCCAAGAAGTCCTCCAAACATTGCGGCAACACAAGTTGTGTGCCAACTTGGAGAAGTGAACTTTTGACATGACCCAGGTTCAATATCTGGGATACATTATTGATGAAAGGGGGTTGCATGTGGATCCAACCAAGATCCAAGTCATTTTGGATTGGCCAGCCCCAACCACCCTAATAGAGCTTTACAGCTTTCTGGGTCTTGCTAATTTCTACCGTAGGTTCGTGTAAGGATTCTCTCATATCACTTAGCCCTTGAGTCAAGTCACCAAGGGAGGAGCGAAAGTAAAATTCTGTTGGTTAGAATCTCAACACAAGGCCTTCGTATAATTGAAACATCGGCTTTGTTCTGCCCCAGTGCTCACATTACCATACTTGCGACAACCATTTGAGATCAAGACAGATGCCTCTTACTATACTATTGGGGCAGTTCTTACTCAACAAGGGCATACAGTGGCATATCAAAGTGAGACATTGTCCGACACAGTTCGAAAGTATCCCACTTATGACAAAGAAATGTATTCCATTGTGTAGGCTTGTCGTCAATGGAAGCATTAAATTTTGGGGAAGGAGACAATCATCCAGACAGACCACCGACCCCTGCGGTTGATAAAAACACAAGGGAAGTTCCAAAACGATTTCCATCAGAGGTGGGCCACATATTTGCAGCAATTTCATTTGAACATCAAGTACAATTAGGGTAGCACTAATAATGTTGCAGACTGCCTCATCTAACCACCGATCGTGGCCATAACCACTGTTCTCAACTCTTGTGGGCATGAAACTTCTGAGTGGCTGCTTCTCTACAAGAGCGATCCAGAATTAAGCTACACATACAAGGCACTATTTGTGGGTATGAAAGTTCAAAATTTTCACCTCCAAGATGCACTATTATATCACTTGGGACACCTTTGTGTTCCTTCGAGCGAGCGTGCCAAGATGATATGGGAAGCACACTATAGTCGATTCATTGGGCATTTTGGGGTTAATAAAACAATGGCAATATTGTAGAATTATTTCTATTGGCTGAACCTTTGACAGGATGTCAGGAAGTACATCAGATCCTGCATAGCTTGTGCCATTGCCAAACTCAACATCAAGAAGTAAGGGCTCTATACTCCACTACCTACCCCTATTCGACCTTGGGAATCCATCTCCATGGATTACATGTCAGGCCTTCCTTCTACTAAGCATGGAAACGAATGTGTTTTCGTGGTCATCGAAAGATTCTCAAATATGGCCATTATGGAGGCCTACAAGAAGAATATCACAGTAGAAGCCACTGCTAAACTCTTCTTTGAACGATTTTGGTTGCACTTTGCGATCCCAAAGTCTATCATATCAGATTGCGACAACAAGTTCCTCAGCACATTTTGGTCCAGCCTTTGTTCTATGTTAGACACCAAGCTCACCAAGTCCACAGCTTTCCATCCCCAAACTGATAGCCAGACAAAGGTCATAAATATGATGATTGTACACATGATTCGCATGTACAATTCAAAGAATCCATGCACATGGGCTGAGAGCCTTCCCTATGTACAACACAGTTATAACTGAGCTCTCCACAGCTCAACTGGCCATAGCCCCTTTCAGGTGGGCTTGGGATTCTAGTCAGTATGTCCCATTGACTTAGCCATGCCATTTGTAGCTACTCAGGCTGATTCAGCTCATGTCTAGTCTGAAGCTCACAAAGAAAACAACTTCATCAATCACATTTAGCACATCCGTCAAGCGGTTCATGACATATTGGACAGAGCCAATGATAATTACAAGAAACAACATGATCAACATCGGGTGCCACACAACCTCCATGTGGGTGAAAAAGTTTGGCTACATTTGCAGAAGGAGTGCCATCACCAAGGCTATAGGGAACAATGCCTTTGAGCTTAGTATTCCATCATTCCTTGGTCTACACCCAGTATGCAATATAGACCGCCTTCTTCCCTACTTCCCACCTATATTGGACACCTCTGACATTGTAGAAGAACTCACACTAAAATATTTAAACCCATACTGCATGGAACAAGACACCACAAAATGTATCATGGACATGCAAATCAAGAACACTCACCAACAGAAGATCCAACTGTATCAGGTTGTCAAATTTGGCCAACTCCTGCACCAAGACAAGTGGTTCACCAAGGACCAAGTTCAACAGAGGTTTCCTCATCTCATGGAGGAACTCAACGCAATGGGGACCATTGCTTCCTAAGGGGGGCGGAATGATCCAGGTGGATATTGGTGTCCACCCACCTATTGCACTTGGGGCCCCATCATTTTCTCTTTCAGTTTTTTCACAGCTTACTATTTTTAGCAGTTTTTCGGGTCTTGAACTTTTGGAGCGGTTTTGAAGCCCCAAACAGAGATAGTATGTGGAAGTTACATCTCTAGGAGGTTGAAACACCAATTTACCCAAACAGGGCCCATAGTTTTGGTGCTTCATCTCCTAGGGTTAGGTTTTTGGACGTTTAGATTTCTCCATTATTTCTCCATAATAAATAGACCCTTGAGCCTCATTGTAACACAGTTCAGAGGTTTGTAGCTACCACATCTCTTCTCAGGTATTCGCTACTAGCACCCTAGATATTTTATTTTCATCTTGTTTGTAACCATATTTCTGTGATTTGATATTAATGAAATGAAGCCTTATTCCCATTGTATTTCTATATTCTGTTACATTCCTACATAAATCCGGATCAACATACCGACCTTCATCCGCGGTGGTTTTTTCCTTTGTAGAAAGAGCATCATCAGAGCCCTTTCCTTTCTTAGGAGCTTTATATCTACAGTAATTTTTGTAGTTCCCTTCCTTTCCACATTTCTAGCACACCTTTACAAACTTTCCAGGAGATTTAGATTTCCCTCTAGATTTAGTTCTCCCACTCGAAACCTTATTCTTGTTTCTATTCTAGGACCTTCCTCATACAGATAAGGCATCTCCATTCTGAACCTCCATATTTCTCCGTCTCATTTCCTCTGACAGCAAGGTTGAGACAATGTCATCAAAATTCAAGGTAGTTGTATTGCTACCTATTGCAATAACCAGACTATCCCACGAGTCTCGTAGAGAACACAACAAACTAATGCACTTCTCTTCATCTAAGATTTTAATATCAATAGATGATAGCTAACTTACCACAGTATTGAATGCGTTCAGATGCTTTGTCACCGAGTTTCCATCCTTCATCCTCAGGGTATATAAACTTTTCTGTAGGAACAATTTGTTCACCAGAGACTTAGATTGGTATAAAGTCTCTAGCTTTTCCCACAAGGTCTTCACCGTAGCTTCCCCAGATACATTCAACAATACTGAATTTGAGACACACAATCGTATTCTGCTCTTTTCCTTCCGATCCAACTTCCTCTAGTCTTCATCTGAAATTTTTCGTTGGTTTAGTACCTAGATCTACCACGATCATCTGGTCTTTATCGACCAATAGATCCTCCATCTTGAGCTTCCACAACTGAAAAATTTGACCATAAAATTTCTCAATCTCTTTCTTCTCGTCGCTCGCCATCCTCTTTCATTGCAAGAATCGATCCCGTAGATCTCCCACTGAACTGGGTCTACCTCAGGCTCGAGAAAAATACCCCTCAGTAGCAAAGGAATCCCCTTGAAGTTGAAACAAATCCGATACCAAATGTGGATCTTAACCCTATACAGAAATTATCTGCAAATGAATCTTAAAAAAATAAAATAAACAATAGCGAGAGCATAAAACATAAAATAGATATCCATAGAGATTTTTTCTTGGATCCCAAATCGAGACACCAACTTGATTTTTTCATTATATTCCTTTTAGTGTTACAACACATATATATACATGCCAAAGCATACATAAAGGCCGATCCATTAACCCTATATTAGAACATAACTGTAGTTCCCTTGACCGGATATAAAAAATACCAGGGGCTGAAAACCATCATGCACCGAAACCATGTGCAAACCCATGCACAAAACCATGGGTGGGTCTGCCTACCAGAAAATAATGACCAAAAAAATTTTCTCGGGGCGCTACCCCGGACCCTGAACAGGGCGGTTTCCGCCCCCCTGTCACCCCCTTGCTGCACCCAATACAATGTACAGGGACAGATATTCCCCCCTCTATGGCCCCCCTGCACATGACTGGTCATGGAAATAATATAACACATACCCAACATGGAAACCAAAATATACTTCCCGTGGAGCTTTATAACCTAGCTAATTGTACTATTTACAAAGACATGATGAAAAAATATGATAATAATTACCTTTACTAGATATTTATAATGCATATTATTATAGTATTTATAATAAAAACCTCATATGTGTATGCACATTTGCTTCAACCATCAAGTAACCATACTTTCTATGGAGCTTTAAAAATCCATCTCGATACAATAATTACCATAATACACAGACATACATATGAACATTTTATTTAAACAAAAAATAAAAGGACATGATGTCTACATTTATCAACAAAGGAATCAGGAAGCTCACATCTTCATCCTCTAGGTATGACCAAGATTGACCTTCTTCCTAGGATGTCCAGAATCCACTTCCAAGTCGAACTTGCATCTAATTTCTAGCGGTACAATACTTGCACTACTTGTTCTCTCAATGAACAGGTACTGACTTATTGTTCCATGGAATACTCCCTATGTGCTTTTGATTCCATATGGAAGTGTTAATGACAAAAAAAATCCATTCCCTGACATTCCTTTCTCTGCTACACTCCACATCAAGTGATCTAGTCACCCCCTTCCATGTAGTCACTCATCTTCCAAGTTCCCCAACATCCCCTTTCATGAGTGATCCATCCATTGACAAGGTTTCCTCGCATCAAAAGTTTTAAAACCCAATGCATATCCTTGCCTCAAATCCATCATACCGGTGATACCATCCCATGTAAATCCATGGGATCTATTGGGTGTTTGTGTCCCAAAATGGCCCTGCTCCTGAAGTGCTTTACCAACATACAACTGCGTGTTCCAATTCATCTTTCTGTTGTTGCTAATTCTTGCAGTCAGTTTTAACCATCCTAACTAGGCATTACCCTACTTTCCTATACCAAGCACATAATTTCCATTAGACTAAAAATCAACTGAAATAAATTTAAATTATACCTTATCGGTGGCCTGCGAATAAGGTACACTTGCAATTTTTTTTACTTCCTGTCACAACAAGTCATACTAGCTCTTGATCAAGTCATCATGTATAACCATATCACATCTGGTTAAATCAATATGTGACCATCATAAATTAAAACCATATATCACATGTAACCATCATAATCAAAGACATATATCACATGCATATTTAAAACTGAAACAAAATACCAATACTTTTCTTTTGAATTATTCTTTTCTTTCGCCTTTACTCTTTGTCATTTCCATACACACATTGATTCGATTTCCAAACTAGACAAAAACCTATTTCCTTATCTCCTCATTAACCATGTATACATGTTAGTTTTGTTTTCTAAAACCGAAAATAATCTAGTGCCTTCTCTTCTCCTTAACCACGTATACACATTAGCTTGGTTTTCTAAACCTAACAAGCACCAATTGTCTTCTCTTCTCTTCAACCAGGTATACATTTTTCTTTGGTTCACAAGACCTGGAAATCACCTAGTTTCTTCTCTTCTATTCAAAGAAAAATGGGAATTGAGAGACTAAACCACCTCCTCCCTTAATATCAACAACAATGGTATGCCGAGCATAAACCTCATAAACCCTTAATAGCAACAACAAAGGAAACCAGAGACTAAATCATGTCAACCATTACCATATCAAAACAGAATCTAGAGACTACCTTGACCCTAACCAGCAACAACAATGGAATCCAAAGAATAAACCGCCTCGACCCTCAATATCAACAACAAGGGTGCCATCTCATTGTGCAACAGATACATATACATAGTGGAGAACATAACACACACAACTACACCTAGTGCACAACATGACACATACACCTACATCGAATGTACAAAAAAATACCTATATATACACATAGTACAACACAACAAGTACACATGTCATGATATAATGACACAATGGCTAAAAAATACACATAAAAAAATACCACATGTGAAAAACACAACATGTACGACATGTACACAATGCCACATGTAGAAAAACACCATATGTACAACATTTACATAGTACCACCTGTACACTTCAACTCCTTCACAACATGTACACAACACCACATGTATAACATGTACACAACACAACATATACACAACACCACATGTATAAAATTCACATAGAACCACATGTACACGATGTACACAAGACACCATACACACAACACCACATGTATATATAACCACCTATATAACATGAAAAGAACACCATATTTACACAAAAATTCTTATACAACATGCAGACATCGCCATATGTACTCAGCACAAGATATATAACATGTGCACAAGACCATATGTACACAACACTAGATATGAAAAATTTACAAAACACCATTTGTACAAATGAGAACATATACAACATGTAAGACATATACACAATAACATCACTTCACATCTAGATACCACATTGCCTTTATGAGGAAACCTTTCTTATAGCATCTTATTCATGCTTGTTCTGACATGCTGCAAATCACACTACTTTCATTATGCAGATGTATCCTTTAACATAGTCTATTTATAACATAAACATAGGCACAATATAACCATATAATATCAATTCATATCTACATGGTACTGACCTCATATATTTTCAAGGGCTACTCTGCCCACTTGATTCCTCATAAACCAAGAACCTCTTCATACCATTCTCCTGCATAAGAAATCATTTCTCCAAAATAATGATCCCAAAAGACCCCGTCAGACAATGACATACATATATACATAGATATACGTATAAAAAATAGCATAAATGGATCATAATCCCTAGAGACCCTATTAGACAATGGCATACGTAAATTCATATATACATATATAAACATCAACATAATCATAATCACAACACAATTACCAGATATCATACAATCAAGGTTCATATAAATCCATTTATCGATGCACAACATGCACAAAATTGAGAACAATAGTTCACAACATAGTTAAGGCATTTGATGCCTCAAATATATTTACTTTACCTTTCCTATTACCTTTCTCATGACTATCCTGGCACTGTCCATTTAGCCTAATGGACCCAACCAATAAAATTTACTATCATATTATTACTTTCAACTTCTCTTAATTATGCACTAAGCTTCGTCTGGGTCGTACATTACTTTATTAGGTTTCATTCGACTCTCCCTGACCTTCATTAACTCTCCTCTTTCCGCAATAGATTCCCAAGACCCTCAAAACATGAAAGGCAAGAAAAACAAACAACAATAATAAAACCATGGAAAACCAACAACAATGCAAAACCACAAAATAAGTGGCATGGCCATGCATGAGGTAGAAAAAAAACTACAAATCAAGTGAAAAAAACAAAAAGTATCAAAAGCACAAAAATTTTACTAACACCATGACTCAATCCCCATGCATTCCCAATGATTCCAAGTGAAAGTTCAACTTCAACCTTCCTTAGTATTTCATGGAAATATCTCTTTCCATGCAATGCCCTGCATCATACTGCCATAAACATGTAACTGTCAGACAAAATTAGGGTTAAAAACACTTCTTGTATTCATGCAAAGCATTTATTCTTTTGGAATTGTGGTTTCCAAACAGAGCGAAAATATTCCTCACCCAATTCCTTTATTTTACCTTTTTATCCTTTTTGCAAATGAATATTACTATGTGTTATCACATCGTCTAGTTTTTAGTTATATAAGAAATCCAACTCTTACCTTGTCATGCTAATACCAATATTGTAACCCTGAAACTCTTCACACATGTCAACCACATGTTCCAAAGATGAAAAAGTCATGTCTATTAATTTTAAATCATCCTTTAGCAAAACCAACAGCCATGTCATAATCTAGAATCAACTCACAATCATAGTCATAATACTAAAACTAGCACAAACTTTCGCTTAAGTTAATAACAATTGTCTAAGCACATAATATGTTAATGAAACCATCTTAAAAAAATATCATTTCTTCATGCAATCCTATAAACACATAATCATATCATGCAATTAATCAAACATTCGAACAACTTGTAAACATACCATGTTAGCTAAATAAAATAAACAACATAATCAAACTCATATCTCAATATATCTCAGGGGAGGCTATCACATATGCACAAGTAATTCCAGATTATTATGATACAATATTAAAAATATATTGACTTGTACTTGAATATCATAGCCATAAAAATCTACATAGGTCAATCTAGACTAGCACAATATATATAACATAAATATCTTAAATGAAATGAAGATAATCATCATGTGTATAATTGCAATGCATATAACAATAAGTTACTGCCATTGATGACTATCTGACACATCCACATATGACCACACTAATCAAGTAGTGTCTATCATGCATGCAACTGTAGAGAAAAAAGTGGGAGGTATTAACATAACCATAATTTATATAAATAACATTAACTATCATACCTCCATGCCCAACATATGAACATGTATGAAAATTTGTTGTTATTGTGAGGTCGAGTGCTACAAACTCTCTTTTAAAATATGCTTCTCCTACTCTATCTCACCCAACATATTAGCATCATGATGAAACTAACTACAACAATGACCATCACAATGAATGCATAATAATCACATTCTACCCCTCTAGTCCAATTATTAGAACCTAGAAGATGTGATACCGATTTGTAACCACCCCTCCCACATTTACTCACTTTCACTAGCCTATCAGTCCAAACATGAGAGTAGGGCTACTATGACATAAATAAGACTCCTAAGTAAAATTAAGGAAGAAATCAACAAACTATAACCTTAATCACCTTCCTCACAAACTATAGGACACCTAGAAGCCAACCAACCACTCCTAGTGCCCATATCCTGAGGTGGAATTCCTTTTTACTCACATGAGATCCCAACCGCATCCATTAAAAGGCCTTAATGCAGTTGAAGGCATCCAAACACATGCTTAAACCTACCAGGGTATGGTTGTGATCCAAATTCCTTAGTTAATAGGGTGAGGTCCTAGATTTTTAGCCTAAATTCTAGGTCAGCCTCCATACCACTACCGCAGAATTCCTAAGACTTTGTAGAATGATAAATAACTCAATGACAGGAATAAAAATACACATTTTAATCACAAACTTGACCTAACCAAGCCTAATCATGAGAGTCATTTCATTAAAAATATTGAGAACATGTAAGCTATAGGGCATGAATGCATATATAAATATAGGGGTCTCATAATTATTTGAGAATCATCAAGAAGGCCTGATGCCCTCTCATAATAGGTGCAATAATATTTTTTAGGTCATGTATTCATTAACCATTCATCCAAAAATCAAATACATCCAGGGACATAACTAGAAAATCTTATGGAACCACGCTTATACCCAACATATAACCAGAATAATAACCACAATATAACAACCATCAAATTTGTTATAACATTATATATTACAAAGAAATGGAATGCATAAAATATGCGGAAACACATACACATAAATAACATATAAAACAAGATAGATACATATATATGTGGTTCACCTAACTTGGATTCTGTACATGGAAATAACTAGTCCTTTGTTTATACTATCCATCAAAATGAAGAGACACAACCTGCAATAGATCCATTGTAATATCCTCTACTCTCTCACACAGTCCCCCTTGCTATTTGCTTCTCAAAGTATACACTCAACACACAAACACAATACAATAACCTCATACAACCAAGGGGGTTGCCTTCTAGGGAAAAATACCATAAATTAAATATAACTGGGTGAAAATGCGAAGATGGGTAACACTTTTGTGACAATTCAAGGCGGAATTTTTTTTTCCTCCATAGTTCTACCAAACTCTTGTCATAGTTTGGCCGAACAATTCAGAAGTTTGATCGAGCTATTGAATTTAGTTTGGCTAAACTTAATTTTCCATTTACATTGATGGCGTAATGACGACAATGGTGAACAATTTTTTCACCTCAGTTTGGAAAACCAGCAAACAAAGTTTGACTGAAATTTTAGTTTGGCCGAACTATTATTTTATAAATATATTGCCCGCAACCTTTTCCGAGTTTCTGTTCACATTTACTACACAGTCGTTTCTGTCCAACATTCTCCCACGTGCTCATATCTATCCAACATTCTCGTGCCCTCACTTCTGTCCAACATTCGCGCGTGCTCACTTCTGTCCAGCATTCTCGTTCGCATTAAGCTCAAGGAGGTAAGATACAAAATTTTAAATTTCTGTAATTTTTTTTGTTGTTTTTGTTTTTAATTTTTTTTTAATTTCTATTGATTTTTTAATTTGGTTTTAATTTCTATTGATTTTTTTAATTTCTGTTGATTTTTTTGTTATAGAGGTCTTCCACGATGTCTTCAGCATCCTCTGCTGTGACTTCAACATTCTTTGCAGCGACTTCAGTGTCTTCATCGTCTTCAACGTCTTCAGCATCTAGGTATGTTTAACATTCACTTTTTTTCAGTAGGGAATTTATAAATTAGAGAGGCTTTGTCTCTGCTTTTGTTTGGCTATCTTTATTAATTAGATATGAAAATTTATAATAATACTGTGTACATTTAGAATATTTTGGAACATGTTTATATAAATTATTTGTACACTTCTGTCTCTCCTTGTTTCGGCTCTGTCTCTACTTTTTTCGGTTCTGTCTTTTCTATTTTTGGTACTGTCTCTGCTATTTTCGGCTCTGTCTCTGCTATTTTCGGCTCCGTCTCTGCTATTTTCAGCTCTGTCTTATTTTTTTTGGCTCTGTCTCTATTAATTAGAATTGAAAATTTACAATACTACTGAGTACATTTGAGAATATTTTGGAACGCTTTTATATAAATTATATATACATATGTACTTTTTTTGGCTATCTCTAATTTTGGAGGCTGTGTCTCTATTAATTAGATATGAAAATTTATAATACTACTGTGTACAATTGAGAATATTTTCGAACATGTTTATATAAATTATATATACATATGTACTTTAAAAATATTTTGGAACATGTTTGTTGTGCGAGGAAGTGGTAATTTATGATGATATGTTTAGTGATCGAAGGAAGTAGACTATTTTATTTTTGAAATTATTATTACACTTGTATTGAAACGCTTAATAGATATGTAGTTTCACTGAAATTTACCTTAATATCTTGTAGAGCCCATTTCATCCAAAACAATGAAAAAGAAGTAACTACTATGTATTCCACTTCTACTCTAGATAGAGAAAGTGATGACTCTTTCTTGCTTAATGATTAAACCAAAGACTCTTCCTAAGTAGAATTATATATTGTCCACTTGTAATTTTCATGTCATCCACACAAGCCTCTAGTTGAATCTCTATATGTTTTCAATGTAACTTTATCACCTTTTGGGTACTAGAGTCCATTTTTTGTAGTCTCTTTCAAGTATCTTAATATATGTTTGTTGGTAATAGATGACTTTCTCACCTTTTGGGTACTATAGTCCATTGTTTTTAGTCTCTTTCAATTATCTTCATATATGTTTTTTGGTGTTTGTTGGTAATAGATGACTCTGTTTAGTTGTTGATTGAAATATTCCAACTAATATAAATTCCAAAATTATATCAGGTCTTTAAACCTTGTTATGTATATCAAGATTCCTATCATATAGATGTAAAGGTTATGATCAACAGATCACCTCATTCATCATCCATCATCTGCACATAACTTGCATCCAAATGATATGGATATTCACTTAGGTCATTCATCATCAATCATCTGCAGATAACTTGAATTCCAAAATTATATCTAGTCTAAACCTTGTTATGTATATCAAGCTTCATATCATATAGATGTAAAGGTTAAGATCAATATCACCTCATTCATCATCCATCATCTACACATATCTTTCATCCAATTGATATGGAGATTCATGTAGGTCATTCATCATCCAACATCTGCACATGACTTAAATTCCAAAATTATATCTAGTATAAACCTTGTTATGTATATCAAGCTTCCTATCATATAGATGTAAAGGTTATGATCAACATTACCTCATTCATCATCCATCATCTGCACATAACTTGCATCCAATTGATATGGATATTCACTTAGGTCATTCATCATCCATCATTTGCACATAACTTGCATGTTATGCACATCCAATTGATATTCAACATGTATATAGTATTTAGAAGAAAAAAGTAATTTGATACAAAACATAGGTTTTAACCAATTATATAGTTTTTCATTTTCATATCTATGGTCTCAAACAATGAGAGAGAAAAAAAACTTTTACATTCAACATGTAAAACACAAATTAGCCATAAAAGTTTCCCATTGAAACCAAAAGTGATTTGATACAAAACATAGGTTTTAACCTAATCTAGTAAATTCCCCTACATTCAATTTCTAGAATAGATCTAATTAGAAGTTTTTCATTTTCATATCCATGGTATTTCTATAGGCAGAGTCTATAAAGGGCTGGGTAGCCACTAGATCTCATCTTTTATGAAAGGTGACATATCTAGTAAATGCCCCTATAGTCACATGTATCTAGTATTGAGAAACAAAAAGTATTTTGATAAAAAACATAGGTTTTAACCAAGTATATATTTTTTCATTATCATATCCATGGTCTCAAACAATGAGAGAGAAAAAACCTTTTATATTCAACATGTAAAACACAAATTAGCCATAAAAGTTTCGCATTAAAACCATAAATGATTTGATACAAAACATAGGTTTTAACCTAAGAGTAAATGCCCCTACATATAGAAGTTTTTCATTTTCATATCCATGGTCTCAAACAATGAGAGAGAAAAAAACCTTTTATACTCAACATGTAAAACACAAATTAGGCATAACAGTTTCCCATTGAAACCATAAGTGACTTGATACAAAACATAGGTTTTAACCTAAGAGTAAATTCCCCTACATATAGAAGTTTTTCATTTTCATATCCATGGTCTCAAAAAATGAGAGAAAAAACATTTTATATTCAATATATGTAAAACACAAATTGGCCATATCTCTAGAATATATCTAAATAGAAGTTTTCCATTTTCCTATCCATGGTCTCAAACAATGAGGGAGAAAAAAAACCTTTTATATTCAACATGTAAAACACAAATTAGCCATAAAAGTTTCCCATTGAAACCATAAGTGATTTGATACAAAACAGAGATTTAAATAATCTAAGAGTAAATGGACCTATATGTTTTTCATTTTCATATCCATGGACTCAAATGATGAGAGAAAAAACCTTTTATATTCAATGTACATGTAAAACAGAAGTCAGTCATATCACTAGAATAGATCTAAATAGAATTTTTTCATTTTCATATCCATGGTCTCAAACAATGAGAGAGAAAAAAACATTTTATGTTCAACATGTAAAACACTTGAATTAGCCATAAAAGTTTCCCATTCAAACCATAAGTGATTTGATACAAAACATAGGTTTTAGCCTAAGAGTAAATGCCCCTACAAGTCATGCAACATGTAAAACACTTGAATTAGCCATAAAAGTTTCCCATTGAAACCATAAGTTATTTTATACAAAAAATGGTTTTAACCTAAGATTAAATGCCCCTACCAGTCAATCAATCTCTTCAATGGTTTTAAATATAGAATATTTTCATTTTCATGTCCATGGACTCAAACAATGAGAGAAAAAAACCTTTTATATTCAATGTGCATATAGCTTATTTATAAAAAAAAAAGTAATTTAATACAAGACACAGGTTTTAACCGATTATATAGTTTTTCATTTTCATATCCATGGTCTCAAACAATGAGAGAGAAAAAACCTTTTATATTCAACATGTAAAACACAAATTAGCCATAAAAGTTTCCCATTGAAACTGTTAGCACTCAAATCTACCTCAGGCTGAAATGAAGTAAAACTCAAGGCTACATCAAACCACGCTCAGCCTCGTAGCTAGCCCTACGAGGACAGGAGAGGGCTCTCTCCGTCAATCTCGAGAAAATAAGCAATAGGATACGAGATGACTTACAATAAGAACTGATTTTAGGCTAGTAAAGAGATAGGTATGTTTGGTTTTTGGTTTTTTGGGTTTTCGCTGGAGTAATGGGAAAACAAATTTTGGGGTCCGGGGATAAGGTCAGACCTTTGCAGAGATCAAGCTGGGGCGAGGTAGGTGATGATATTGATGCTTCGAATTGGATTTTATGGATAGATTAGACTGACGAGGAGCTGAAGAGGGCAAAGAAGAACTTGGATCCTCTCCAAACAGCAGAAAACATATAGAACTAACTGAATTCAAAGGCTAAGCACTGTAAACAATGGATTCAACCTTAATCACTCATTCAACTTAGTTCAGAAGCATAATGAAGGGATGGCAACATTAAACATAAAGAAACTTACAGTAAACAAAGGAGAAACATCATCAAGAACAGAACACCACAAGGATCCCAACAAGTGCCGCAAAACCCCTGATCTTTCCTTAGCCAAAATATGAAAGTATGTACAATAGTATCAAAAGTATCCCAAGAGTCCAACCTCTCCAACCTCTGAAAATGATTGAGAAATTACAATATATAGATCACTCTAACACCTTTCCCCACCTCTAGGAGTCGAATTCCCTCTTCAGGGATCAGTTTCAACCAATTCTAATCATGGAACTACAATCTAGGCAGCTAACAACTTGCCTCTAAAAGAGTGGAAACTGATCCATTACATGATTTTTTACTCATTTGAGAGTGAATCTTCTAGAAGAGATAAGAAACAATAAGACATGTACCCAAACATGGTATCACCAAAAACCAAAAATTCTATCCATAAGCAAAAGTGAAAACTGGTCCATAATGGGCGAAATACTGAGGTGACTTAAAATAAAAGATATCTCTGGGTGGTCAACTCCTGAGCTAAGCTGGATAGCTCATGTTTCGGAGCTGATTTTGAGTAGCTCTGAAACATCCAAATTGAGCTCCATGATAGCTTCATTGAAATCCCTGGATGTCTAATTTCCAACTTAAGTAGAATTTCTGGATTTGGAGTTGTTGACCTTCAAAATCTCATTCTCCCAGAGTGCTTCCTGCTAGTGAGGTGGCGACAGAGTGGTTTCATGGTGTTTTTAATTTGTTTGACCATCAGATTTTGTTGAAATGCTAGGTTGACTTGAGTATACATGGCACAACCATGAAAATACGAAAAGAGAGGGAAACAATGCTGTAAAATCTCATCCTCCAACCAAGTGCACCTGCAAAAAAAAGCGAGCGCAAGAGCGCGCGACCCACCAAGCTGCAAAACCTGTTTTTTAGACCAAAAAATTGGAAATGACAAAATTTTCTCCGAATTTGCCCAAATTCGGAGCGGAGGTCCTCCATCATGTGTCTTGCCCAGTCAATGAAGCCTCGGCCAAAATCCGAAGTGGATTAGGCCTTTTCCGCCGTCGAAGTGCCTTGCACAACCTCCTCTTCATGATCTTCATCCTCGCTTTGCAAACATGCATGCGAGCCCAGTAATGGCCTTTCATGTGGCGAAGCATGTCTTTGTCTCGGTTGGCCTTCGCCAACAGCTTCTCCAAATGTATATTCACCCGCGTGAGTACAGTATCTCTGTCAGCTGGTGTCATGTCACCGGGCCTCTTTCGATTCCACTGCCTGTCCTCACGGATTTGGCGCACCTCATAAAATGTGGGCTCATCCTCGAGCTGTTTGTTGCGCTGCTCCAAATAGTTAATCACCCACTGAGCCTTCTGCAATTGGTCTTTCAGCTGGTCATTCTCGGCCCTTTGCTCCTGGATGACTTCCCTCAGCTTTGAGCTAGGAGAGCCCGTATCAACATCAATGACTGTCATATCGGTGTGCCGGCCTCCTGATGGGCCCTCATCATGCATGGGCCTCTTGCCCCTGTCTTGTACCTGTACCTGCACTGAAGAAGAAAGCGAGACCCTTTCCACATCACGTGGGGATAATACTCGCCGTGTCGATGAAGTCGGCAGGACCCCTTCCAACTCACGTGGAGATAGTACCCGCCGTGTCGCTGCAAATAAGGCCTTGTGGCCTCGCTGATATGTCTGAAACAAAGGAGTAATGATATGCCCAACCTCAAGCATGTCCGGCTGGTGTGAGGGCTCTCCTGCATCATAAAATGCCTCGGGAGGCTGTTGTGGCACTCTGAAAAAGTCTCTAGAAATGAAATCCTCCCAAGTGATGTCCTGCTCTGTCAACTGATGTGACACCAAGATTTTGATCAAAGCGAAATGATATATACTCCTGTACTGCTGCACTGGGCTCGTCTTCTTCTGCACAAATGTAACCATCTTCTCTATGTTGCGGTATATGAAATAAGGAATATTCATCATACGCACCCTTGTAAAGTGCATCAGCAAACGAACATGATATGAGAAAGAGCAAAACATCTGCGCCCTCCATAATAAAATCTGAAGATGATGAGTTGCGCAGGTGGTGCGCACTCATTGCACAAGAATCTGAATGGGAAAACCTACTGCTCAAGTAAGCCATATCCAGTTTTTAATGTGGCTCATAATGAAATTTCTCCCTAGCGCTTACCCTTGCTCCATTCCTACTTCTATGTCGGTATGCCGATGTGACGATGATCGAAAGGCGAAACAACGAAAATCAGCAATGAGTTTGCAGGTGCCCGTAAATGAAGAAACAGAACAAACGTGCTAATTCGATGATTCGGCAGGTTTGGTTAGCCATCTCACAAATCAGAAACACAGCAAGAATCGAAACAATCCATAGCTAATGGACATGCCTGCAACCGAGCCAAAGAAGTAGGCTCCTCTCTGCGATGATCACCACTTCTGTTTTCTCTGCGGGAACTCCGTGGCACATTACCTTCAGCCACCGAATCACTGCCTGACCCTGCCTCATATTCTGACTCTGTCTCTGACATATCTCTGATCAAACTTTTGGCAATGTGTATGCTGATTTGAATGCAGTGAAAGCAAAATTAGGATGTATGTTTAACACTCAATCAATATCCCACCGCCAAAACACTATCAAGGAATCAAATTATGGATAAAATCTCTGCTTCAAATGGAATGAAAGGCAGCATCTCTGTTTTGAATGCAAATGAAATTTTGACAAAATAGGAGTAGGCAATCTTCAAAAGTTTGGACACATCTAGTCAAAGGAGAGCATGGTATAATCAGTGATATGTTTGTCTACGAGTTATGACCATAAAGGTTTCAATAGGTCATTTGAAACAATGCTAACATTGGGCAAACAAAGACATGAGCAAATGCTAACATTGGGCAATGTGACTCATTACAAACATGAGAAATGTGACTCAAAGGGTTTAATCATGGGATAACAATAACAATAGTGACAGTGGTATTATGGGTCTGAGAGCAGATTGATTTTCATGTTTTATGAAAGGCTGACCATATCACTGTTCAAGATAGCAAATACACTTTTTACACCATTGATTTTCATTTCAAACCCTGAAAACAATAATTTATAACTGTGGGGTTTTAAATCCGTCATTTGCATATTAGAAACCACCATGATGATACAAACATGTTTGAAAACCCCAAGTGAGTGATGAAAACCTGTTTTGATGGCAACTGGAGTCGATTCCGAGCCAATCTGGGCGCTCAAAATCAATTTCAAAACTCTGTCTCTGTTTGGGTCGCGCATCCCAGGTGGGTCGCGCACCTGCAAACCCACAGTGCTGGACTGAGTCTACGTGGGTCGCGCAGCCCAGGAGGGTCGCTCTGCCTCAAGTTGGGTCGCGCAGCCCAAAAACTCTGTCTACTGCCTTCAAAAATCTGAAATCGCCCTTCAACTTTGCAAATATGATTTGGAAGGAATGAAATCGGTTCAAATGAACTTGTTTGGCCTTTATACACTTCCATGAAATTCCTTCACCATCATATTTGTTCCGTCTCTAACTTCAAATACACATTACAAATGTTTTGTAATTTTCATACAGCTTTTCAAATACAAACTTGCTTTGGCTTCTTTTGAGGGTGAATACTAATGATTTCTTTGTCTTTTTGCAGGGATATGCCTGTCTTGGCTAGAGAAAAGACCAGGGGTCTGCTTTTACAATGTCTTCATGGCGGAACAATTACAAATTTATTACAAAATGATAATGACAAATTTCTAGTTCCAAAACAGAGTTTTGGACTAGAAATGTATTTTTTTTTTTTAAATGCTGATGATAATAAAAAATAGAAATCCAAGTACTGGACCTTCCTCACCTTGCAGGCTTTATGAATAGTGTATAAATGACTCGAAAACCCTAGACACCAAGACCTAGGACACTTATTGACAATTTAATGACCTCATACATAATGACAATGACTATAAATAATTTTTTGAGAAAATATTTTTTAAAATAGCGCTGCAGGTATAATATGAGGAAACACAAGATGACACAACCCTTCGTCAGTTCATGGCATGATCCTAGTGATATGCAAAGAAGTGAAACAAGTGAGACACCTAATAATGAATATGCAAAAGACGAAATGATCACTGACGGAGGGCAGCAAGGGCTGACTCTAACATTGGCTCCAATGGGGATGGTGGCTCCATGGAGATGCCAAGAACCGTAGAACTTGGGAGAGCAGACAGTGCCTCCATCCATTGGGCGATGGAATCATTATTTGAACGGATAACACAAAACCTTTGACACATTTATTGAATGAAAACTTGACTGAAAACTTGACTCAAACCGACTCGATGGCAAACTGAAATAATCTTGAAAAAACTGACTCAACAGACCAAACACAAATGACTCATGACTGAATTAAAACAAAAATTTACCAAGCTTTTGAAAAAAGGCAGCAGTCCATCAAGATTTGGAATCATGATGACAACCACCTATATACTGATGAGATATATACAATCATGTATAATGGGCCTTCCAATGCAACCAATCCAGCAGATGACTACACCTCGAATTTCTGCTCTTACTCTCTTCAAGTAGACAGAATGCTAAACCTGTAGGCAACTCAACACAATCACTGAAACCAAAGCTCATGACAATAAACCAGGCAACATTTATTCTTTCTAATGCTTGCAGAAGAATGCTGAAGGGATCTTGAAAATCCTGAAGCACTGGCTTATCTGGAGATCTAGCTGCAAAAATACTAGTATCCACTTCTTTCTGATCTGAAAGGACAATTGATTTTTGAGGGATAGAAATGCACAAATCTGCCATCTGAGTGTTAGCTGTAGTTTCCTTGACCATGAGCATTTCTGGCATAAACTCTTCAATTTCATGATCTAGGTCATTCTTAAACAAAAAACAATCTTCAAAGTTATTAAACATGACAGCCTTATCATCTTTGTGAAGGAAAAAATTATTTGTTTGTTGATCTACACAACTGATTACAAGACAGTCATCTTTTTCAACAGAGGAAGAAGTTTCACCAACACTTTCCTGATTATGTGTGCACTGCAAATCTGTTGTAGCTTGGGCTGTAACAAAACCTTTCAAAAGCTGATCTATCTCATCTTCAGACAAAGGAGACAATGTTTTTTGTTTTCTTCTGCTTAAACAGTAATTATCTTCATATGACAGGGCATTCAAACTATCATTCATTACTGAGTTATTGAAAGGAGCTTTATCACTTACTTGCACAAAGATCTCATTTTGACTTTCATGAACTGACTGGATTGCTTCTTCATGAAGGCTGTGTTCTAATGATGGGCTGACAGTATGACTGAGAACATTTGGATCCATTACTGTGTCTTCTGCATCCCAGATGATTTCAACAGCAGAGTTCTCCTTGATGGGCTTCAACACAAGATATGCTTGGTCATCATGATCTGAATCTGAATCTGAAGTAGCTATCTGGACATTATCACAATCTGCAATTGGAACTGGACTTACTTGCATGCTGCTGTCTTCCGTGGGCAGATCTGAAATGACATTCTCTCTTTCATCATTTTCAGCCATGTGGCCCTCTTCAACCTGCTGCAAAGTCTCCTGAGCATCTTGATGGGTATCCTTTAGGTTCTCTTCATGTTGCTGAAATGGATTCTCATATAGAGCCTCCATGATTTCATCATTTATGAAATTATCATCTTCATAATATCTCTCCAGGCTTTCAATAAAAGAATAAGCATGTTTGCAACAGTCATGAACTAAATTTAACGATGGATAAGATACTTGATATCTTTCAATGAACAGGGCATGAAAATCCTTTAAACAGTAAATACAAGCCAGCGGCAAATTTTCATACCAAGACTGAGCTTCACCTTCCAGAGTGGCCAGGAATATCTTCATCAAACAATCTTCAGGAAAAGCTACCTTCAACTTCCGAATATGCATGTGAAATCTAACCAAATGTAAAGCAGCATCTTTCTTACCATTATCGTTAAACGTAGGCAGATTCCTTGACCAATCTACCTTGGGCATCTTATTCGGAAAACCTGGAATGTGATCTCGGCTCATGGGAGCGTATCTTCTTGTGATTCGGTCCATCTTGAAAATCTCACAGCTACTGATCTCCCTGCAGTGAAGTCACCATGAAGCATCGATTTCTGGATTGTTCAGTGAATGAAGTCGTCGGTGAATGATTTCAGCCTTACGATGTCTGACCGTTGTTCACCATCAACGATCAGATCTGAACTTGATACATATACTGGGGCAATTTACAAGTTAAATACTACGATTACAAGTTATACCGGAGATCGACTGAAGCAGCGTTTATCTACTTCGCTGATGCATAGCAACAGCGTTTCGAAGGCTACCTGGCGTGACTTCAGACTCCGTCTATAACAAGAAAACGTTTTGAGTTTTTCCCCAGTATGGTCGCCACTATGTTAGCACTCAAATCTACCTCAGGCTGAAATGAAGTAAAACTCAAGGCTACATCAAACCACGCTCAGCCTCGTAGCTAGCCCTACGAGGACAGGAGAGGGCTCTCTCCGTCAATCTCGAGAAAATAAGCAACAGAATGCGAGATGACTTACAATAAGAACTGATTTTAGGCTAGTAAAGAGATAGGTATGTTTGGTTTTTGGTTTTTTGAGTTTTCGCTGGAGTAATGGGAAAACAAATTTTGGGTCTGGGGATAAGGTCAGACCTTTGCAGAGTTCAAGCTGGGGCGAGGTAGGTGATGATCTTGATGCTTTAAATTGGATTTATGGATAGATTAGACCGACGAGGAGCTGAAGAGGGCAAAGAAGACCTTGGATCCTCTCCAAACAGCTGAAAACATATAGAACTAACTGAATTCAAAGGCTAAGCACTGTAAACAATGGATTCAACCTTATTTCACTCATTCAATTTAGTTCAGAAGCATAATGAAAGGATGGCAACATTAAACATGAAGAAAATTACAGTAAACAAAGGAGAAACATCATCAAGAACAGAACACCACAAGGATCCCAACAAGTGCCGCAAAACCCCTGATCTTTCCTTAGCCAAAATATGAAAAGTATGTACAATAGTATCAAAAGTATCCCAAGAGTCCAACCTGTAGAATGCCTCAGAAATTACAATATACAGATCACTCTAACCCCTTTCCCCACCTCTAGGGGTCGAATTCCCTCTTCAGGGATCAGTTTCAACCAATTCTAATCATGGAACTACAATCTAGGCAGCTAACAACTTGCCTCTAAAAGAGTGGAAACTCATCCATTACATGATTTTTTACTCATTTGAGAGTGAATCTTCTAGAAGAGATAAAAACAAGCCAAAGTTACATGCCAAACATGAATTTACATCATAAAAACCCAAGAATTCTATCCATAGGCAAAAATGGTCCAAAATAGGCGAAATACTGAGCTGGCAGCTGAAAACTCAAAAAATTCTCTAGGTGGGTCGCTCCTGAACTGCGTGGGTCGCTCATGTTCCAGGCTGATTTTGAGGTAGTTCCCGACATCCAAATTGAGCTCATGATAGCTCGTTGGAAAGCCCTGGATGTCTACTTTCCAACCCAAGTGGAATTTCTGAATTTGGAGTTGATTGGACCCTTAAAAACCTCATTCTCCCAGAGGTACTTCCTGCTGGTGCAAAAGGTGGCAGCAAGGTGGTTTTCATGGTGTTTTTGAGCTGTTTGACCATCCAGATTTTGCTGAAATGCTAAGTTGACTTCAGAGGATGCATAATTAACCATGAAAAATCCAAAAATGTAAAAATATCCTCCAGCAAGTGTCTCAAAAAAATGCGAGCGCATGAGCGCGCGACCCACCTAGCTACAAAACCTGTTTTTAAGACCAAAAATTTGGAAATGACAAAATTTTCTCCGAATTTGCCCAAATTCGGAGCGGAGGTCCTCCATCATGAGTCTTACCCATTCAATGAAGCCTCGGCCAAAATCCGAAGTGGATTAGGCCTTTTCCGCCGTTGAAGTGCCTTGCGCAACCTCCTCTTCATGATCTTCATCCTCGCTTTGCAAACATGCACGCGAGCCCAGTAATGGCCTTTCATGTGGCGAAGCATGTCTTTGTCTCGATTGGCCTTCGCCAACAACTTCTCCAGATGTATATTCACCCGCGTGAGTACAATATCTCTGTCAGCTGGTGTCATGTCACCGGGTCTCTTTCGATTCCACTGTCTGTCCTCACGGATTTGGCGCACCTCATAAAATGTGAGCTCATCCTCGAGCTGTTTGTTGCGCTGCTCTAAATAGTTAATCACCCACTGAGCCTTCTGCAATTGGTCTTTCAGCTGGTCATTCTCGGCCCTTTGCTCTTGGATGACTTCCCTCAACTTCGAGCTAGGAGAGCCCGTATCAACATCAATGACTGTCATATCGGTGTCCCGGCCTCCTGATGGGCCCTCATCATGCATGGGCCTCTTGCCCCTGTCTTGTACCTGTACCTGCACTGGAGAAGAAAACGAGACCCTTTCCACATTACGTGGAGATAATTCACAGAGCCGTCGCAAATAAGGCCCCATGGGCTCCTGGGCTGGGATACTCGGGTCTGAACCAAAGGAGTAATGATATGCCCAACCTCAAACATGTCCGGCTGGTGTGAGGGCTCTCCTGCATCATAAACTGCCTCAGGAGGCTGCTGTGGCACTCTGAAAAAGTCTCTAGAAATGAAATCCTCCCAAGTGATGCCCTGCTCTGCCAACTGATGTGACACCAAGATTTTGATCAAAGCAAAATGATATATACTCCTGTACTGCTGCACTGGGCTCGTCTTCTTCTGCACAAATGTAACCATCTTCTCTATGTTGCGGTATATGAAATAAGGAATATTCATCATACGCACCCTTGTGAAGTGCATCAGCAAACGAACATGATATGAGAAAAGACGGGCATACCTGCCCTCACAACTAAAATACTGAATGATGAGCCTCATGAGTGGTGCATACTCATCTCTCAAGAATCTGAATGGAAAAACTCTGCTCAAGTAAGCCACATACCCAGCTTTAATGTATGGCTCATAGTGAAATTTCTCTAACTGCTTACCCTTGCTCCATTCCTCGCCTATGTTCGGTATGCCAGTGGCTTGAGCAATAGTCAAAGGTGATACAATGAAATCAACCCCAGCAAGGTTTACCCGATCACCCCGTAAATGAAGAAAAAACAGACGTGCTAATTCACGATGAGGTCGGGTTTGTACAACCATCTCACAAAATCTGAAACATGACAAGAATCGAAAACAATCCATAGCTAATGGACATGCCTGCAACCGAGCCAAAGAAGTAGGCTCCTCTCCGCGATGATCACCACTTCTGTTTTCTCTGCGGGAACTCCGTGGCACATTACCTCCAGCCACCGAATCACTGCCTGACCCTGGCTCATATTCTGACTCTGTCTCTGACATATCTCTGATCAAACTTTTGGCAATGTGTACACTGATATGAATGCAGTGAAAGCAAAATTAGGATGTATGTTTAACACTCAACCAATATCCCACCGCCAAAACACCATCAAGGAATCAAATTATGGATAAAATCTCTGTTTCAAATGGACTGAAAAGGCACCATATCTGTTTTGAATGCAAATGGAATTTTTACCAAATAGGAGCAGGCAACCTTCAAAAGTTTGGACACATCTAGTTAAAGGAGAGCATGGTATTAACAGTGATATGTTTGTCTACGAGTTATGACCATAAAGGTTTCAATAGGTCATTTGAAACAATGCTAACATTGGGCAAACAAAGACATGAGCATATGCTAACATTGGGCAATGTGACTCATTACAAACATGAGAAATGTGACTCAAAAGGTTTAATCATGGGATAACAATAACAATGGTGACAGTGGTATTATGGGTGTGATAACAAATTGGTTTTGATGTTATATAGAAGGCTGGCCATATCACTGTTTAGGATAGCAAACACACTTTTTACACCATTGATTTTCATTTCAAACCCCGAAAACAATAATTTATAACTGTGGGGTTTTAAATCCGTCATTTTCATATTAGAAACCACCATGATGATACAAACATGTTTGAAAACCCCAAGTGAGTGATGAAAACCTGTTTTGATGGCAACTGGAGTCGATTCCGAGCCAATCTGGGCGCTCAAAATCAATTTCAAAACTCTGTCTCTGTTTGGGTCGCGCAGGCTCTATTTGGGTCGCGCAGCCCAGGTGGGTCGCGCACCTGCAAACCCACAGTGCTGGACTGAGTCTGCGTGGGTCGCGCAGCCCAGGAGGGTCGCTCTGCCTCAAGTTGGGTCGCGCAGCCCAAAAACTCTGTCTACGGCCTTCAAAAATCTGAAATCGCCCTTCAACTTTGCAAATACGATTTGGGAGCAATGAAATCGGTTCAAATGAACTTGTTTGGCCTTTATACACTTCACAAATATCTTCACCATCATATTTTGTTCCAAATCTAACTTCAAACCCACATTACAAATGTTTTTGTAATTTTCACTTTGGCTTTTCAAATACAAACTTGCTTTGGCTTCTTTGAGGTCGATACTAATGATTTTGCTGTCTTCTTGTAGGGATATGGCTATCTTGGCTAGAGAAAAGACCAGGGGTCTGCTTTTACAATGTCTTCATGGCGGAACAATTACAAATTTATTACAAAATGATAATGACAAATTTCTAGTTCCAAAACAGAGTTTTGGACTAGAAATGTATTTTTTTTAAAAATGCTGATGATAATAAAAATAGAATTTCAAGTACTGGACCTTCCTCACCTTGCAGGCTTTATGACTAGTGTATAAATGACTCGAAAACCCTAGACACCAAGACCTAGGACACTTATTGACAATTTAATGACCTCATACATAATGACAATGACTATAAATAATTTTTTGAAAAAAAATTCTTAAAATAGCGCTGCAGGTATAATATGAGGAAACACAAGATGACACAACCCTTCGTCAGTTCATGGCATGATCCTAGTGATATGCAAAGAAGTGAAACAAGTGAGACACCTAATAATGAAAATGCAAAAGACGAAATGATCACCGACGGAGGGCAGCTAGGGCTGACTCTAACACAACACATTGA